>JASEVX010000011.1:50148822-50301063 GCA_031761405.1 Serripes groenlandicus | reverse complement strand
TATATTTCAACGTTGTGTGGATAAACAACATATGAGCCGTCCCGCGAGGAAACCAACAGTGTGGCCTCTGCGTTATGTATCGACCCAGATCAGCCTGCGCAGTCCGCGCAGACTGATCCGGGCCGACACATGCCGTCTCAAGGGAATAGAGGTATAGAGAAATGATTCCTGAAACAGAAAATCCACAGGAGGCGAAAAGTGTCTATCCGGGAAAGCCTGCGCGGCATGCTTAGGCTGATCTAGGTCGATACATTACGCAGAAGCCATAATGTTGGTTTTTTCGCGGGACGGCTCATATATATATAGCGAAATACTGTTGAAAACGGCATTAAATATTGTAAAACAATAGCAACATGTAGGCAAATAAATGAACTAAATATCAATCTAAGACACATATGTTATGCTATGTATATAATAATTTAGTAGACCTAGTGCATGATTTAAAAATACAGAAAACGATGTAATTATTGGCAAGACAATAAAACTAAATATAAATGAGCCGGGCCCGAGAAAACCAACCGAACAGGAATAGAAACGTATCTTCCTGTGCCTTCAAACTGATCCAAAAGTGTTAATTAAAAAGTGTATTGAACTTTGCGACTTATTTTCGATCAGTCCAATGTCAGAGACGCACTATGCTTGTTTTTGTAAATAAACACTCACTTAGTACAACATAAAAACAAAATAACACCTTACCTGCTTGTGTTCCAGCCATTAAGGCTAGGACGAAAAATAACGTGAGCTCCATGTTGGAGCGTTATGCAGGCTTCAGTCTCACTTTTGGGTTTGATTTGATCCTCGCAAAGATAGGCCCTTATATAGCACTTAAACAATGGGAGTACGCAGTAGTCCGCATGTCAAAGTCCAGTATTTGACCAAATTTCACATTGTTGATTCAGGCAACAGGGATAGAGATACCATCATCGTTGTTATAATTGTTAACCTTACCCTTTCCTTCATAGTTGTTTGGCAAATTTCTTTCCAATTACCAAATTTGACGTTATTTGAATTCTTATGACTCAAATAGCGATACTTTTATTTTGGAAAAAAAGGTTTAAATATTTCTGATAGGTAGGTCTTTTCGTTACACTCAATGTTTCTAATGGTTTATTTTCGAAACATCAATGCTTGTATATGCAGAAAGATTTGATACTATTAAGGAAAGAATGTGTAATGATGATTAGATTAGCTAAACTGGTTTCAATTTACATGAACTTGTGCAATAGTAAACTGGTTCATCCTCTTCCTTCATTGAAATAAACAGTTTTTTTATTGATTGACAGCGTCCCTCTTTTATTTTCTCTCTCTCTCTCTCTCTCTCTCTTTTTTTTTTTATTGATTGACAGCGTCCCTCTTTTATTTTCTCTCTCTCTGCTCTCTCTCTCTTTTTTTTTTTTATTTCGCTCTTTCTCTATCTATATAAATATATATATATATATATCTTTTTTTTTCTCTCTCGCTCTATATATCTATCATGTTTTTACTATCTCTCTCTCTTTATATATATATATCTGACTCTCTCTCTCTCTCTCTCTCTCTCCTCTCTCTCTCTCTCTCTCTCTCTCTCTCTCTCTCTCTCTCTCTCTCTCTCTCTCTCTCTCTCTCTCTCGTCTCTCTCTCTCTCTCTCTCTCTCTCTCTCTCTCTCTCTCTCTCTCTCTCTCTCTCTCTCTCTCTCTCTCTCTCTCTCTCTCTCTCTCTCTCTCTCTCTCTCTCTCTCTCTCTCTCTCTCTCTCTCTCTCTCTCTCTCTCTCTCTCTCTCTCTCTCTCTCTCTCTCTCTCTCTACCTATCTATATATATACCTCTCCGCTCTCTTCTCTCTCTCCCGTCTCTCTGTTGTTTCTCTCTTTACTCCATTCTCTTTCTCTCTCTATATATATATAGAAAGTCTGAACCAACAGTTTATCTTGTTGGTGAATATTCATTTATAACAACGGTCTGATTAAATAACCATCTTTTTTTCTTTTGTTATAAACCAATAATACTGTGTTTTGTCTTATATCATGTTTGTTAGTTGATTGAGCTTTAACGCCGTTTTCAACAACTTTTCAGTCATATCAGGGCGTCCAGTACACTTACCCATGCGTTTCCTAGTTTTCTCACACCAATACTCCATATAAAAATCTTTCCAAGCAACTAGCTGCTTTTCCGCATAGACTGTTAGCCCATTGGTTTCAGAAGAATGAGGCTTGTCGCATTGACTTTTATCAAACGTCGGAAAGAATGTTGGCCGAGCTGGGGTTCGAACTCACAAACCATAGATTGAAAGCCCGCGTCGCTAACGACTGAGCTACTGATACATGAGTGTTAGTACGAAGTTGTATCGGACTAAAGCAGATGTGACAATGGCCGAGTATATAAGTAGAAAGATAGACAATCCCATATTGTTTTTATTTAATAACTGCACGGCGAGGGTAAATAAAAACAAACAATAAAATCCCATATTATTTGTTTAAAAATTAAGTAGATATCCTTGTAGTGCCATCGGCAAACCGCTGTGGTCGAGTGGTTAGCGTTGGGGATTTCGAAACCGGCTGTCCCGGGTTCGATCCCTAGCCGCGGCACTACGGTCATGGTGGAGTGCCCTTGGGCAAGGCATATTTTCTAGCCTAGTACTGGTTTGTTTACCCAGGGATCATGAATAAATGAACTGTCGCCGTGATATAACTGAACTATTGTTGAAAGCGGCGTAAAACCCCAATAGATAAATTGTAGTGCCATCATACCATGGTACGGGAATAATCTGCCAATTAATCCTTATCCCGCTGTACGGGACTTTAAACAACAACATTTACCTGTTTGCCCCTACAAACATTTCAACTAATATTGTAATAAATGTAGACCAATGTCAGCCTTCACGTTTGTGAGTCTTATCTTGGTCTTTATTGATATCTACACATGAGCCGTCCCACGAGAAATCCAACATTGTGGACTCTGAGTCAATTATCGACCCGGATCAGCCTTATCATGCCGCACAGGCTAATCCGGAAAGACGCTTTTCGCCTCCTGTGGATTTTCTGTTCCAGGAATCATTACTCTATACCTCTATCCCCCTGAGACGGAATGTGTCGGTCCGGAGTAGCCTGCGCGGCCTGCGCAGGCTGATCGTGGTCGGTACATTAGGCAGAGTCCATCATGTTGGTGTTCTCGTGGAACGGCTGACATGTAATCATATTTAGAACGGACGTGTCGATAAACAAGGCAGATGTTGTCGAAAGACGGGAGTGGTGATACCAGTTGCAGAAATTCTGCAGGGTACTTTATCCTTTCCCACCCGCAGACGCATGTTGACGCAATAGCAGCAGACGACTTTTGAAAACACTATGGCCAAAGGAGAAATTGCTCATGATGAGCAATTTCACCTTTAGCCACAATGTTTTCCACTTTTAGGCATAGGTTATCCATTCAATTATAGAGATTGTCTATTTTTTGACAAAATATATTCAAAGTCGTCTGCTGCAGATTTGTTGTATGTGGGAAAGGGTTAAAGAAAGTTTTGATTACAAAAAGACAAGTACCAAACTTTGTGGAAGACAGTGGTACAGAGGTAGAGCGTCGGCCTCTTGTACCAAAGGTCCCGGGTTCGAATCCCGTGATGAGCGGGTTCTGCCTTTGGGATTTTTCCACACAAACGGCGCGAGTACTGGTTAAGTATCCAGGAAGCAGACATCGAGCGTGATTAATATAAGCTTAAAGCTTGTTTCGCAATCGATTTAAAATAAATAAGTTTAAACTAAACTTTGTTTTCTCTTAGTCTGAGATATCCTAAATATTCGTGTTTCCTGTGTCGTTACTAAGATCACCCTGGCGCCAGAGGAAAGGTTGTGTGCGTATGTAAAGGGACTGTTTCACAATGTTTGGGTCATAATTGCCAACAACAAATATAATTTAATTAATATATCTATAGGTGCTACCTTTTTATGAAAAATCGTAAAATGATTGTTAACAAAGATTATAGAGCATATTTTGATTGTAAAAGTAATTGACTAGACAATGAAAATATCCATGTGATGTTCTTGCATTGGGATTCGTCGTCGTCTATTATTACGAACGGAAAATACTAATTAACGAGATTTAAACATGAGGGCCTGGATGATCTCTGTCGCCAAAGTAACAATTTCTCATTATAAGCACAATGTCTGATCAATCATTATACTTTCATTTATAGATAGCGGTTTATCTCCTTGCCAAGTTGTTTTTATAGTTTATTTTTATTTGTTTAAGTTTGTTTTCTTATATTAATTATTAAGCCTGGTTGGATATGAGTGGGCCTTTATGTAAGCCTTCAAGTAAGTATTGCGTATTGCGGACCGTGCAGGCTGATCCGGGTCGATACCTTACGTAGAGTCCATAATGTTGGTTTTCACGTGGAACGGCTCCTTAATATGTTTTGTGTCTCAGTTCCGGCTCATCAGTGCGGCATCAGGGTTTGTGTTATGCCTTCCTTTCTATAATTGTACCAAAAGAGTTTGGGAATCCGCTGTGGTCGAGTGGTTAGCGTCGGGTGAACTGTCGCCGTGATATAACTGAAATAATGTTGAAAACGGCGTAAAACTCCAATAAAAAATAAAACCAAAAAAGATTTTAAGTGATAGTATTGAGAAGTACTAATGCTCCTCTTCCCATTATGTTTTGATAAAATTTACATTTCACGCCTGATTCGCCGCCTTGTATATAGTTTTAATAATGCAAGCAAAAGCGAATTTGATCTATACCTTTGACCTACATGTACGTGTGTCCGTCAACAATCGTGAGATAGTCCCTCAACCCTTTCCCTCATATAGACGCTTGCTGACGCCTCTGCAGCAAACGACTTTTTGAAAACATTGTGACAAAAGAAGAAATTGCTCAAAATGAGGAATTTCTCCTTTTGCCACAATGTTTTCCACTTTTAGTCATAGGTGGGTCAATTATAGAAATGTTCTATTTTTTGACAAAATATGTTTAAAGTCGTCATCTGCAGAATTGTCGTATGAGAAAAAGGGTTAAAGAAGAACATAGATAAGGTTTTTTAGTATGCAATCTGTGTAATAGCAACGAACTACCACTAAACTGATTGAAAGGTAAGGTTTAATTATGTTTGTATTTTCTTTCTAGATTGCGATACAATTAGCAAAGAGTACAACCAACGATTCAGACCTATACATTGTTGGCGCATTTCACTTTTTACTTCTTAGATCTATAGTAAGTAAAAGGAAAGTGTAATACTTCAAAAGATGGTTTTCTGTTGTAATCTTTGATAAGTTTATATTGAAGGTTTATTTCAAAGACACAAATTCACGAAACCCCTGAATTTGCGGTTCTAGTATTAGTGAGAAATCACTTTCCGTGAATGAACAGTGTAACACGTATGACTTACATAAATATATATTTACTAGGGATGGGAACGAATATTCGAATATTCGAAAAACTAACGAATATTCGAATACCGTTTTCGAATAAGAATATTCGTTTTCAATTTACGATTTTTTTGAAGAAATAAAAAAAAAATATGACCAAAATTTTGACAGAGACCGCGAGATGAAGCTTATCATGATTAAGGGTGAAGTGATAAAGAGTGTGTATGTTTCGTTTGTCGTGTTTTGCAAACCGACCTTGTGATCAACCGCTATCTTAATTGTCAATTTCTAACACCTTTTGACTGAATATGACCGCCATCATAATTGTCATGTTAATTGCCTAATTGGTATTACTCTTTCGAAATCCAATCAGATTAATCAATGCGAATGATTTTCAATTTTCGTCCAATCAAATTCAAACATTATTTGTATCTTTCTTTATATTGAAGTTTGTTTTAATCGCCATTCTATGAGACACAATAAATATATGAATAATCTGCTATAAAAAATAGTCCGTCTGCTAATTGAAAATAAATTAAATATTGAAATAAAGGATAGCTGCTCGCCTAATGGCATTATTGCCGAGCGCGAGGGTAAACAACGTCATAAATCATCATCATCGCCATTCTATATTCGCTTTACATGTTTGAAATATATACATCATTATTCTCTAAAATCCGAAAATGCCACCATCACGTGTCTGGTCTTACTTTACACGATCCTGTGATAAGAAACAGGCAACCTGCAATCTATGCAAACAGGAGTTTGTTTACAAGGGTACGACATCCAACCTGCTGAACCATCTAAATGGCCAACATCCATCAACTTCAGAAACTTCGAAGCAGTCGTCTATGACTTCATTCGTCAGTACACCAAAGAAGAAGACTGACAGCGAGCGTATTACACAAGCGATCGCCGACATGATAGTTTCTTATAACGTTCCTCTGAGTATCGTTGAATGAGAGGGATTCAGAAAACTGATGGAGATCGTCGCCCCAGACTACACCATACCATGTAGAAAAACAGTCCGTTCCAGAATCCAGAGACGTTACGATGTAGAGCGGGAGGCCATAGCCACTAACCTTCAGACAGTACCTTCAGCGTCCATTACCACCGATACGTGGACTTCAAATTCGACTGAAAGCTACATTACTATAACGGAACACCATATTGACGATTCCTGGAAGTTACAGACTAATGTTCTCCTGACACGCGCCATGCCAGAGAGACACACTTGTGAAAACATCGATCACAGACTGATTGATGCTGTCACCGAGTTTAACCTCCACGGAAAAGTAGAGACGTGCGCTCTGGAGCTACCTCAAGTTTCAAAATTAACGAACAGATGTCGGAAACTGGTTGGCCACTTCAAACACTCCACCACGCTGACAGCCGAACTATCCGCCAGACAGAAAGCCATGGGAATCCCACATGAATTGTAACGTAATATAAAAAGGCTACTTTCTCCTTATTGTTTTACAGTTATGGTAGTCGCATCTGTCTAATGGTAAAAAGAAAGAATAAGAACAAAATATCTATTGATTTATACTTTCATTTTTGAACACAGATACATCATACATGAGTCCCTTCGCGAAATACCTTACGAACTTTGATCTTTCCACCTCAGTCCCACAAACCGGTGTGGCGTGACATTTGTTCTCCCGTTGTGAGAGTTCTCATTTCAGTGTGCGCATGCGTATGATTGCACTTCCGCTTCCGTTCTGACGGGCCGTTGTAAAAGTTCTCCCTTCCATTGCGCATGCGCATGAGAACTGCCACAACGATGTGGCGTGAAATTTGTTCTCCCGTTTCAACTGTACTTACACTCTTTTCTTTTCTTAACAGATATATTTGAATTTCAAGTTGATGTAAATCAAGAAAAAAAACTCGAATACATTTCAAATATATCTGTTAAGAAAAGAAAAGAGTGTAAGTACAGTTGAAAACTTGCAATATACAAACGTAAACAAGAGCTTACATTTATACTCGGAAACTAGCCATTGTTTGAAAAGGGAAATGGTAACGTACCAGTATTCGGATAAACCTGAAATCGGATACCGAATTTTATTCGAAAAACGAATATTCGAATATATTCGAATAAGCAAAACGAATATTCGAATATCGTTTTTGGTATTCGTTCCCATCCCTAATATTTACATTGTGTTCGAAAGTGGTCTAGTGGTTATGATTCCATGCAAGTTATTTTCTTTCAAGATATAGAGAACATCTTCCTTTTTTTCATTTATGTTCTTAAAATACATTTGAGCCGTTCCGTGAGAAAACCAACATTATTGCCTCTGCGTAATGTATCGACCCAGATCAGCCTACGCAGTCAGCGCAGCCTAATCCGGGCCGACACATTACGTATCAGGGGGTAATGATTCCTGAAACAGAAAATCCACAGGAGGCGAAACTTGTCTGTCCGGGTTAGGCTGATCCGGGTCGGTACTTTACGCAGAGTCCACAATGTTGTTGGTTTTTTTCGCGAGACGGCTCATTTGAACTTTGCGATCATCGAATTCCTAGATCCGCTACAAATGTAAGGGTTTGCCGTGTTTTATTAATCGTCTAGTTCCAAACCTTGTTTATGACACTGGGGTCACTTGCATTACATGGGCATTGGATTTTTTCATAGGATATTGTGCCATATGGGATACCTAACGTAACAAACGATACAATTCGGCAATGTTTTCAAATTTCGTCTGCTGCAGATGAATCTAAAGGCTTCTGAAAGTGGACAAATCTAGGCAAAAATATGGAAAATCTCTGAAGTAAAGTCATATTATTTAATGGAGTTAAGACATTGTGCCAAAGTCTATTCGCTCATTATGGGTAAGTTCTTCCTTTTATCATAATGTTTTCGAAAATCGTCCGAATAAGGCGCTATTTAAAATTAAGTTTATTAGTAAAATAAACCAATGTTATTCTAGTTTTACATATTCTGAGAAAACTTTCACTTGTCTCAATGTTTTGCTATCACGTGTCATTTGTTACATATGTACTATATGTGTTGCTTAACAAATGCTTGTTATTTATTTATTGCTAAATCATGTAAAATCTTATGCAAATACTGTTACACAGATCTTTAGATAATGCGATTGTTTTCATGTTCAAAACTCTTTATTTGACATTCGAACCCTATGTTGTGGGTACTAAAAAGAATCGTCTCAGTGAGACGATTCTTTTGAGTACCCACAACTTATGAGTTGGTTGTGTAATAAGAGAGACATTGTTGGGAAAATACCAGTTCACTCCCCCGTATCTAGTACTCTGAATTGAACAGAGCCTTGACTTTGTTACCTCTATAGGAATGAATCACGAAGACGAGAACAAAGATGAGCGCGAGAAAAGTAGTTACGTCCCCGACACTATGGCTCGAGTAATGACACGAGAAGAATTAATGAAAGCGTACAAGCTGCGTCAATCTATAAACCCATACGATCAAGTAAGTGAATAGTCTAGACTTACCTGTCCCAACCACTAGTTCATGGGATAAGGCCTCCACCAATAATTGCCGTGCCCTTTGGACATGGAGAAGCAAGCAAAAGGCTATGGAGACAAACATTTGTGTGGACCGGTTTAAGCTTTCACACTCCAAGAGTGGTTTGTTTCATTATTCGTGTATTAATTCCAAACGTGCAACTGGCAATACGAGGAGTTATTGAGTCTTTGGTTTAGCTTCATATAACGTTACATTGGTGTTAATGGTGCTGAACTCCAGATAAAGGTAAACACAGTTGAAATGATGAAACTTCGGCAAATATTGCTTATAGTGACAACAAAGAAAATAATAAATAGTTTAAAAAATATTTTGACAGTAAGTGTTGAAGAACAGTCAATTGAAAGTCATGAAAATGTACCAAATTTAGCTACCCAGTAAAAACTAATCATAAACGATCAGTATATAGATGTGTATTGCGATGGAAAGTGAAATTATAACTCTAATTTTATCCCAGAATTATGATTCTAATATTTCAATACAACTTTTGAACAGTTTTAAAACTTTGAATATACAATCTATAGTCTGGAGTTCAGCACCTTTAAAGTAATGGGACTACACTTTTAGTTTCTTGACATAGGATGCATTTAGGACGATATAATAATATTGACGGATATTAAAGGCTGCTTTAAGACTGTGATTTTGCACAGGCCTGCTCGGGGCTTTATTTTACGTAGATGAAAAGGACCTTAAATGGTCAGATGCTTCTCATATGTATCATTTCCATTGACATTTATCCTTTTTGATTGGTGGGGAAAAAAACAGACTAAATAACGCGTAGTTAAACCTTTCCTATGTACAAAATATGTTCAGTAGATGGCTTTGAAAACATTACAGAAACGTGTGGGAATATGCATGAAGCTATAATTATTGAATACAGTTTAAAGTAGTGTGACTTATATCGAGCAATTTCTTCTTTTGCAAAATCTTTTTTAATAGTCGTCTGTTGCAGATGCGCCAAAATGCGTGCGTTTGTTTGAAATGATTAAATTTGATATAAATAAGTAGTAGAAGTATTAGTAGTAGAAGAAGTAGTAGTATAAGTAAAATTAATAGAAGTAGTAGTAGTAGTAGTAGTAGTAGTAGTAGTAGTAGTAGTAGTAGTAGTAGTAGTAGTAGTAGTAGTAGTAGTAGTAGTAGTAGTAGTAGTAGTATAAGTAGTAGTAGTAGAAGAAATAGTAGCAGTAATAGATGTAGTAGTAATAGTAGTAGTAGTAGTAGTAGTAGTGGAAGTAGTGTTGTTGTTGTTGTTGTTGTTGTTGTTGTTGTTGTTGTTGTTGTTGTTGTTATTATTATAATTTTAGAATGCAAAGAAAGTCGGATATAATGGCCCTTGGTATTGTGCGAAATATCTTGCTGACACAATACCAGAAACAGAACGTTCAAAAACTCGCATTCTGGATGTTGGAGCTGGCACAGGGCTGGTCGCCGAACGAGTAAGTGATTGTTTGTGGCGTTACTATTTTAGATACATGAGTCTTACGACACGAAAGCACGCTATCTGAACCATTACCACATACAAATGCTTTTCGACACATCTACAGGAGACGAAATTTGAAAACATTATGGCAGAAGGAGAAATTACTCATAATGAGCAATTTCCCCCTTTGCCACAATGATTTAACTTTATTCAATAATTCATCTTTGGTTTAAAGAAATTGTACATATTTTGCCCAGATGCTTTCAACATCGTCTTTTGCAAATGGGTTCGTGTGTGGGAAAGGGTTGAAATGAATTTAAGACATCTAAGAGTTTCAAGACTCCAAATAAACGCAGTATGTCACACCTGTAATAGTTATACTATGTTTGGTTTTCGCAGAGTACCACTCAAAGCAAATTGTACTTATTGTTACGTAAATGAGCCGTCCCGCAGGGAAACCAACATTGTGGACTCTGCGTAAAGTATCGACCCTGATCAGCCTAAGCATGCCGCGCAGGCTAACGCGGATAGACACTTTTCGCCTCCTTTGGAATTTCTGTTTTAGGAATCATTACTCGATAACTCTATCCCCATAAGACGGAATGTGTCGGCCCGGATTAGCCTGCGCGTACTGCGCAGGCTCATCTGTGTCGATACATTACGCAGAAACCATCATATTGGCTTTCTCGTGGAACGGCTCTAATAGTCTTTCCATCATTGCATGACTGCCATCAAAGTTCATGTGAAAAGTGTATTTTTAGTTACAAAAAGGATAGAGGGAATATTATGTTGTAGAAGCGGTATGTCGGTTTGTATTGTAGTACGATCAGCTTGGGGAAAATTAATGTCTCGCGAGACCGGTCACGTGAGAATGACTTTCCACTACCGCGTGTTGAATAATGTAAAATCATTTTTCAATGACGTGACATCATATTTCAATGACGTCCAGTATTTGGTACCATATCTGTACAATTCAAATATGGAATTTTAAGAGGTCGTGTTGTATATGCACCGGCAATAATAGTGCAGGTATCTTATAGAATTGTTGACAGATAAATGTTGACCTTTAATCGTTGAACTTTCTTGTATCAAATTCCTTTTGGGTGTGTTTCTTTTCAACAGCTGATTGAATTTGGTTTCACAGATATCGACGCTTTAGATCCTTCTGAAGATATGTTAAAGGAAGCTAAGAGGAAGAATGTCTACAAACTTTACCATCAGTTCTTTCTGACAGGTGAACCTTGTTATATTGCAACAGGTATGTGAATATTGTGATACGTGTCACCGTATATATATAAATGACCCAATCCAAGAGTAGGCCTAACATCGCATTATATGAAATGACGTAGGCCTAATTATCGCTCAAAGTTTGACGTCATTTTTGTATGTGTACGCGGAATTAAACTCACTAAACGTCATATTGATCGAAATAAAATATACATGTACGCCGAGCCCAGGTAGCTCAATCGATATCGACGTGGGCTGCCAATCTGTGGTCTGTGAGTTTGAACCCCTAACGCGACCAACATTCTTTCCGACGTTTGACAAAAGACAATGCGACAAGCGTCATTCGTTTTCCACCAATTGACTTGTAGTCTATGTGGGAAAGATAAAAGGAAAAGAATGTTTCAGTAGCGATACAGGTTTTAGTACTGTCTACTCGGTGCATGAACAATTTGACATCTCTCTCTCGACCTTCAGTCTCGCGAGATATAAATTTATAATAATTATTCATTTTATTCCAGATTCCTATGACGCAGTTATTTCGAGCGGATGTCTAAATGAAAACCACTTAGAAAAAGACGTTTTCAATGAAATGATTCGCCTCGTTAAGCCAGGTGGTTATATTGTCCAACAATACTAATCTGATAATGATCTTTGTGCATACATATATAATTTATCAGTATGAAGTTCATATATCTTTATCTTTATATGTGTGTCGTCGATCCCATAAGATGTGTTTCCTTAAGACAAATATGCAGCAGACGACTTTGAAAACATATTGGCAAAACCAAGGAAAAAAATCTCCATAAATAAGAGTTTAGTTATTAAATACAGTTGAAAACAGTGTGGGTCAGTATCAGGTCAACATTGCCAAGTTATACCTTTGTTTCATCACTTTGACATTTTGCAAATTACATAACAAGTATGTTGCATTCATTTTACTTGTGCAGGACATTGTAATGAACAATACTTTACAAGTTATCCCTTTTTTGTACTGATAATACAATATAACATATTATCGCACCCATACAGGCATTTACCTTAACTCGGTAGGCATAACATTCTCGTGGATTTCCGGGCTTCACCACACCAATTCTCTGCATTATATTCTACCGCCTCGGTGGTATCGTGGTAGAGCGTCCGTCCGCCTTGGGTGCTGGAGATCGCGTGTTCCATCCCCGGTCGGGTCTTACAAAATACTTTAAAAATGGTAGTAATGGCTACTCTACTTGGCACTCGGGGTTGAGGGGTTAGTATTACGCCGGACTTGCTGGTGTCAGGATAAATGGACCAGTAGTACTGGTAACTTAACCAGGAAACGCCGTGATAGAACTGAAAAATTGTTGAAAGGGCGTTAAACACCAAAAACAATCAATCTTCAAAAAATTCGCCTAAGGTACCTGGTTATCTTTCCAGGAATCCGCCGTGGTCGAGTGGTTAGCGTCGGGGATTTGATACCGGGATTCCCGGGTTCGATTCCCAGTCGCGGCACGACGGTCATGGTGAAGTGTCCTTGGGCAAGGCACATTTTCTAGCCTAGTACTGGTTTGTTTACCCAGGGATCATGAATAAGTAAACTGTCGCCGTAATATAACTGAAATAATGTTGAAAGCGGCGTAAAACCCCAATAAAACAAATAAAACAAAGACTATCTTTCCGTTTACTTTAAAATACTGATCCCTTGAGTAATATTCAAACATAGGCGGATTACAGATTTGTTTATAAAGTCATTGCAGCCATTTCAACATCTCATTTAACAGGTGGGTATGTACTACTGGCTAACAGAACAAGCGCTTTGGAAACAGTCCCAGCACACGAAGGGCAGCTAGAACAGTACATGGACGAACTAGAAGTGGACGAGAAATGGATAAAAGTGAAAAGGGACACCGTACCGAATATCTTTCTAGATCTGAATGGGATAGTTTGGCTGTACCGAGTGTTGTGAAATCAATCGGCTACATTCGGCTATTTACGGCGCAAAACCTCGGGAATTACAACGCGCAAATTTTGGATTAATTTTGGGGAAAATCAATGGACGATATCATCCCCCCTTATTGTAATATTATGTTCGAATTTCGAAATGAATTAAATTAATATATGTAGTTTTTTTCTGTATTTTATAGTGGTACCAATCCAAATGGCACATCTCTGATGCTCCTTGGAGCTCAGGGTTGCGGGGCATTACGACGGATGTATGTTGTAATCAAGATAAATGGACCATTAGTACTGGTAACTTACCCAGGAAACGCCGTAAATATAACTGAAAAAAATGTCTAAAGCGGCGTAAAACACCAAACAATCAATCAACCTATCTGATGCCTACCTCTCATAAGAACAAAACTGTAATATGTCTTCACCTTCTGGCGTAAAACACTCGGCTTTTTACGGTGCTAACTCTCGGGTATAACGACGCGCCCTTTAGGGAAAACTTTCGGAAAAAACAATGAACGGTACCTCCCTGAATGTTTTAATTATGTTCTGATTTCGATAACAATTAACCCATGCAGGTTCTTTCGATATTGTACAGTTGCTTGGAAAGTATGTTGTGTGGAATACTGTGAGAGAAAGCGAGGAAACTGAACTGGCCGCCGTGATATGAATGAAAAAATGTTGAAATCGGCGTTAAAACCCGATCGATCAATCTCTGACGCCTATACCCCTATGTAGAGCAAACGTTTGATATTGATTCACATCTGGCGAAATAAACTTTGAAAACATGGGCACAAAGAAGGTGATTTCGGGGTGGAATAGAAAGCCTTGTAAGAAAAGAAGAAATTGACCGTTACGAGCAATTATTGTGTCTTGTCCAACAATGTGTAACAAAGCTGTTTGCTTCAAATGTGTCAAACTGTTTTTTCTGTCAGGAGGATCAACCTCTTATTAGTAATACCTCTTCAGAACATATGCATTTTCAAACCTCCACCAGATGGCGCTCTAGAGAGCATGCACTCTACAATGTAGGTACTGCATAACACAGTGAATTAAGATTTACTACCAATAGTTGGGTAACTCTTCGCAGCAAAAGGCAATAAAAGGCTTTTGCAAACAATACAGATTCGCAACGAGCTGTTTCTTCTGGAATCTGCATTATATGCCACTAAGACAAATTGAGAAACAAAAAATGCCAGGCCTAATATAGAACGTTGTCCCTGCAGATACGTAGATAAATGAATGAACGAATGATCAAAAAAATGAACAAATGAGTTAATTAACAACATAATGAATGAATGATTGAGTGATTGAATTAATTAATGATTGGATTAATGAATGATTGAATTAATTCATAAATGAAAGAATGAATGAATGAATAAATTAGATAATGAGCAATCGAATTGTAGAATGAACGATTGATTTAACACAATAATGAATGAATGATTGAACAAAAAGTAAATAAACGAGTATGAATAAATGAATGAGTAAATCGATCATCGATCAAACGACAATACTTTATGAAATATTTCTGATAATAATTCCCTTTTTAGATCACCTAGAGCCAAAGGCTCAAGGTGAGCTATTCTGATCACTCTGTGTCCGTCGTCCGTCGTCCGTCGTCCGTCGTTAACTTTTAGCTTTAAACATCATCTCCTCCTGAACCGCAAGAACAATTTCCACCAAACATCACAGGAATGTTCCTTTGGTGGTCCTCTTTCAAAATTGTTCAAAGATTTAAATTCCATTGAGAACTTTGGTTGCTGCGGCATCAGAAAGGGGACAAAATGTCCAAACTTTAAAAATCTTCTCCTCCGAATCTGCCTGTCAGATTCAAATATAATTTGGTAGAAATGTTCCTTGGGTGACCCTCTATAAAAATTGTTCAAGCCATACTGATTGGTCGAAAAACATGGCAGTCAGGCGGCATCAAAAAAGGGGCAAAATGACAATACTTTAATAAAGCATCCTTATAAAAGTGCTTGTCTGATTTAAAGATAGTTTTGTAGAAATGTTCTTTCATTGATCATCTACATACTTTGTCAAGCCATATTGATTTGTTGAAAGGCATAGCAACCAAGCAGCATCAGAAAAGGAGTAATTAAACTTTTTGCTTCAAATGACATATGGTTATTAGATTTATGGTCTAAGGGAGGTAACACTTGGCAGAGTATTATGCAAGGGTTGTCTTCAACAGGAAATGGAAAGTTAAAATCGCAACCTTTCTGGTCTCAACAGCAGATGGAAATAAAAGTTTGTTATTGAAAGTGAACAAGCAATTATGACATGATTTGTCATGGACATGAATGTTCTTTTGTTGATCCTCTTTCAAAATTGTGCAAAGACTTGCATTCTATGTAAAACTTTGGTTGCTGCAGCATCAGAACATGAGTAAAACGACCAAACTTTAAAATCCTTTTCCTCCATAATCTGCTTGTCAGACTCCAAGATAAT
Organism: Serripes groenlandicus; assembly: GCA_031761405.1. Lineage (NCBI taxonomy): Eukaryota > Metazoa > Mollusca > Bivalvia > Cardiida > Cardiidae > Serripes > Serripes groenlandicus. The sequence goes on along the minus strand of JASEVX010000011.1, from coordinate 50,285,199 downwards.
TCAGTAGAAAGAATCCTTAAGTGACCCTCTAAAAAAACTGTTCAAGCCATATTGGTTTATATTAAAAACAGATCAAGAAAGGTGCAAAATGACAAAAACTTAATAATTCAATTCTAATTGAAGTTCTTGTTAGATTTCAAGATATAAATGACCTTTACTTATAAGCTGTTTCTTGAGAAGTGTTCACTCCTTGAAGTTCTAATTGCACTCCTTGATCTTTTTCCCAGATATTTCTACTAATTTACTATCAATCAGGTGATCGATTTAGGGTCATCTTGGCCCTCTTGTTTAGTTTATTTTTCAATATAGTTGCCTGTTTGGTATAAAGCAGCAGACTAGGGAACAATGAGCAATATATTGTAACACATCTTATGCTGATATTTTATGATTAGACTGCTTTCAATTTCAACTTGGCCCTTTGAACTACGCGCGAACAACATTTTGTTCGATTCGGGTCTACCGGAACAGAATCTACATATCTGTGCGTACGTTCATTATACAACCAAACAGATTGTAAACAACACATCCGAGGAAAAATGAGCAAACATGGATCAGCATCCAAAAATCCAAACAATACACATATAGAGACCCTTCGAGAACACATGAAAAGGTAGGAAATAATCGGCAATTAAAAAAATGATTACATTCCTTCAATATTCACAAGTCTACATTCATGATTGATCCATATGCTTCGCTTCTATTTCGACTACTTGCATATTCGCACCTAGTCCTTCAAAAAAAGACATCGCATATGCTCATTTTTCATTTTGTTATTATCCTGCATACGCTAGTTGACCAAAAAATGACAGATGATAAAACGAGAAACCGAAAGTCTAAAATATTTGGACTAATTCGCACCAAGTACTTTTCGTACTTAGTTGACCTGTGAGTGAATATTGTTCAAGCTATTTTGTATGTAAATACAAGCTGATAACAAATTATTTGATAGACAAGGCTAGAATTCGTTGTTTCTTACATATTTTTGTTTTGCAACAGAGCACTTTGAAAACATCTGCTTAATTTAAAATATGGAAAATCTCTATTCAGCCTCAGGTGTCCATACACAGTTGAAAGCTGATTTTCTGTTTCCTGGGGACACCCTAACTTTAATTCTCACAATATTTCACATAATATCCATTGTGGTATAATTAAAAGAATTTTAATGTGTCAAGGAGTGCCAGAATTATTAGAAAATTATTGGAATACACACTCTCAGTCAATATTAAGGAAAGAATTGGCCACAAAAGGTGTCTGAAACAGGGTGAAAAATGTTGGACAATAAGAGCAAGTTTACCCTTTACTCCAAAAATCATCCAACAAAAGCGCAGGGGGTTAGTGTTAAATTAAAGAGCTGCTTAGACGCTCAAAACAATAGGCAATATGTCATAATAATGTGGATGAAGTCAGAAATGGCATGTTTCCAGCTCCTTTTCAAGCAATCTTGCCTAGCTCTGCAAGCAGTGTTTTCAAATGCCTATCCCTATACATATGGACCAGAAGAAGAAGTGGGTTCAACGCAAAATTCAAACCCATGCTGAGAGCTTACTTTTCACCTTTATGAACATTAAAATCAACCATTTACCCAAAAATGGACCCAATACTTACTATTTATCATTATTTCTATTTTTGGACCCTGGCCAAAATCTCACAACTGTTATATGCCACCTAATGAAAGTGTTTTCATCATATAGCATTGAAAATATTGTGGCAAAAGGAGATATTGCTCAATGTGAGTAATTTATTCTTTAGCCACAATATTTTCAAAAGTTATTTGCTGCAGATGCGCCAAAATGCCTCTGCTGGTGGGAAAGGTTAATGCTTAACCCTTTCCCTCATATAGACGCTTTCTGACGCCTCTGCAGCAGACGGCCTTTTGAAAACATAGTGACAAAAGAAGAAATTGCACAAAACGTGCAATTTCTCCTTTTGACACAATGTTTTCAACATTTTTGTCATAGGTTATCCATTCAGTTTTAGAGATTTTCCATTTTTTGATAAATTATGTTCAGTCGTCTGCTGCAGAATTGTTCTATGTGGGAAAGGGTTAATATTGATCTCTAAATAAATCTTAAAATTTAAATAAAATATAACGTAGCAATTTTTTTAAGGCCATCATGATAGAGACATGACAAGTCCATGTTTCTGTACTTGAATGGGATTGTTCAAAGCAATATGTATCATTGAAATATTGAGACTAGCATCCATACACTTTCATACATCCTTTGATTAGAACTCACTGAGAGGCACATTAAAAGACATTTCCTGTGCCGTTTGACAAATTGAATATGAAAAAACCTTTCGTTTATAAATTGCAATTGTAAATGAATTATTATTACACATCAAGGTATAGTTTACACTGACACCTCGTTACTGTAGATTTTAATATTTATTATGAAGCTGTAAGGTTAACTTATACCCCTTTTTACAATTTAATATGTGCGCAATTCTTACAGCCCCAGTCGTCTGTGCTTAATCTGGGGAACCAATTGCTCTTTACGATAACTAGGTAACGTCCCTTGATTGCCAAGGGACGTTACTCAATATTCTCCTTCCGGGGACTACCTTTTGAGAAAATTGCGGACATAGACACAGCAATCAGCGAGGCGTGCGAAAACAACAATGAATTGACTAGAAATAAAACTTTACTTATTTGTTAAAGTTTAATTTAAAACATTGTGGCTAAATGATTGATGGATTTATGTTTAAACTTAAGTCGATTTCAACAAGTTTTTACAGCCATCCCACGATGGCCTGTTAACAATTTCCTAGTAACAACTACTCTCACCAATGGACAGATTTCAAAATAATTTCCTTAGGTGGGGCTGCTTTCAAAATTGTTAATATAATTGAATGTTATGAGGAACTTGGGTTGCTGCCTCATCAAAAATGATGTCCAAAAGTACTGGCTTGATGTGAAAACATTTTAAAATAAAATTAATGTTTCTTCGGCGACATTTTTACCAAAATTCATCCGATCTGTTTAGAAATATTGTCACCAAAGGGAAGAAGGTTACTGCATCCAGTCAGAGTTACGTGTGGCTTTATAGTCCGCAGGAGATGACTTTAACAACATGTAGACAAAATCAATTGATATCTCTAAAAATGATTTATAATTGAAAGAAATTGAAAACATTGCTTCATTCAAATTTTTTCGATCGTCCTCTGCTTGTCACAATGTTTTCGAAAGTCAACTGCTGCATATTCTTTATAAGGCATATACTAGCAATCCCGACTTCTCAGTGATTATCGTATGTATACGCGGTCTGGAAATGTTAAAAATGCATACCCTCGTATTACTTTTTTACCAATATTTTCAACAACTAACATCGTACAGTACTTCAGTTTATGGAAATCTCTAATTAACTGTGTAGTTTACTATTCAATTCATACTGTGTTACTCTGTCGGCGATTGTATAATCCGCTTGTATACATCGATTTCACGCTTGCATGACTGATTGCCTAATTAACAAGCTCGCACAGCTGCAGGGGTCATATCTTCAAAGATATGCAGGTCATAAAGATCTCATTAATATTCACGAAAATTGCTATTGATGATCTACAGTTGTATTAGGTAATTACGTGGGAAGGGTAAAAAGTATATTCTCCTTTTGCCTCAATATTTTCAAATCCTGCCTGCTGCAGATGTGTCAAAATACATCTGCAAGTGGGAATGAGTTAAAGGGCATAGATATCTTTAATGTGCAATAGTCAAATTTACAAATGCCACACGCAGAAGATATTTAGAAACATTGTGGCAAAAGGATAAAATTCTCTTCAGAGCAATTCCTCATTTTGTCACAAAGTACAAACTGTACCATATTTTATATCATAAATGACGTTGCCGGAGTGTAATAAAGCCATTGAATAAATTGCGTATTCAACTAGTGTAATAACAATGCTACGTAACATGACGTCATAACGTAACGTTTAGCGTTGTAAATACGCGTGCTTTATAGCGACGTTTATATGGATATAGCGATGTAAATTATTAAATTAGTATTTATGATATAAAAAGAACATTACATTCGTGGTCATTCAATACGAAATTTATTAAACTCGTTTTCTAAAAGTGATAAAAACTCGCCAAGGCTCGTTCTTATCAATTTTAGAAAACTCGTTTAATAAAATCCGTATTGAATGACCACTCATGTAATATCCTCTATTTTTAAAAGACTTTCCAAAGTTTGGCCTACACATTTCCCAAGTCATCAGTTGCATAAGGGTTAAAACAATTCTACAGCAGACGACTTTGAAAACATGTAGACAAAAATTGCTAACATCTCGTTAAATGCGTCTGTAGGTGGGAAAGAGTTAAATATACATTCAACATTTGAGCCGTCTCGCGAGGAAACAAACATTGTCGACACGGATCAGTAAAATCATACCGCGCAGGTTTATTTGGACAGACACGTTTCGCCTCCTGTGGATTTTCTTTTTCGGAAATCATTGCTCTATTCCCCCCCCCCCCCCGAGGTGGAATGTGTCGACCCAGATCAGTCTGCGCGGACAGCGCAAGCTAATCTGGTCAACACATTACGCAGATACCGCAATATTAGTTTAATCGCGGGACGGCTCATATCTGCAGAAGTAGAGCTTGAAAACAACAACATGAATATCACTATTTAAAAATGATAGGAGAATTATTGAATTAAATAACATTGATGTAAAAGGTGAAATTGCTCATTATGAACAAGTGCCATTATGTTAACAATAATTGTATGTTGCAGACGCATCAATGACCCATCAAAATGTGTTTGCAAGTAGGAAAGGGTTAAAAATGTGCCACTGACATGACTACGCTTTTGAAATTATAACTAAACCCTTTTCCCCCAGCTGACACATAAGCAGCAGATCACCTTTGAAAACATTGTGGCAGAAAAAAAAAAGTTTATAATAAGCAGCTTCTCCTATTTGCCAGTTTAATTTTCATTTCCACCAATACAATTTTGTAGTTCTTATTAATTTAATTCCAGACCAATAAATCGTGCCTCTCATACACCATCCTCATATATCATTCAGTAAATATACATTTTGCTCGTCTGTTAATTTCGCGATATTGATGATAAACAAAACAATAAATCATCATCAGTGAACATTCCCATGTTGGAAATTCCTTTGTCAATCCACTCTCAGTAGGGAAAAGAGACGGACCGGGAAGGGTATAACTTTATTTTATCAAATTCTCCACAGTGTTAGCAATGTTGTTCTATTTCGCTTGAATGACTATTCGAAAGTATTCCCCGGAAGTAAAATTCACATGAATGCGCATGCTGAATTGAAGAGTATTCAAAGATAGATAACCTAGTTATCGTAAAGAGCAATTGTCTGCTTGAGGATGCACATAGCTGGGGTTCTCTTTTAAAGTACTTTTTAACTTACCACACCTGTAGACACTTTATTCATCTGGAGCAGACAATATATGAAAACATTGTGACGAAAGAAGAAATTGCTCATAGTAAGCAATTTTTAGCTCTACTGGCCAAAGGCCAAAAGGGCTTATGTCATGGCGATGTGTCCGTCGTCCGTCCGTAAACAATTTCTTGTTAACACGATACAGTCTTCACTTTTGATTGTATCTCAACCAAACTTATACAGTAGTTAGATATCCATGAGAGCTCGGTTCCTTTCGAAAACCAGCCAGATCCGCCCATGCATGACTGGATTATGGCCCTTGAAATGGTCAAAATTGCTATAAAAGAGCTTGTTAACACGATACAGTCCTCACGTTTGATTGTATCTCAACCAAACTTATACAGTAGTTAGATATCTATGAGAGCTCGGTTCCTTTCGAAAACCAGCCAGATCCGCCCATGCATGACTGGATTATGGCCCTTGAAATGGTCAAAATTGCTATAAAAGAGCTTGTTAACACGATACAGTCTTCACTTTTAATTGTATCTCAACCAAACTTATACAGTAGTTAGATATTCATGAGAGCTCGGTTCCTTTTGAAAACCAGTCAGATCCGCCCATGCAAGACTGGATTATGGCCCTTGAAATGGTCAAAATTGCTATAAAAGAGCTTGTTAACATGATACAGTCTTCACTTTTGATTGTATCTCAACTAAACTTATACAGTAGTTAGATATCTATGAGAGCTCGGTTCCTTTTGAAAACCAGTCAGATCCGCCCATGCAAGACTGGATTATGGCCCTTGAAATGGTCAAAATTGCTATAAAAGAGCTTGTTAACACGATACAGTCTTCACGTTTGATTGTATCTCAACCAAACTTATACAGTAGTTAGATATCCATGAGAGCTCGGTTCCTTTCGAAAACCAGCCAGATCCGCCCATGCATGACTGGATTATGGCCCTTGAAATGGTCAAAATTGCTATAATTGAGCATGTGAACACAATAGAGGCTCCATTTACTATCTGATCTTCACCAAACTTAGATAGTAGTTAAATATTGATGGGAGCTTGGTTCCTTTTGAAAACCAGCTAAATCCGCCCATGCAAGACTGGATTATGGCCCATGAAATTGTAAAAATTGCTATAATACAGCTTGTGAACACAAAAGAGCCTCCATTTACTATCCGATCTTCACCATACATACATGCTCTGGATTGAAAATGACCAAAGAACCATACCAGTAGAGCATAGGCCCTCATGGGCCTCTTGTTTCTTTTTGCCACAATGTATTCAGCTATATTTTCCCCAAGATTTTCCATATTTTTCTCTATATATTTCAAAGTTATGATCTTGTGCATATTCTGTTCAGTTGTATGTGGTCAAGGGTTAAAGATGAAGAACTGGAAAGCCTTGAAACTGATAAAATGTTTTAACATATAATATGATTTTGACTCATTAAATTTAAATTGTCTCAAAAAACATCTGTAATTTGAAACTGGCGTTCAATGCATGATTTTTACTGATGAAGGTACTAAAATTGTCGTCTGCAGAATTCATAATAAAGTGCTTACAGGTGGGACGGGGATTCTAGACATATTTTCAATTAAATAATTTATTTGCAGGTACCTCATAGCCCTTAGACCATGGTCATTTACCGCCTCTATCACTCCAGCAGTCCTTGGCAGTGTGTTAGCCTTCAAGGCCACAGGGGTGTTCTCAGTCTGGGTATTTTTGGTTACCCTCCTTACAGCCATGTCAGTCCATGCAGCCGGCAACCTAGTCAATACTTACTTCGATTATCAGAGAGGAATCGACGGAAAATCAAGCGACGACCGTACCTTAGTCGATCATATACTCAACCCGGAACAAATACAATGGCTTGGGATGGTGTTTTATAGCATAGGAATAATGGGGTTTCTTGTATTATACTTCATCTCATCGGCCAAAATGGAACATCTTGCCCTCATGTTTTTTGGTGGACTATCAAGTAGTTTTCTATACACTGGTGGCCTGGGACTGAAATACATGGCCCTAGGTGATATCATCATATTCCTCACATTTGGACCACTGACAGTTATGTTTGCATTTCTTGCACAAGCTGGTGAGTTATCCTCGGTGACTCTTCTGTACGCCTTACCAATAGCCCTCAACACGGAAGCTATACTGCATGCCAACAACACCAGAGATATGGAGTCTGATAGAAAAGCTAACATCGTTACTGTAGCCATTTTACTGGGTTGGATTGGCTCCTATGTACTGTTTGTTGTGTTGCTGTTTGTGCCTTTTATGCTGTTTGTTCAAGCTGGCCTGCATGTATCGAAATGGATGTTTCTTCCAGTTCTAACTATAAAGGAGGCATTTAATATAGAGAGGAAATTTCGGAGAAAAGACTTGATCAAAGTGCCTCAAACAGTTGCGAGACTAAACTTTGTGTTTGGAATACTGTATTTGATTGCTATTTTCTGCACTGATAAATCATCACTGCCTACCTTGTTGTAAGAGAAAAATATTAGCCATCCATGCGAAAAAATGGTACAAGCTGGCTTTTGTGGACAGTGTAGATTGTGATTAACCCTTTCCCTCATATAGACGCTTTCTGACGCCCTTGCAGCAGACGGCTTTTTGAAAACATAGTGATAAAAGAAGAAATTGCTCAAAACAAGCAATTTCTCCTTTTGCCACAATGTTTTCCACTTTTAGTCATTGGTTATCCATTCAATTATAGTGATCTTCTCTGTTCAGATATTCTTTACACAAGCCTGTAAGAAGCTTCTGTCAACTTGTGTAGATTCTGATAGGATGGATCAGATGGGTACAGAGATCTAGATAAGGGGCATTTTGTATCTTATAAAATCCTTTTTTGATCCTCTTACCCTATGTTGTGGGTACTCAAAAGAATCCTCTCAGTGAGACAATTCTTTTGAGTACCCACAACATAGGGTTCATGTTAATAATAAGAGAGAAATTGTGGGGGAAAAAGAGCGGAATACCCCTCCATATCGGGACCTCTGTGAAAACTGTATAGGTTCATCCAAACCTATACTTTTCAGGACTAACTTGTACCCTTTTCCATGGACGGGCTCATATGAGCCATTCTGTTGGCTAACCAATCAAAGTACATGTGCATATAGATTGAGATTAGCCTGTACATCATTAACCCTTTCCCTCATACCACAATTCTGCAGCAGACTATTTCGAACATATTTTGTCAAAAAATGAGAAATCTCTATAATTGAATGGATAATCATAACCTATGACTAAAAGTGGAAAACATTGTAACAAAAGGAGAAATTGCTCGTTTTGAGCAATTTCTTCTTTTGTCACTATGTTTTCAAAAAGCTGTCAGCTGCAGATGCGTCAGAAAGCGGTCTATATGAGGGAAAGGGTTAAGTCAGATTAAGATCTTGCATTATTCACACATTACTTACACACATTACTTACACATATTACTTACACATATTACTTACACATATTACTTACACAAGCCTGTTTTAAGCTTCTTTCAACTGTAGATTCTGATAGGAGTGAGCAGATGTATAGCTTCATCTAAACCTACACAATTTTGTTTAAAAAAAGGCTTCATTTTACAGAAAAGCCAACTTGTGCCTTTTTCCATGGACGGGCTCATATGAGCCCTGCTGTTTGAAATCCATAATAATACATGTACATATGCCATCAGTGTAGATTCTGACCAGCCTGCACATCTGATCGGAATATGTGCTCTTCTAAAATTAGTCCAGGAAGAACATTGTATGGTATTTTTATTTATTTTATAAGAATGAATGAATGTGCAGGCCTTGTTAACCCTTTCCCACATACAACACATCTGCAGCAGACGAATTTAGAAATAATCTAGACAAAAAAGGGGGAACATTTCTATAAATGATAATTTAATTATTGAATAGAGTTGAAAACATTGTGGCGATAAGTAGAAATTGCTCATACGACAAATCTGCAGCAGACGACTTTGAACATATTTTGTAAAAAAGTAGAAAATCTCTATAATTGAATGGATAACCTATGACTAAAAGTGGAAAACATTGTGGCAAAAGGAGAAATTGCATGTTTTGTGCAATTTCTTCTTTTGTCACTATGTTTTCAAATAGCCGTCTGCTGCAGAGGCGTCAGAAAGCGTCTATATGAGGGAAAGGTTTAAAGGGCTGGTTTCCACACATGACCTAGGGTCAACAGAATGCCTACTGATGAAAGTGTATGGTTTATTTGATCAAAGCTTGGCTGAGGCCATTATGTAAATTAATGCTACTGAAATATGTAGCACCTGTTGGTTAATATATTATTATTACATGACATTGTATACATATTATTTGATGTTTGGAAATAGAAAAGGGAAAAAATATTTCCATTTTAATTTCATATAATTTCTTTTGTTTTATCTTATCTTATTTCATAAAACTATTTAATCGAAATCGTGAACGGTTGTTAATCCTTACCCACTTGCAGACCCATTCTGACGGATCTGAAGCAGAAGAATTTTGAAATAATTGTGGCTGAAGAAGTAAGTTCTCCTTTTGACAGAAGGATTTCAACTCCTGCTGCAGATTTGTTGTATGTGGGAATAGGTTCAAGTAAATAAAAAATGTATTTTAGTGAAGCACTTAATTCTAGTGTTTCTTTGCATTTTAATCTAGAGATGAATGTTGGTCACTTCACTTTTACATTGTTTCCACTTATGATATATGTATGGAAGACCTCTGTTAGTCACTCTAGTTATTTTAACAGATTTATAAGTATTAGTTTAAGTTAATCCATTACTTCACACAGACGACATTTGAAGCCTGCTGTTTCAGACGACTTTTGAAAACATTGCTATAAGAGGTGAAATTGCTCAAAACAAGCAATTTCATCTTTTATTGCAATATTTTCAACTCTTTATCAATATAATTCTTTCAGTTTTCTAGATTGGTGAAATTGTTTGTCTGATGATTGTAAAGCAGACGGCCTATGAAAAGCAATGTGAAGTAATGGGTTAAAAAGACACTGCTCATTTAGATCTATTTCCCATTTCTTTGCAATATTTGTTAAGGTTATCTGTTTCATAATATGCCTGAAAAATGGCTATTTATAGATTACATGTAAAGTTTAAAACTGGTGAAGATTAACGCTGTCCCACCTGCAGATGCATTTTGACGCTATAGCAGCAGATGACTTTGAAAACATTGTGACAAAAACCCTGAAAAATCTCCATAAAAGATAGCTTAATTGTTTAATAAAGTTGAAAACATTGTGGCCAATGGAGAATTTGCTCATCATGAGCAATTCACCTTTGGCCACAATGTTTTCAAAAGTCATCTGCTGCTATAGCGTCAAAATGCGCCTGTTGGTGGGAAAGGGTTAAACTTATGACACTTAATACAGTATACTACTATAAGAAATGTTTGCAAAACATCAGATGTTTAAACACTTGAAATAGCATCAGATGTTTAAAACATGTACAACACTGGAAATTGTCGACCCTTTCCAACATTCAATAAATCTGCAGCAGACGACTTTGAGAACATCTGGACTCCTAGAAATGAAAGCAGAATTACTGAAGAGTTGAAAATATTGTGGCAAAAGGAGAAATTGCTCATTATTATCAATTTCTTCTTCTGCCACAATGTTTCCAAAAGTCATCTGCTTAAGAGGCATCAGAAAGCATCTTCATATGGGAAAAGGTTAAAGAAAGGTTTGAAATAATTTATAAATAGCACACAACAAATATGCAGTAGACAACTCTGGAAACATCAAGGTAGAATTATTAAAAATGTAGACGAAAGAAAGCTTAGTCATAAAATAGAGTTGAAAAGATTTCGACAAAAACAGTTATTGCCCATTATGAGCAATTTCTCCATTATCTTCAATGTTTACAAAAACCTGTGCAAATGTATCATTTATGAATGCCTGGTTGTTTTAAGCTCACCTTAGCACGAAGTGCTGTGTGAACTATTGTGATCACTCACCGTCCTGCACTTGGGTGGCTTCATCATCTGTTCATCATTTTCCTACAAACAACTTCTCCTAAACCAATGAACCAAATTCTAAATGATTACACAGGAATAATTCTTAGGTGGTCTGCTTTCAGAATTGTTCAAAGAATTTAATTCCATGCAGAACTTTGGTTGAGAAAAGGGGGAAAATGCCAAAACTTAAAAATCTTTTTGTCCAAAAGTACTTGCCTGATTTGAAAATTATTTTTCAAAAATGTTCATTGGGGGACCCTCTGCTAAGATTGCTCAAATTATTCTGATCCGTTGAAAAACATGGCCATCAGGGGGCAGAGCTTGTTTTTCTTATATGTGTTTAGTGCAAACTGAAAAAATCTTCCTTAGGTGATCAAGATTGTTCAAATTATTCCGATCCATTGAAAAACAGCCAGGGGACAGGGCTTGTTTTCCTTATATATGTGCTTTGAAAACTTAAAAAATCTTCTTGTCCAAAAGAACTTACCCGATTTAAAAATAATTTAGAACAGATGTTCCTTGGGTGACCCTCTACCAAGATTGTTCAAATTATTGAGATCCTTTGAAAAGAAATGGCTGCCTGGGGTCAGAGCTTGTTTTCCTTATATGAATATATAATGAAAACTTTAAAACCTTCTTGACAAAACTATAGGCCTGATTTTGATATAACTAGGCACAAATGTTCCTTGGGTGACCCTTTACCAAGACTGTTGAAATTATTCAGATTTGTTGAATAACATAATCAACAGGGGGCGTTGCTTGTTTTCCTTGTATGCATAGAGTGAGAACAATGAAAACTATTTAAGATATGACAAGACGAATTTTGATGCATGACTTAAACTTAAAGGAAGCAGATGCAGTTCAGTATATTTAAATAACGTGTGCAAACAGACAGGATGTAAATATGTCGAACAAGAAGGCCAAATGTCTCTTTATTTTAAACAAGAAGGCCAAGATGTGCCTATATTGCTCACATGGCTACCATAGCCTATAATAAAAGGTTACCAAGAGCAGAAAGGGTCAATTTTGATGTAGGGATTAGATGTTTTATATGCTGTGATCTATGTGATATTCAGCATTTGAAGTTTAGTCATGAAATGACAAGTTTAGTCCTGAAACCATTTGGTTTACAGTTTGCTTAATATTGACTGCAACTGTAATATGTCATACAAGCTGAAGTTTCTTAATTTGTTATCAATTTCGGTTTTAAATCCACTCTAACTAGATCAATAAGATAAAACAAAAACATAGGTGCTTAAATATTAACATATATTAAGGTTTAATGCCTCTAGTTATAAGTTAAGTCTGACACAAGCTTTGGAAGGAGAGGGGGAAGTGTATTCTCCTTCCAGTTTAGCAGAAGTATGATAACAAAAACGGGAGTATAAAAACAAAAAATACGAAGTAATTTTAAAAAGTTTAAAGATATTTATGATCAGAATTGAGCATTTATGAAATTAAAAGAAAAAGTTCACATGTATAGTCAACATATAGCCAGAATACAATGGTCTGAATGAACAAACTGTAATTTTAAAAATACAACAGAATTTTAGAAATAGGCAAAAACATCCCCCGAATTTTGGGGCAGTAAATCAAACCACTTAGAAAAAGCGTAGACTAGGAAGTTGGGGAAAAGTTATTAAATACAAATTAAATGTGTCTAAAGATTTGTAATAACGGTAGAAGTCATACGTATTTTGCACCTTGATGTTTCTTAAATCAGTTAATATAATTTATTGATTCATAAAGTGGTTTTTTTTTAAAAATAGTTTAAAGTTATTCTTTACAATAATCATGTTGGTTGCTCCCTTTTCGATTACGTCACCCCATGGTACAAAATTAAAACCTATTCAATACTGACGCCGGGCTTTGACGCCACGCTTCCATGCGGCGTCAATAAGTCAAGTGAGCGATCCAATTAATTAGATCTTAAATTAGTGTATTCTGATATTTGCAGCTAATATGTTGATCTGTTATATATATACTTTGTAACCTTTAAAGGAAATATTAGTATATCAATGATGTAAACCTTTTTCTCATTAATAATTAGGAAAGGTTTATAATAAAATTTGTTTAATTGTTATTCTCCTATCTAAATGGACAATAGAAAATCATTGAGCTATTGTCATCACCTATTTTTATGCCCCCGGAATCACCGATTCGGTGGGCATCTAGTGTTTGGCCTGTCTGTCTGTCAAAAAAAACTTTAACCTTGACCACTTCTTTTGAACCATAACAGGTACGGCTACCATATTTCACATGTGTATTCCTTGTGACATGACCTTTCTTTCAGTACCAAAATGTTTAACCTTGCGACGTTGACCTTTGACCTAGATGCCCCCATCGGTCGAAAAAAACTTTAACCTTGACCACTACTTTTGAACCATAACAGGTACAGCTACCATATTTCACATGTGTATTCCTTGTGACATGACCTTTCTGTCAGTACCAACATTTTTGACCTTGCGACCTTGACCTTTGACCTAGATGTTGCCATTCGGGGGCTTCAGTGTTTCACATCATTTTCACATCTTATTTTTTATGCCCCCGGGCATCTAGTTTTTGGCCTGTCTGTCTGCACGTCTGTCGAAAAAAACTTTAACCTTGACCACTACTTTTGAACCATAACAGGTACGGCTACCATATTTCACATGTGTATTCCTTGTGACGAGACCTTTCTGTCAGTACCAAAATGTTTGATCTTGCGACCTTGACCTTTGACCTAGATGTTGCCATTCTCGAAAAAAACTTTAACCTTGACCACTACTTTTGAACCATAACAGGTACGGCTACCATATTTCACATGTGTATTCCTTGTGACATGACCTTTCTGTCAGTACCAAAATGTTTGACCTTGCGACCTTGACCTTTGACCTAGATGTTGCCATTCTCGAAAAAAACTTTAACCTTGACCACTACTTTTGAACCATAACAGGTACGGCTACCATATTTCACATGTGTATTCCTTGTGACATGACCTTTCTGTCAGTACCAACATTTTTGACCTTGCGACCTTCACCTTTGACCTAGATGTTGCCATTCTGGGACATCAGTGTTTCATAAACACATCTTGTTTTTAAATGTGTTTTATATTGTGATGACAGTATTAACGTACTACATGTAGTAGTATTATCATTATTATGTACTATATAATAAATGTTGCAAATCTGCTAGTATGATTTTATCTATTTTTCCGATCATTTACTTTTTTACTTTTTCTTATATATAGATGCATTGTGATGCATTTGCTGCAGATGTCTTTTGAAAACATTATAGTAAAAGGATAGATTGCTTATGATGAGCAAATTCTTATCTAACTACAATGTTTCCAACTTAATTTTAATTACTCAATCATTTGTCAACATGGTGTCTGCTGCAAACTTTCTGTATGTTGGAAAGGGTCACTCAGACAGTATATGAGGTCTTGTATTTTTGTGAGAATAGGAACCTGCATATAATCACTGCTCTTGTCATTTCTTGACACTAAAACAGACGCCTATGAAGTTAACTCGGTCCCCCAAAAAATGCTCTATCATGAATTTGTAATTAAATGTAACAATTTGTAAAACAAATACGCAAACTTGATCAATTAAAGAAATCATAGAATACAAACAAAATACATACATTGATCGAATATTTCCAAAAAAGACTACATTTCACTTCAACCGCCTAGGCCTGTCACTTTCAAGCAAATATGTGATATTCAATGAGGAATATTAATTTACTGCCAGAATTGTAGATATTCAGTTGCTTTCGGATGTATTCGTTGCCTAATTTGTTTTTAAATTCAATATATTACAATGCCAAAATAACATACATATTTATACACAATAAAACAAGGACATCTAGGCAAAATGATCTATTCACAGGTTTTCTTAACTTAGGCAAGATCATGCTCAAACTCTGGTTCGAATAGACATACTCTAAATGAATGCAATTCATTCCGGCTTGGATGTTTAGATTTTTATTCTCCGTGGACATGTTTTAAAACTCTTTTTGACCACTTCAACGGAAACTGGTACATGTATTGTGACGAGATCAGTTGCTGTTTGCAAGCATTGGCAGGCTTTGTCTCAACAAAATCAAAATAGTTAAATTAAACCAAAAAGCAATGATAACTCTGCCATGACATAATTGATCATTCTAGAACTTTTTTAGGTTCAGGCGGGAGAAACGTTATCCTTGGTTCATTATACCCATATGTTTTGTGTATTCAGACGTCCGGGGTCTAAATTTAGTATACGAGTTTGGTGTGTTCCCACTTTCCCAACCTTTAATTAGTCCTATAGAAATTGAGGTAGGGGTTGGGGGAATGTATTGTTTATGTAAAGTTTAGTGTAACAATAGAGTTGAAAGGTGATAATTGGCGAAAATTGCTATACTGTACTAAAAAGTTGTGTTTCTAAATTTGGGAAAGTTGTTCATAAATATCAGTTTCATATAGATAGATATTCTTTATTTTGAGTTATAAGCATTAATTCGAAAAACATAGATTTTTACATGTACAACACAAACACTAATATGAACATGCATAGCACAAAATAGATATAAATCTTGAAATAGTTTTATTGTACATATTCACTTTAATTTGACTAAGTGAGAAGCACCATCTACATACGCTATGATGTCCATTTCGCCAGTTCGCAGTTGGTACTTCAATCTGATGAACATTTGCTCAAGCTCACGGTATACGCGCTTCCTTGGTGGCTGCTTTCCACCGTTGGCGTGCTAGAACAGCTTCGCCTCGAAAACAGCATGCTCTTTTTGGACCAGGTCTATCAATGTGTAAATATTAGGATGGCAGTGTCGTAGTTGGTTGTTTATTTTATGGTGCCAATCCTCAACATGATTGGTAGTACGTGGACCATCATTCTCGTAATGATTCCAGGAGCGGCGGTCCCCCTCTACCCACTGCTCAGTCACATAGTCCTTAAACTTAGACACCGAGTGACTGTCACATTCTTCACTTCTTCATTGTCCTTGAAGTCTGGATGAGTGTGAAGAATCTGGTGTACATTGTCTGCTGTTTATTTGGAAGTAGTACATAAAATAGGGGACACATATACCCATCGATCATGACGTGGATGGTGTATAGCTGGTAGAAATATGACGGCGAAGCGTAGGAGGTATCGTCCATATACCAGGTCACGGCTGTAGACAGCTGGGCCGGGTTGTCAACGGTGGCGAGTATGAGCATGCGCTCAACATCACCGTCATTGGCGATTAGGAATAGCTCCCCTGCAAGCGACTCTATTCACTTCCCTTCCAAGTTGACATCCTTCTTTGGCAGGACAGGTCTAGTCTTAGACCGCTGTCTATATAAACTGGATTTGGCTTCGTAGAATGTGGGTAGATTAGCCACCTCTTGGGTGGAATTGTCCCATTCGATCGATCTTGTTTCTGCCAACATATCGTTATAGATGGAGGACACCGGCTGTGTTGACCCTCGGACCTGCTTTCGGACACCACTCATGATGTCCGCAGCAACAAGCTGCTGTCATCACCTGGGTGATTGTGTTCATCAGCGATTTTGGTAGGAAGCTTAGTCTTAATGTTAATTTTAGCATTGCATCCTTTGTTGACACAGTTCCAGTAGGGATACTCCCGTTTTCTGGTTTTTAGGCTGTACATGTAGTCATTTAGAACCAGAGTCTGACTTCCTCTGCTATTATCTATGAATCGTATATTGAGTAGCGCATTTGCCATTTTAGAGGTTTATGATTACAGAGGAAACTGACCTTCATTTTATACTATGTTAAAGAATAACTTACAGTTAGTGACCTGGTTTTCTTAAGTTTTCAACAGTTACTTATAAGTAAATTGTTAATTTCATTAATCATTATTGTTGTTCTCAGACTAATTTGCAATCAGTTCATAATTGCTAATTAAAAGATAGTGTTGATATATAGTTATGTAATTACCTAGTATAACTGATATAATCATAAATAAATAATAGATACATTTTGTTAATTGTTTGTATCTTGATAGTTCACATTTCAAAATTAAAATATGTTTGCTATTTATTATTATGAACCTTTATCTGAATTTTTATTGTTAAACGTACATACTGACAATTTGAATGTTATCTATACACAATTAAAGAAACACTTTTCTCTTTATAGATATGCACTGGAAACAACAAAATAGTTTTATTCTAGAATAAGTATGTATTTTCAACAGATGGGACAAGATAGATAACATTGAAATAATACACTGAAATTACAAGTTTATGTGTGTCTTTCATTTATTTTTTGAACAGTATAGATAATACCTTTTTTCCCACAATGTTTTCAGCTCCATTCAATAATGCTACTTGCATAAATTTAAAGAGATTTTCTATTTTTAATGCATTGATGTCTCAATGTCATCTGCCACAGATTGGTTGTATACATATGGTAAAGAGTTAAATACTATTGCACAAGAATCCTTCAGACAGATTTATAATCTTAAGTTGTACAAGCCTTTAACCTTCACTAACACTTTCCCTCATACAACAATTCTGCAGCAGACGACTTTGAACATATTTTGTCAAAAAATATAAAATCTCTATCATTGAATTGATAACCTATGACTAAAAGTGGAAAGTGTAGCAAAAGGAGAAATTGCTTGTTTTGAGCAATTTCTCCTTTTGTAACTATGTTTTGAAAAAGCCGTCTGCTGCAGATGCGTCAGAAATGTCTATATCAGGGTTAACCCTTTCCCACAATACAGACGCTTTTCTGACGCCTCTAGAGCAGACGACTTTTGCCACAATGTTTTCAACTTTATTCATAAATTGTTCTTTTATTTATAGAGACTTTCAATAATTTTGACTTAATCATTTCAAAGTCGTCTGCCGCAGATTTGTTGTATGTGGGAAAAGGGTTAATCAGGATAACTTTCAATGATCACTAGACATTCAGAAGCCAATATAAAAAGGAATAAACATGTCTTTGCTCCACATATCGCACTTAATTGCTTTATTAACTCTATGCCGTAGGTACATAAAAGCACAGTATCAACACTTGACGCCAAATTTGGGTATAAGAATATGAAATGTTCTCCAACTTTTGACATTGTAACTTGCATTTAGTTCACACAAAAACATATTGTTCTTGCCTTCTCAGTCTTCTTCAGCAGCAATTTTCAACTTTTAAAAATGGCGTTCTTGTATTTTCTTGGTACATGTATATATCTTCCTTACACAGAATAATTGATAATAATACAGGTAAGTCTGAGGTGCGAAGAGATAATTGGGGATAATTGGTATGTGTGAAAATAAAAGGTTAGGAAAGTGGGAACAAACCACGAGTTTAACAGAGATAAACCGATTGACTCGATACACACTTGGAATACAACCGTATTGGTGGTTAAAGTGTTCAAGTAGTGAGCATGATTAGGGATTGAGCGACGGTACGGTCATACCAAATACTGTAGAATCGGTATAATGAATTATGTTTGTCATAATTTTCTTTATTGCATTTTTAACTTATTGATTTTTACCTAGTTATGTCGTGACACACAGGTCAATGTTAACTAAAAGTATTGCTAAATTGTCAGAGTGTCTCCGAAGCGCGATGTAATAATGCCTAACATTGAGAAAATAAAACACGTGTATAAATCTTAAGTTGGTATGTTGTTAATAAAGTATGCTTCGTAACGTTTATTTTTCAATTATTCATTTACACATATAATGGTATATCTTGGTGTTCAATGGTTGGCTATCGCGTATAACTTTTCGTCACTCACTGAAATTACTTTTATATTAAACCCTATTTTTGTTTCATTAAATTTTCATTCAAGTTTTGTATTGAGCACGTTTACAAGCCACCGTCCAATGTATCAGCAATGAACGTGTCTGCGTCCTCCAGTGACCTTAACCTTTTATATACAGCGACATCTGACACAAATCAGCAGATGACATTTGGAGATACGCTGAAAAAGGAGATTGCTCAGAACCTTATCTCGCTATGCTTTTTGGCCGGATTGCTCTAGCAATTCCGGTCTATAGATTTGCGATGTCCGTCTGTACGTCTGTCTGCCTGTCAACATTTTGGTTAAAGTTTCAGGTTGAGACAATTTTGGTTAAAGTTTCAAGTTCGAGGCAATTTTGGTTAAAATTGCAGGTTGAGGCAAAATCTCAGCACTGGAAAAGGTCACGAACTTGAAACTTTGCCTCTGTCAACATTTTGGTTAAAGTTTCAGGTTGAGGCAATTTTGGTTAGAGTTTCAAGTTGAGGCAAAATCTCAGCACTGGAAAGGGTTACAAACTTGAAACCTTGCCTGAAGGTAACCAGTAACAAGTTCTATTGATGTCTATGGTTACTTTGCCCTTGGTTTGTCGATTTTTAAGGTCAAATTGCCGACAATCCGGCCTTACCGTCTTCTGCGGTTTCTTGACTTATTCATAAATTTGTACAATTGAACTTCCAATATGGAAGAAATTACAGTGTTACCATATATATTTGTATAAGCAGACCTCTTTCGAAATAGTATATCATGTGCACAGGTTAATAAGAGGACTAGATAAGCGGGAGAGAACAGGTCTTTTGTCCACAATATTTCTCTTATTACTCAGAATGTCAAATAAGGATTTAAGAACATAAAAGATACCCCTTATCTAGCGCTCTGATTAATACAAAATGCGATGATAGTAGTACCGGGAAGTAGTAGTCCTATGTTGTCTTGTTCTGTACCATATCGTGACACAATGGCAGATGATCTGTTTTAAAGTTGTATGACTTGTATATTTCGCTTAGACGTAGACTTTTGAATGGTCTTTTGCAAACACTGGCGTTCGACTCTAAAGTTCAGGTATGCATCAGCACTAGTTTAGTATATTATCCCTTTTCCAAGGATATACAACACATTTGCAGCAGACAACTTTGAACTAATTCAGTTTAAAGTATTGAGTATACTTAAGAATGAAGGTACACTTATTGAATACAGTTGAAAACAGTGTTGCAAAGGGAGAGATTGCCCATGATGAGCAATGTCTCCCTTTGTCACACTGTTTTCAAATGTCGTCTGCTGCCGATGCTTCTAAATGCATCTACATGTGTAAAAGTGTTAAAGTCATTACATCCTCTCTGAAACATACGTTTTAACTCCAAATATGTGCATATACTGCTATCTATGTACAACAGAGCTTATACAAAAACTAGTGTGGAAACAGTAAAAATGCTCATAATATTTTCATTAAAAAGAATCTTAATCATCTGCTGCATATTTGTTGTGTGTGGGAAAAAGTTAAAGTCTTGTATAGAAGATATAGCGTTAACTGTATATGGTAGCTCGTCCAATGGCGAAGGTAAATAAATCCACAAGATGGTAATTGATTGTTTGGTGTTTTTCGCCGCTTTCCACATCGTTTCGGTACATCATACTAGGTCAAGGCTGACTTAATTTGGTAAAGAGTGCTGTGTGATAAATCACTGTTGAATAACCTTGTAAAATATCTTATCTATTTTTGTGATAACAAATATTTGTACAACATGCTTATCGAGTCGCTCCAGACGAAAAGCGGTCTTATCACATGTCCGAACGATTGATTAATTGTTTAAATATATCCGCAAGATGATGATTCATTTTTCTGTTACATCACGGCATTTCCTAGGTAAGTTACCAGTACTCCTGATCCATATTTATCCTGATTTGTCAGTCGTAATGCTATTCCCACAACTCTGAGCGCAAAGGGGGACAGTCATTACTACCATTTTTAAATCCTTTAGTATGACACGACCATGGATATAATCCACGACCTCACGCACCTGACGCGCACGCTCTACCACTGCTGCGACGAGACGGTTGCCGGGCGATTAAAAAATTGTGATAAGCCCATGCACACACAAAACGTTACACGAGTATACTACTTATGTCTTTATTCAATTATATCGTAATTGTACATTTCAACAAATATCTATTCATACTGCACTTTTAACTGTCGCTGAAGAACCACGTGACTGACTCGGTCGTAGTAGACAGTTATATAAGTTTACATTTGAGGTCTTGCTTCATACGCACTGCCTCATAAACAGTGCACAGTCCGTCAGTCTGACATTAAAAATGATTCGCACACATGCACCGTCTGATAAAAACCTAGACTTGTAACACTTCGTTTGTCCACAGGTGAGTAGGTGAACTGGCCACCGTTATAAGACTGAACAATTGTTGAAAACGGCGTTAAGCCTCAATCAATTGTCCACAGGCGTCTGAGGGTTTTTTAGAAAATGTTGGGGGAAAAACACATAACGGTGTTACAATAAATAACCTGTCAGGCGCGTAGGTAGGCGTACGCACTAACGCACGTGCGTACATTTTATTTTGAAAATTGAAAAAATAAAAAAGTTTATTTTCTCGAAAAATGCAATAAAAATTAAGGCCTTAGGGGGGTTAGGGGTAAACAGTCAGAAACAATAAATGTTTAGATTTTTTTTTTGTTCTAAAACATTTAATTGCATGTGCCTTACGTCAGTATTATTGCCTCCTTTATGGTTCGGAACACATCGAACAAAATCGCCCTACTAGCTACACCGAGAGAATCACGGAATTAGCCGAAATTATATGAGTGTCACTTTATATCCCGAGTTAAAAGAGTTAATCCCCTTTGTTTACATCGCGGGAAATTCCAATATGGCGACCTCTAATACAAACCCTAGAAATTTTTGGAAACTTATTAACCGAGACAAGTTGATAAAAGATGATAATTCAATCACAAAGCAGGATTTTCTTAATCACTTTTCAGATTTAGCAAACAGTGGTAGGGGCGACTTACAATTCGGTGCGACAGATCCCAATCTAGAAAATGTTATATTCATTGAGGACTTGGATAAGCCATTTACAATTGACGAAGTGACGAGAGTTATATCGTCCTTAAAACGTAACAAAAGCCCGGGTTTAGATAGTATTCCGGCAGACTTTTTTATAGATGCTAATATTATTATAAGTCCTTATCTTGTTCGAATTTTTAATGTAATTTTGGACACTGGTGTTTACCCTGACCAATGGACAAAGGGTGTAATTGTCCCAATCCATAAAAAGGGTGACAAAGACAACCCGAGTAATTATAGAGGGATTACCTTGATAAGTACTATGGCTAAAATGTTCTCACTCTGCTTGCGTAATCGCCTAAATACATGGTGTGAGCGGGAAAACATATATGATAACTCCCAGTTCGGGTTTAGAGATGGAAGAGGTACCATCGATTGCATTTTTATTTTACATAATATAATTCAAAAGATGATTGCTAAGAAAGAAAAGTTATTTTGTGCCTTCATTGACTATGAAAAATGTTTCGATACCATAAACAGGGACGCGCTTTGGCTTAAATTAATACAACTTGGTGTAAGTTCAAAGTTTGTAACTGTTTTAAAAAGTATTTATAGAAATGTCTCAGCTTGCATAAAAACTCATTCGGATAGGCATTATTCGGAGTTTTTCGATATTATGCTAGGTTTGAAACAAGGTGAGCCTATGTCACCAATATTGTTTTTATTATTTATAAACGATATAAGCGACAGTAATGTAATTAATAATCTAACTGTAAATGACTTAAATCTACTAACATTATACCTGCTCTTGTTCGCTGATGATATTGCGGTGTTTTCAACGGATGGTATAAGCCTGCAGTTACAATTGGATACAATCCATGAGTATTCGCGGAAATGGGGTCTTAAAATC
Organism: Serripes groenlandicus; assembly: GCA_031761405.1. Taxonomy (NCBI): domain Eukaryota; kingdom Metazoa; phylum Mollusca; class Bivalvia; order Cardiida; family Cardiidae; genus Serripes; species Serripes groenlandicus. Next base: position 50,262,228 of record JASEVX010000011.1, on the reverse strand, counting down.
AACGTTAATAAAACTAAAATTTGCATTTTTGAGAAGCGTCTTAGCCATAATGATTTGGAATGGTCCATAAATGGCGAACGTCTAGATTTAGTAGATAATTTTTGTTATTTAGGCGTTAGGTTTTATAGAACCGGCAACTTTTCATTAGCTGTTAAGAGTCTACATGACCAAGCAATGAAGGCCATGTATAGTTTATTATCAATATTCAAACGTGTACCAATGGACATTAAAACAAAGTTATCATTATTTGATAAATTGGTTACACCTATTATTCTGTATGGGGCCGAGGTATGGGGGATATACAAGTGCAAAGACGTAGATAGTCTTCATATCAGATTTTGCAAAATAATTTTAGGAGTCCGTAAACAAAGTTCCAATAATGCTGTTTTGGGTGAACTCGGTCGATTCCCCCTTTCTATCATATGCTTGGAAAAATCACTTAAATACTGGCTTAAAGTGAAGCGTTCATCAATAATAAGTTTGAGCGATGTGTACAACGACAGTTGTGTCCATCTTTTAAATTTAAAAACAAGCTGGGTTTATAGAATTAAACAGCAATTATCAGATTTGGGATTATCTTTTGTTTGGACATATTTTGATCCAGACTGCAATTATTTTCCAATAATTAAGAACCGTATGAGGGATCAATTTATTCAAAAGTGGTTTTCAGACATCAATAGTTCATCTAAACTAAATTACTATAAAGATTTTAAAACGACTTTTGAATTCGAATCCTACCTAGAAAATATCAAAAATGATAGATTAAGAATTTGTTTGACAAAAATACGTATATCGGATCATAAGCTAGCTATTGAAATTGGTAGATATACAAATATTGCGAGAAATGAACGATACTGTGAATTATGCAACACACTTTCATTAGAAAGTGAATACCACTTTGTCTTGACATGTCCCTCATTAAGAGATTTAAGAATAAAGTATTTTAAACCGTCTTTTCCAACATTGTTTTGATTTTCGCAATTAATGTCAACTAAAAATAGAAATGTACAAAGTAGTCTTGCAAGATTTATTAATGAAGCTTCAAATATGAGGAGGGATCTTATATCGATACCTGCTATTTGAATCATAACCACAGAAAAACCTTTTACTATTACTAATGATGTTATAATGTATATATGAATAGTTTTGTTATGTATGTGATGGTATTTTGTAGTCATGTTTTGTGCATGTTCAACCATTTTGTATGTATTTTGTATGGCCAATGGCACATTTAGTGCCGACTTGCCTAATAAAATTATTTGAGTTGAGTTGAGTTGAATAATAAAACGGAATGAGATAATTGAGATTTGTGGGCAACAGATTAAAACTAAAATTGTTGACAGCTGTAATAAGGCCCCATTCTTCGGGTTCATAGCCGATGAAGCAGCAGATGCTTCAACAATGGAGCAAATGTCTCTCTGTCTACGATACTTTGATGGTGATACTCGTGCTGTAAGAGAGGACTTTATTGCCTTTGCGGAATGTGACGCTACAACAGGAGAAGCGTTGTCTACGGCTTTTTTAAGCAACTTAAGAGCTGCTGGCGTTGATGTAAATAAGATGCGGGGACAAGGGTACGACGGCGCGTCAAACATGTCCGGGAAGTATCGTGGCGTTCAGGCCCGTTTAAAACAAGAACTACCACGAGCTGTGTAAAGCGCATTGCTCAAACCTAGCATTAATATACGCGTCAGAAGAACCTTTGGCTAGAAACATGATGACAACTGTCCAAGAAGTGGCATTTTCTTTTAACTACTCAGCCAAACGACTCCTACGGTATCAGGAAACGTTGACCAACGATGCAGAGAGTAGGACGGCCATGGAACATCGTATCAAGTTACAGTCTCTGTGTGAAACACGATGGGCGGCACGAGCGGACGCTTTAAACACATTCAAATGTTATTATACGACCGTAGTTGAAACACTAGACGATCTATGTACAAACTATCGCGACACCAAAGATGGCCCATTCAAACTAGCTATCACGCAGTTTGGATTCATAGTAAGTCTTGTGGCAATTGAACATGTGCTGTCAGGATTAGTCCCCTTATCATAAATGTTACAGAACAAATCATGTGACTTAATCGAGGCTGTTAAGGAGGCTTTAACCGTTGCTTATCAGGTAACAGAAGAGCGTAATGACGTTATGGTATGGGAAGCGCTATATGCGAAAGCTGTAGAAATGGCTCAATCGGTTGATGTACAGCCGGGCAGACCAAGGGGACGAAATAATCAACGCCAGCAACATCGCCCCAACGTGCCAGCTGAGTCTATTTCGGATTATTGGAAGAGAAATATGTACATTCCCTTTGTAGACCACCTTCTAGTGGAATTATCCGACAGGCTTATTGAGGACGGTGAGCGATTTAATGCTCAATTCCTTATACCAAATTCCTTGGATCAGCTTACGGAACAGAGTGTTGGGGCAATATATGACGCCTTTAAGGATGATCTAGCCGCAGACGACTTAGAATAGTTTAAGAGGGAAGTAAGCAGATGGAAGGCACGACATGCTGTGACAGTTGACACTGTGACACCCAGCACATTAGGCGATACTCTAGCCATAACAAATAGAGAACTGTATCCAAATGGCATGACTTGTCTTCACATCCTCCTTGCCATTGCCACGCTCATTCAGCAGCATGCGACGTCTGAAGACATATCTCAGGTCTACAATGAGCACCGGTAGGTTGTCAGGACTCGGCCTCATGAATATCCACAGGGACAGAGACATTGACACCAATTATGTCATTGACGCATTTGCGAGAAAAAAAAAGATCGCCGACTAGCTTTATTGTTTCACGTATAAGCCCTGTCGATAAACGTTATGGTGTTAACGTAACTTTAAATAATATTAAATCGTTTTAAGGTATTACGGTAGATCTACGTATTAATCGACTATTCTTAACTTTAAAGTGTTTGTGATGATACTCTTATTTAGTCATAGCTTTTCAAATGTTTAAATTATGTTCATGTATTATGTAGGCCTAAACATTATTTACATATATCGAATGCCGAGTTAGTCATTCAACGTAACATTTACATTGAGTCACGACTATGTCAAGATTATGTCAGGCCTATAAAAACGGGACTCTGGTGATCATTTAGATAAAATGAGGAATAAGCTATGTAATTTTTGTTGTATTTTTTTCCATAAAATAGTCGTGAAATTGCACGAAAACGCATGCCCCCGGACCCCCCTAGATTGGGTGCGTACACTCAATTTCAGCCCAGCTATGCGCCTGCCTGTCTATATGGTACTTTATAATGTCATTTTTCAAAATGCGCTAAAAACAATCAGACGCCTGTGGTTTGGCACTACCACAATCCAAAAATGGCTTAGCATGTGACTGAGATGCAACCGGACGCGGCTTACTTCTATATAAACTGACCTTTCACGTATTTAATATGTGACAAGTGAATCTGCGGGGGTTATACAACTAACTGTTCCACACTCCATTGTGCCTGAACCCTTTCCCATATACATGTACATGTACACACAACTTTGAAAACATTATAGTCATTAAGGTATGGAAACTACTTTGTATATTATGTCTTCCAAAGGGAAGAAAGTCAGTAAAACACTTTATATGATTAAAACTCTTTAATCATCAAAATGAATTTTCGACCACTTGGTCTTTATCAAGATTAAATAAATACAACAGAAGTTTATGTGCAGTCCATCTTTGTTTCGAATAGATCAAGTTGTGATGAGGAGACGTCGTCAGGACAATATGACGTCAGTGCCGTCGCGGCGTCATACAATTCCCGTACTTTTCCATCTGCTGAAATGCGGCACTCTATGGACGAATATCTTGCCTTCCTGTGATTATACTCGCGTTTTTGCATGACTTAGTACCGAGTCACCCAGCATATGAAATGAATTAAAGATAACTGGCATAAATGTGTACAAAAACCAGCAATTAATACTACCTAATATTATTAAAATTACGTATAACAATAACAACAATGATATATCATTATCGTCTGTATTATCATCATAACCATCATCATTAGTGCATCACTATTATTATCATCATCATCACAATCACTATAATCGATATCATTATCATCATCATTATTATTAACACTTTAATATCACCACCAATATTATTACATCACCAATGGAAAGTATGTATGGAAAATAGTTATAAATTAAGGAATAATTATTATATAATATCATTATGAGCAAGTTCTCCTTTTGTCACAATAATTTCAAAGAGGTGCCTGCTGCAGAGGTGGCGGAAAGCGTCTATTGCAGAGTTGTTGTATGTGAGAAAGGGTTAACATATCTCATCAGGTAAACTGTTATCGTTTAGGGTTCATTGTTTTTCTGAAATATATTTATTTTTGGGGGTTTTACGCCGCTTTCAACATTATTTCAGTTATATAACGGCGACAGTTCACTTATTCATGATCCCTGGGTAAACAAACCAGTACTAGGCTAGAAAATGTGCCTTGACCAAGGGCACTCCACCATGACCGTAGTGCTGCGACTGGGGATTGAACCCGGGTCACCCGGTTTCGAAATCCCCGACACTAACCACTCGACCACAGTGGATTCCTTGAAATTCATAACAAAGCGAAACGTTAGTTAAGAGAACCAGCTTAAAGAATCCATGTTAATTCCACGGTTGCATATTATCGATATAGAATAAGCGCAATTTATCCAGAGAACTTTAGTGGAAGACAGGGTTGCAATGGTAGAGCGTCGGCCTCTCGTACCAAAGGTACCGGGTTCAAATCCCGTGAGTCCTAGGTTCTGGCTTTGGGTATTTGTCCAAGCAAACTGCGCAAGTACTGGTTAATAAATATTCCAGGAAGCATATTCGTATATTTAGTGGTTAAAATAAGCTGAAAGCTTATTAAACAATATATAAATAAAAGTTTAAATGTCTAGTGACAACTGAATGTAAACTTATTGTTAACCCTTTCCCACATATAGACGCTTTCTGACGCCTCTGCAGCAGACGGCTTTTTAAAAACATAGTGACAAAAGAAGAAATTGCACAAAACGTGCAATTTCTCCTTTTGCCACAATGGTTTTTTACTTTTTGTCATAGGTTATCCATTCAATTATGGAGATTTTCTATGTTTTGACAAAATACGTTCAAAGTCGTCTGCTGCAGATTTGCCGTATGAGGGAAAGGGTTAAATGTATAAGGTTTGTTCTTGTGTACCCAATGTGTGGTCGTTATTATCTGTTCTTGTCTGTATAGGTGAATTGACACGGACTTTATCTTTGTTTTGATGCATGACCTTAGTCAGGTATGAGGATATCTATATTTTATAATGACATGAACTGTATATATATGGACTTTACACACAAATGTACATGTTTAAAGTCGCGACTTGCTATATATAGTGTAAAACTGTCACGTTAGATAATTTACAAAGGATTATTTTTTGGAGGTTATTTATCTGTGAGTATAGTTTTATCGTGAAATAAATATATTCATGGCCAATTCTTAATTCAACCTCTGCGCTAAAAGTAAATACGAAAAGGGTCACAATGCGATTCCCTCATAAAACTGTACATAAGCCTGTTGAGTACGATTTGAAGCTATCCATTCAATGCATGCCCAACCGTGGGACAAAGGTACAAGTTGACTTTTGTGAACATTGTAGATCGAGATCAGCCTGCGAATCCCGTGTTCACGTATTACTTTTACAAGTTAGATAGAATTTGTGTAGATTCTGATAGAACGACGATTTCCTCCAGATGATGTGAATCTACTCTGTTCAGAAATGCCAAATTGTAAATTGCCCCATGTTCGGATCTATCCTATTAAAAGGAATAAAATGACGTCGTACAGACGATAAAGACGCAGAAGACGTAACCCTTTCCCACTTATGACAAATCAACAACAGAAGATTTTGAACAAGTTATAGGCAAAACTACGAGAAACCTGTTGAAAAAGTATCTATATATACGAAAACAAACGGTTTTTGAAAGAACTGTGGGAAATGGATAAATTAATCATTATGCCACAGTTTGTCAAACTTAGAGAGATATAAATGCAATAGCCTAATCTAATAATTCAACAACAATTGTTAACATGTTCCATATTTATGTTTAGATGCGTTCAATATCGTCTGTGCAGATTTGTTGTATGTGAGAATGGATGAACTTATATAAATGACACATACGTTTCTCCATATCCCAACAAAAATGGAAAAACGCTTCGTTCATGTATACATCGTTAACATCTGCCTCTGTTTGCAAGAGCCGTAGAAATAAAATTTTCAGAGCTCTATATAAGCGGCGTTTTGCATGTTCTAAACTCGTTTTTTGACCCTTAAACTTGTGGGTACTCAAAAGAATCGTCTCAATGAGACTCAATGAGACGATTCTTTTGAGGACCCATATCATAGGTATTAGTTAATACAGGGACACTATATTACAATGTAATATAGTGTCCCTGGTTAATAAGAGAGATATTGTGGGGGAAAAGAACTGAATACCCCTCTTTATCTGGACCGTGTCAAATTTGCAGAATGAAGATACCAGTTGGAAGAACTCAGCAGGATAAGTTGACTTGTGAGATGATTTTACACCTGGTGATACAAATGCCTGCTTAACACCCAGGCTCGAACATCTTAAATGTTAACCTCAACTCAACTCAACTTTTTTGGCAATTGGCATAAAAACATACCTTTGGCCATTTACACACAACTTGAAATGAAAGTCACGCTCAAATGGCCACTGATCACTCCAACGTTTGTACTTGTTCAAAAGGTGTAGAAACACGCAAGTTTGGGATAAGTCTTGAATGAGTGTTGACTAAGTGTGGGTACGGATTACTTCGTTGAGGTACGGCTCGAGTACGGATTACTACGTTTCTATCCAAGGATAGACGTAGCTATCCGCGCCGTATGTGTGACTGGGGTATATAAATGAAGGTATAATACTTCAATAAGGTTTGAAATATTGTGGAAAAGGGAGAGGTTACTCATGTTTTCTAAAATCGTCTGATGCAGAGTCCCAGGAAGCGTCTGCATTTGGGAAAACGTGAAATATCTCCGATTCCAGCTTGACATAGTTGTTTCCCTTGTTTGTCTGTCGGCCATTTATAAGACAAAAACAAAAAAACAAAAAAATACATAGACAGGAATTTTGGCACAAATAACGAGGACTGGTACAAAATGAAATCATATTCTACACTTCATGACTTTGTGAGCTTCTGAATTAAAACAGTATGTTCATGAAATTTCCAATACAAATCAAAACAATATTAAAATGTAATTAAATAAGATAATTTCTTTCTATAGGCTAGTCCAAATTATTTAGACTTTTGGTTTCTCGTTTTATCATCTGTCATTTTTTTTATAGGTCAACCGAATTGGTTTATCGCGTATGCAACAAAATAACAAAAAGAGCATACTCTATGTCTTTTTTTGAAGGACTACCTATAGGCCAGAGACATATAAACACATATGTTTATATGTCTCTGCCTAGGCTATAGATTAGAGGAAGCCATTGGAAAAAGAAGCATTTATATTACAAATAAAAATCGTGTCAATCTAAAGACTACATCTACATATATGAAAAAGTGGAAGTGATAATTTCATGAAGATTTTCTAATTTCCACTGTTGCAGGTCTAGTCCAGGTTTCTGTAGGCCAGGGACACTATGTAATATAGTGTAGGCCTACTCGGAATGCAATTTTATATTTTGACTGTTCACAACTGTTGAAAACTTTGTGATAAAAGGAGAAATTGCTCAAGTCGAGCCATTTCTCCTTTTGACACAATGTTTTCAACTCTATACAATATGTAACAGCGATATATTGAGACTATTCCAGGTCCTGCATAGTGGAAGCTCCAGAAGTTGTAAAACTAGTACGCAGAGGACTTAAGATAAGAGGCAGTAAACAGGTCTTTTCCCAACCATAATTCTCTTATTACTCAACCAAATCCTATGTTGTGGGTACTCAAAAGAATTGTCTCACTAAGACAATTCTTTTGGGGACACACAGCATAGGGTTGAAATGTCAAATAAGGATTTTAGAACATGAAAAAAAAAGCCCCTTATTTAGAGCTCTGTAGTTAGTCCAGGTTTATTTTTTGACAATGCAATATATGTAACATTGATAATATATTGAGACTAATTTACTAGTAATATCATTTATTTTACATCAACAGAAAGCTTAGAACTGGCAACTATTCTTCAACCATGCACAAACTTTATCAGACCACAAAAGTAGAACACGATCAACCTGTTGAAGGAACAGTTACAGGTAGGTGAGTTTTAAGTATATTTACCCTTTCCCACATGCAGGTGCATTTTGACATATCTGCAGGAGATGGTGTTTGGCAGGATTGTAGCAAATGTTTCCATGGACCACAATATTTTGTGAAAGTATAATTATTAAACTTTAGTTTTAAGAAATTTCGGCACGAGAAAATGCTCATCATGAGCAATTTTTTTTTTTTATTAGAATGTTTTCAAAAGTTCTCTGCTGCGGATGCATTAAAATGCAAGGGTTAATGAACAACATAATTTACACATAAAATAACATTTATGAAAGGCATATGTGAATCACGTCCCACGTTGAATCATGTGAACTCATATTTCAATAACGTCACATCAGAGCTCTAGATAAGGGGCATTCGTCATGTTCTTAAATCCTTATTTGATACTCAAACCCCATGTTGTGGGTACTCAAAAGAATCGTCTCACTGAGATGATTCTTTTGAGTACCCACAACATAAGGTTTGGTTGAGTAATAAAAGAGATATTGTGGGAAAAAGACCGGTTTACTCTCCCTTACTCCTCCTCTGTGTCACATCATGTATTAATGACATTCCATTACCATATACATGTATTTGATATCGTATTTATACAGAATTTTTAATTGAAAATGTGCAGGTCTTTAATAATGGATTATTACTTGATTATTTGTTTTAACTTTTATTGGTGTTTTTTGCCGTTTTCAACATTATTTCAGTTATATCACGGTGACAGTTCACATATTTATGATCCCTAGGTAAACAAACCAGTACTAGGCTAGGAAATGTGCTTTGCCCAAGGGCACTCCACCATGACCGTAGTGCTGTGACTGAGGATCGAACCCGGGACGCCCTGTTTCAAATCCCTGACGCTAACCGCTCGACCAGGGCGGATTCCTGGTATACTCGATTATAAAGAGCTCTACATTTATTTCAGGAGACATACCTGAGTGGGTGAATGGGAGCCTGTACAGAAATGGACCCGGTATCTATGAGGTCGGGGAGGACAAGTATACCCATCTGTTTGATCCTCTTGCCATGTTTTCAAGATTTCACATTGGTAAGCAAGTATTTTCTAAACCCTTTCCCACATACAACAAATCTACAGCACATGACTTTGGAAATATTTACGTTAAAACATAGAAAATCTCTATAAAAGAATGTATTATAATTAAATAGAATTGAAAACATTGTGGCAAAAGGTGAAATTACTCATTTCAATTTCATCTTTTGCTGCAATGTTTTCAAAAGTCGTCTGCAGCAGAAGTGTTAGTATGTGGAATAGGCTTTAACTATTCTAAAATACGGATGCTTTCTAGAGCCCCTGCAGCAGACCACAGGGAATTGGCTCACTGTTAAAATTGCTCACTATATATTATTCCCTGTGCCGCAGACAATTTTTGGCCGGATTGCTTAAGCAATTCCGGTCTATAGATTGGCGATGTCCGTCTGTCCGTCTGTCTGTCTGTCTGTCTGTCTGTCTGTCCGTCAACATTTTGGTTAAAGTTTTAGGTTAGGCAAAATGGTTAAAGTTTCTGGTTAAGCAAAATCTCAGACATGGAAAGAGCTACAAACTTGAAAATTGGTCTGTGTGTAGCCACTAACATGTTCTTTTGATTTCCATGATAACTCTTCACCTTCACCTTCCTATTGCCCGTCTGTCTGTCTGTCTGTCTGTCCGTCAACATTTTGGTTAAAGTTTCTGGTTGAAGCAAAATCTCGGACATGGAAACAGCTACAAACTTGAAAATTGGTATGTGTGTAGCCACTAACATGTCCTTTTGATTTCCATGATAACTCTTGACCTTCACGTTGCTATTGCCTGTCTGTCTGTCTGTCTGTCTGTCTGTCCGTCAACATTTTGGTTAAAGTTTCTGGTTGAAGCAAAATCTCGGACATGGAAACAGCTACAAACTTGAAAATTGGTCTGTGTGTAGCCACTAACATGTTCTTTTGATTTCCATGATAACTCTTGACCTTCACGTTCCTATTGCCCGTCTGTCTGTCTGTCTGTCCGTCAACATTTTGGTTAAAGTTACATCACAGCAACTTGCGTTTTAATTTGCTTTCAACAGTTTTATAGTTATATCAACTTGTGTTTTAATTTGCTTTCAACAGTTTTATAGTTATATCATGGCAACTTTCGTTTTAATTTGATTTCAACTGTTTTATAGTTATATCACGACAACTTGCGTATTAATTTGCTTTCAACAGTTTTATAGTTATATCACTGCAAATTGCGTTTTAATTTGCTTTCAACAGTTATATAGTTATATCACAGCAAATTGCGTTTTACTCAGCTTTCAACAGTTTTATAGTTATATCACGGCAAGTTGCGTTTTAATTTGCTTTCAACAGTTTTATAGTTATATGGACTTGTGTTTTAATTTGCTTTCAACAGTTTTATAGTTTTATATTATTTATATTTTATTATTTATTATTTTATTATTTTTGGCCGGATTGCTCTAGCAATTCCGGTCTATAGATTGGCGATGTCCGTCTGTCCGGATGTCTGTCTGTCAACATTTTGGTTAAAGATTCAGGTTGAGGCAAAATCTCAGGACTGGAAAGGGTTACAAACTTGAAACTTTGCCTGAAACTAAAAAGTAACAAGTTCCATTGATTTCTAGGGTTACTTTGACCTTGACCTTGGTTTGTCGATTTTCAAGGTCAAATTGCCGACAATCCGGCCTTACCGTCTTTAGCGGTTTCTTGTTTAAAAGTATTGTGATAAAATGAAAAATTGCTAATAATGAGCAATTTCACCTTTTGTTACAATGTTTTCAACTCTATTTTTAAAATATGTAAATGTTAACTTTCATTTAACCCTTTCCCACATACAACAAATCTGCAGCAGACGACTTTGAAAATATTTAGGCAAAAACCATGAAGAATCGCCATAAATGCAAGGGCAATTTTTTAAAAAGAGTTGAAAACATTGTGGCAATTTCATCTTTCGTGCAATGTTTTCAAAATTCTTATGCAGCAGAGGTCTCAGAAAGCGTCGGTATGTGGGAAAGGGTTTAATTTTTCCAGACTTCACAAAATCTTTTGACACCTGTCAGTCCGAAAGCTCATTTTTCATTTGTTTCCTTCTTTGCTCAACCAATTTTTGCATGAAAACGTGTCAGTCCGAATGAATTTTTGTCAGTAGGATTGGAGGACTGACGACTTTCGCGTACACACTGCTTTTCCAACATACGGATGCTTTCTGAAGCCTCTGTAGCAGACGACTTTTGCAAGTATTGTGATAAAAGGAGAAATTGCTTATAATGAGCAATTTCACCTTTTGTCACAATGTTTTCAACTCTATTTTTTAAATATATATACATACTTTCATTTAACCCTTTCCCTCATACGACAATTCTGCAGCAGATGACTTTGACCATTCTTTGTCAAAAACTAGAAAATCTCTATAATTGAATGGATAACCTATGAATAAAAGTGGAAAACATTGTGTCAAAAGGAGAAATTGCTCGTTTTGAGCAATTTCTTCTTTTGACTATGTTTTCATAAAGCCGTCTGCTGCAGAGGCGTCAGAAAGCGTCTATATGAGGGAAAGGGTTAAAGAGATTAAAGTCGTCTGCTGCTGATTTGTTGTATGTGGGAGTGGCAGAGCTCCAGAGGCATTTCGCATGTTCTAAAATTCTTATTTGACCCTATAATCTAATGTTGTGGGTACTCAAATTAATCGTCTCAATGAGACAATTCTTTTGATAACACAAGACATAGGGTTTGGTTGCATAATAAGAGAGGTATTGTTGTGAAAGAAAAGAGCTGTATACCCCTCCTTATCTGGACCTTTGGAGTGGGTTAACAACTTAATCAAACCAGACATATTACACAATGTCATGTGTTTTTTATCCAGAGATCTTGTCAGAGTTTTGGGTCAACCCTTTCGAGCTTCCTACCCTCTCAGCATAAATTTCTGATATTTAACTCCTTGTAATACATATATTGTGTCACTGGTTGAATTGTAGTGTATGTAAGCCGTATCTAGGCCAATTAACCCATCTCAGGTGCAGACACATTTTGACTCTTCTGCAGGAGAAGACTTTTGAAAACATTTTGATAAAAGGAGAGATTGCTAATTTTGCCACAATGTTTTCAAAAGTGTTTTTCAACAGAGATTTGCCCTATTTTTGCATATACTCTTTGTCTCGCCGCAACGAAGTAGTGAAAGAGAGACTCAGGTGTTGCTTTTCTGGGGACGGTGTCAAACATCAACGTTAAAGTTTGTTTTACTTTTCTCAATAAGTCCTAGTCATAGGGCGTTTAAATAATTTAGTAATCAAAGATACAAATGTACGTCTAGTACCCTTCTTTATATTTATGGTCAAAGCGGATGACTGCGAGACATTGAATTACGCGTAATTCTTGTTCAAAATTGTCTGCTGCATATTTCTTTACATACATCGTTAACATTTTTCCACATGTAGACACATTGTGATGCCTGTGCAGCAAACAATTTTTGAAAACATTGTGACTCTTTCAGTAATTAACCCTTTCCCTCAAACAACAAATCTGCAGCAGACGACTTGGAACATATTTTGTCAAAAAATAGAAAATCTCTTAAATTGAATGGATAACCTATGACTAAAAGTTGAAAACATTGTGTCAAAAGGAGAAATTGCTTGTTTTGAGTAATAATGTCTCCTCCCTCCGGAGGAGACATATTGCTTTTGCCTGCGCCGTCTGTCTGTCTGTCTGTCCGTCTGTCTGTCTGTCTGTCTGTCTGTCAGGGCGTCCACATTTCTTGTCCGGTCTCACAACCCCTTGGCCACATTTCTATGAAACTTCACAGGAGTCATTGGTACAACTTCTAGTTGCGCATATTACGAGGGCATTTAATTTGACCTACTTTTGGATGAGTTATTGCCCTTTTTTAAAATTGCCATTTCATTCTTGTCCGGCCTTCATCTCACAACCCCTTTGCCACATTTCTATGAAACTTCACAGGAGTCATCGGTACAACGTCTAGTTGCGCATATTACGAGGGCGTTTAATTTGACCTACTTTTGGATGAGTTATTGCCCTTTTTTTAAAATTGCCATTTCATTCTTGTCCGGTCTTCATCTCACAACCCCTTTGCCACATTTCTATGAAACTTCACAGGAGTCATCGGTACAACGTCTAGTTGCGCATATTATGAGGGCGTTTAATTTGACCTACTTTTGGATGAGTTATTGCCCTTTTTTAAAATTGTGTCCGTCTGTTACTCTGTACGTCCACATTTCTTGTCCGGCCTTTATCTCACAACCCCTTGGCCACATTTCTATGAAACTTCACAGGAGTCATCGGTACAATGTCTTGTTGCGCATATTACGAGGGCGTTTAATTTGACCTACTTTTGGATGAGTTATTGCCCTTTTTTTAAAATTGCCATTTCATTCTTGTCCGGTCTTCATCTCACAACCCCTTTGCCACATTTCTATGAAACTTCACAGGAGTCATCGGTACAACGTCTAGTTGCGCATATTACGAGGGCGTTTAATTTGACTTACTTTTGGATGAGTTATTGCCCTTTTTTTAAAATTGCCATTTCATTCTTGGCCGGCCTTCATCTCACAACGCCTTTGCCACATTTCTATGAAACTTCACAGGAGTCATCGGTACAACGTCTAGCTGCGCTTATTACGAGGGCGTTTAATTTGAGCTACTTTTGGATGAGTTATTGCCCTTTTTTAAAATTGTGTCCGTCTGTACGTCCACATTTTTTGTCCGGCCTTTATCTCACAACCCCTTGGCCACATTTCTATGAAACTTCACAGGAGTCATCGGTACAACGTCTAGTTGCGCATATTACGAGGGCGTTTAATTTGACCTACTTTTGGATGAGTTATTGCCCTTTCTTAAAATTGCCATTTCATTCTTGTCCGGCCTTCATCTCACAACCCCTTTGCCACATTTCTATGAAACTTCACAGGAGTCATCGGTACAACGTCTAGTTGCGCATATTACGAGGGCGTTTAATTTGACCTACTTTTGGATGAGTTATTGCCCTTTTTTTAAAATTGCCATTTCATTCTTGTCCGGTCTTCATCTCACAACACCTTTGCCACATTTCTATGAAACTTCACAGGAGTCATCGGTACAACGTCTAGCTGCGCATATTACGAGGGCGTTTAATTTGACCTACTTTTGGATGAGTTATTGCCCTTTTTTTAAAATTGCCATTTCATTCTTGTCCGGCCTTCATCTTACAACCCCTTTGCCACATTTCTATGAAACTTCACAGGAGTTATCAGTACAATGTCTAGTTGCGCATATTACGAGGGCGTTTAATTTGACCTAATTTTGGTTGAGTTATTGCCCTTTTTTTAAAATTGCCATTTCATTCTTGTCCGGCCTTCATCTCACAACCCCTTTGCCACATTTCTATGAAACTTCACAGGAGTCATCGGTACAATGTGTTGTTGCGCATATTACGAGGGCGTTTAATTTGACCTACTTTTGGATGAATTATTGCCCTTTTTTAGCTCACCAGAGCACGTAGTGCTCAAGGTGAGTTATTGTGATCGCCTTTTGTCCGTCGTCCGTCGTTCGTCGTTCGTCGTCCGTCGTCAACATTTGCTTGTTAATTCACTAGAGGCAACATTTTGCATCCAATCTTTATAAAAGTTTATCAGAACATATATCTCGATCAACTCTAGGCCAAGTTCGAAACTGGGTCATGTGGGGTCAAAATCTAGGTCACTAGGTCAAATTTAAGGAAAATCTTGTTAACACTCCTGAAGCCGCATTTTTGGCTTCAGCATGTTGAAACTTTGTCAGAATGTTTGCCTTAGTAATATCTAGGCCAAGTTTGAAAATAGGTCATGTCGGGTCAAAAGCTAGGTCACTAGGTCAAATTTAAGGAAAATCTAGTTAACACTCCTGAAGCCGCATTTTTGGTTTGAGCATGTTGAAACTTTGTCAGAATGTTTGTCTTAGTGAAATCTAGGCCAAGTTTGAAAATAGGTCATGTCGGGTCAAAAGCTAGGTCACTAGGTCAAATTTAAGGAAAATCTTGTTAACACTCCTGAAGCCGCATTTTTGGCTTGAGCATGTTGAAACTTTGTCATAATGTTTGTCATAGTGATATCTAGGCCAAGTTCGAATATAGGTCATGTCGGGTCAAAAACTAGGTCACTAGGCCAAATTGAAGGAAAATCTTGTTAACACTCTGGAAGCCACATTTTAAACTTGACCATGTTGAAACTTTGTCGGAAAGTTTGTCTTGATGATATCTAGGCCAAGTTCGAATATGGGTCATGTCCGGTCAAAAAGTAGGTCACTAGGCCAAATTGAAGGAAAATCTTGTTAACACTCTGGAAGCCACATTTTAAACTTGAGTATGTTGAAACTTTATTATAAAGTTTGTCTTTTGATATCTAGGCCAAGTTCGAATATGGGTCATGTCCGGTCAAAAACTAGGTCACTAGGCCAAATTTAAGGAAAATCTTGATTACACTCGAGAAGCCACATTTCTGGCTTGAGCATGTTGAAACTTTGTCAGAATATTTGTCTAAGTAATAGCTAGGCCAAGTTCGAATATGAGTCATGTCGGGTCAAAAACTAGGTCACTAGGCCAAATTTAAGGAAAATCTCGTTAACACTCTTGAAGCCGCATTTTAAACTTGAGCATGTTGAAACTTTATCAGAAAGTTTGTCCTGATGATATCTAGGCCAAGTTCGAATATGGGTCATGTCATGTCAAAAACTAGGTCACTAGACCAAATTTAAGGGAAATCTTGTTAACACTCTGGAAGCCACATGTTTGGCTTGAGCATGAGAGAGTTATGTCTTAAATAGCCCATTCTCAGGTGAGCGATTCCAGGGCCTCATGGCCCTCTTGTTTAAATTGCCATTTCATTCTTGTCCGGCCTTCATCTCACAACCCCTTGGCCACATTTCTATGAAACTTCACAGGAGTCATCGGTACAACGTCTAGTTGCGCATATTACGAGGGCGTTTAATTTGACCTAATTTTGGTTGAGTTATTGCCCTTTTTTTAAAATTGCCATTTCATTCTTGTCCGGCCTTCATCTCACAACCCCTTTGCCACATTTCTATGAAACTTCACAGGAGTCATCGGTACAATGTCTTGTTGCGCATATTACGACGGCGTTTAATTTGACCTACTTTTGGATGAGTTATTGCCCTTTTTTAAAATAAATCACTAACTGACAAAATACAGTCAGCCAGACAAATACCCCTTGGGGGAGACATACGTTTTTCCCAAAAACAACCTCTAGTTTCTTCTTTTGTCACTATGTTTTCAAGAAAGCGTCTATAAAGGGTTAAACTTATAATAGAGATTTTTATACCCTCAAAAAACAAAGTTTTGGGGGGGTATATAGGAGTCACTGTGTCGGTCGGTCGGTCGGTCGGTTGGTCGGTTGGTCGGTCGGAAGCCATATTTTGTCCGGCCTGTTTCTTACAAACCACTGGATGGAATTCAATAAAATTTTACATGAAGCTTCTATACCAAGAGGAGATGTGCATATCTTAAAGGGGTTACAATTGCATGATATTTTACAGAGTTATGGCCCTTTTACTTATTAAGTTGTTGGTCATATTTTGTCCATATTTTGTCCGGCCTATTTCTTACAAACAACTGGGTGGAATTCAATAAAATGTTACATGAAGCTTCTATACCAAGAGGAGGTGTGCATATCCTAAAGGGGTTACAATTGCATGATATTTTACAGAGTTATGGCCCTTTTACTTATTAAGTTGTTGGTCATATTTTGTCCGGCCCATTTCTTACAAACCGCTTGGTGGAATTCAATAAAAAATTACATGAAGCTTCTATACCAAGAGGAGATGTGCATATCCTAAAGGGGTTACAATTGCATGATATTTTACAGAGTTATGGCCCTTTTACTTATTAAGTTGTTGGTCATATTTTGTCCGGCCTATTTCTTACAAACCACTGGGTGGAACTCAATAACATTTTACATGAAGCTTCTATACCAAGAGGAGATGTGCATACCCTAAAGGTCTTACAATTGCATGTTATATTACAGAGTTATGGCCCTTTTACTTATTAAGTTGTTGGTCATATTTTGTCTGAAGCCATATTTTGTCCGGCCTATTTCTTACAAACCACTGGGTGGAATTCAATAACATATTACATGAAGCTTTTATACCAAGAGGAGATGTGCATATCATAAAGATTTTACAATTGCATGTTACTTTACAGAGTTATGGCCCTTTTGTTGGTCAGTCGGAAGCCATATTTTGAGTCAAGGTGCTGTTTTGGGGGTATTTATCACCTTCAGTGATATTTCTAGTTCAATTTGGCCTTATAGATGTTTTTAAAGTTATCTGCTGCTAATTTGTTGTATGTTGGAAAGGGTTAGCTTATGGCTCTAGCAAGGTCTCTTATATTCTCTGTGCATATAGCTTTATACAGACTGATGTCTTATGCAGTAGACATTTTTTTTAAAAAAAAAATGGAAAAAGGAGATATTGAACATTATTTTCCGGTCATAGTTAGTTTTTAAGTCAGATAGCCTCAGATACTAGAGTTATAGCCGAATTATGGTCGAAAAGTGTGAGAATTTGACACTCTAATCAGATCTCTTGATAAGGGGCATTTTTCATGTTCTAAAATCCTTATTTGACATTCAAACCCTATGTTGTGGGTACTCAAAAGAATCACCTCAGTGAGACGATTCTTTTGAGTACCCACAACATAGGATTTGGTTGGGTAATAAGAGAAATATTGTGGGGAAAAGACCTGTTCCCTCCCCCTTATCTATTCCTCTGACTTCTTGTTATTTCAGCTAACAAGAAAGTAACATTCCAAAGTCGCTATCTGAGAGGTGATACCTACAAAAGAAACATGGAAGCTCAGAGGATAGTGGTGTATGGGGTTGGCACAATTGCTGTTGCTGACCCCTGTAAAAATATTTTTCAAAGGTATTTATTAATATTTGTTTGTATGATGCTAATCATTTTTCATCTATATCACGGTGTTACCAGTTCATCTGGGCCATTTAGCCTGACACCAGCTAGTCAGTGGTAATATGATATCCCAACAATCCTGAGTGCCATGAAGCTAAAGCCATTTCTACCATTTTTAGCTCTACTGGCCAAAGGCCAGAAGAGCTTATGCCGTGGTGTGGTGTCCGTCGTCTGTGCGTCCGTAAACAATTGCTTGTGAACGCGATACAGTCTTCAGTTTTGATTGTATCTCAATCAAACTTATACAGTAGTTAGATATCCATGAGAGCTCGGTTCCTTTCGCAAACCAGCCAGATCCGCCCATGCAAGACTGGATTATGGCCCTTGGAATTGTCAAAATTGCTATAATAGAGCTTGTGAACACAATAGAGGCTCCATTTACTATCTGATCTGCACCAACCTTACACAGTAGTTATGTTTCTATGAGAGCTTGGTTCCTTTTGCAAACCAGCCAGATCCGGCCATGCAAGACTGGATTATGGCCCTTGAAATTGTCAGAATTGCTATAATACAGCTTGTGAACACAATAGAGGATCCATTTACTAACTAATCTTCACCAAACTCAGATAGTAGTTAAATATTAATGAGAGCTTGGTTCCTTTTGAAAACCAGCCAGATGTGCCCTTGCATGACTGGATTATGGCCCTTGAAATTGTCAGAATTGCTATAATAGAGCTTGTGAACGCGATAAAGTCTTCAGTTTTGATTGTATCTCAATCAAACTAATACAGTACAAAATAAGAAATCGTTAATCCGGAAGATTCGCTATCCGGACTTTTTTCTCTGGGAACCAAAGTGTCCGGATTAACGAGGTTCGACTGTAGTTAGATATCCATGAGAGCTCGGTTCCTTTTGCAAACCAGCCAGATCCGCCCATGCAAGACTGGATTATGGCCCTTGAAATTGTCAAAATTGCTATAATACAGCTTGTGAACACAATAGAGGATCCATTTACTAACTAATCTTCACCAAACTCAGATAGTAGTTAAATATTAATGAGAGCTTGGTTCCTTTTGAAAACCAGCCAGATGTGCCCTTGCATGACTGGATTATGGCCCTTGAAATTGTCAAAATTGCTATAATACATCTTGTGAACACAATACAGCCTCGATTTACTATCCGATCTTCACCAAACTTACATAGTAGTTGAATATTGATGAGAGCTCGGTTCCTTTCGCAAACCAGCCAGATTTGCCAATGTAAGACTGGATTATGTCCCCTTGAAATTGTCAAAATTGCTATAATACAGCTTGTGAACACAAAAGAGCGTCCATTTACTATCCGATCTTCACCATATAACATGCTCTTGATTGAAAATGACCAAAGAACCATACCAGTAGAGCATAGGCCCTCATGGGCCTCTTGTTTTTAAAAATCTTTGTCCTGGCTTGGGATGGAACCCTCAATCTCCTGCACCTGAGGCATGTACGCTCTACCACCTAACCACTGAGGCGTGTACGCTCTACCACCTAACCACTGAGGCGTGTACGCTCTACCACCTAACCACTGAGGTGTGTACGCTCTACCACCTAACCACTGAGGCGTGTACGCTCTACCAACTAACCACTGAGGCATGTACGCTCTACCACCTAACCACTTGGGCGTGTACGCTCTACCACCTAACCACTGAGGCGTGTACGCTCTACCACCTAACCACTGAGGTGTGTACGCTCTACCACCTAACCACTGAGGCATGTACGCTCTACCACCTAACCAATGAGGCGTGTACGCTCTACCACCTAACCAATGAGGCGTGTACGCTCTACCACCTAACCACTGATACATGTACGCTCTACCACCTAACCAATGAGGCGTGTACGCTCTACCACCTAACCAATGAGGCGTGTACGCTCTACCACCTAACCACTGATACATGTACGCTCTACCACCTAACCAATGAGACGTGTACGCTCTACCACCTAACCAATGAGGTGTGTACGCTCTACAACCTAACCACTGAGGTGTGTATGCTCTACCACCTAACCAATGAGGTGTGTACACTCTACCACCTAACCACTGAGGCGTGTACGCTCTACCACCTAACCACTGAGGTGTGTATGCTCTACCACCTAACCACTGAGGCGTGTACGCTCTACCACCTAACCACTGAGGCGTGTACGCTCTACCACCTAACCACTGAGGCGTGTACGCTCTACAACCTTACCGCTGAGGCGTGTACGCTCTACCACCTAACCACTGAGGCATGTACGCTCTACCACCTAACCACTGAGGCGTGTACACTCTACCACCTAACCACTGAGGCGTGTACGCTCTACCACCTAACCAATGAGGCGTGTACGCTCTACCACCTAACCACTGAGGCGTGTACACTCTACCACCTAACCACTGAGGCGTGTACGCTCTACCACCTAACCACTGAGGTGTGTACGCTCTACCACCTAACCAATGAGGTGTGTACGCTCTACAACCTAACCACTGAGGCATGTACGCTCTACCACCTAACCACTGAGGCATGTACGCTCTACAACCTTACCACTGAGGCATGTACACTCTACCACCTAACCACTGATACATGTACACTCTACCACCAATCCACTGAGGCCTGCACCCTGTACCACCTAGCCATTGAGGCTTGTACACTCTACCACCTAACCACTGAGTCAGTTTTATAAAGAAAGTCACACAAAAACCTGACTTTTTGAACCACTTATTATGACCCTTTTCACTGCTGAATTCCTGCAATTCTGACGCATCACCCCGATTTTTTTTTATTAACCCTTACTCATTTTTTAAGCTGCTTTGCAAGGAATTAGGCTAATCTTGGTCTAAATTATTTGCAATAGTTGTTTAAAGTTGCATACATCTGAATAAGAGTTAAGTAAAAAATTGTCTGTTTTTGTGTGACATATATATTTACCATGGATTTTATACAAATTGTCAGACAGAAAACTTGGGGTTGCGGGGTAAATGTGGCAAAGGAAAAAATTGCTTGTTTTGAGCAATTTCTTCTTTTGTCACAATGTTTTCAAAAGTTGTTTGCAGCAGAGTCATCAGAAAGCGTCTATATGTGGGAAAGGGTTAAGTCTTTCCCTGATACCAATGCATTATGATAGACCTCAGAAGATGTTGATGAAAATGAAGCAGTGTAGCAGTTTCTAGTCTTGGGATGCAACATTACTTTCTACTAACACAGATTACAGATCTTGCAGAGCCTCGGTAGCTCAGTCTGTAGCCCCATGGGCTGTCAATCAAGGGGTTGACTACATTTGACAAACGTCATTTGTCATTCACCAATGAGCATACAGTCTATGTGGAAAAGCAGCCAGATACTTGGTAGGTATGTTGTGTGAATAACTGGTGTGAAAAAGCCAGGTAACACATGAGTAGGTGAACTGGCCACTGTGATATGAATAAAAATTTGTTGAAAACAGCATTAAACCCCAATCAATAATTCAGATTCCATCTTAGTTCAATAAACTTAGGGTATATGTACCACTTTTGCAACTTCTATGTCTCAGTATTAGTGAGAATAGGCCAAAAATGGCCAATTATTATTTCCTAATTGAATTTCCATAAATTTCCCCGAGTGGGGGCTTATGATAATCTGTTTTGTGTCCAGGTTCCTCAGTTATTTTCAAGAAGGCGAGAAGAGCGACAACAGTATTGTGAGTTTTTTCCCACTTGGTGATGAGATGTACGCCTGTACAGAAACCAACTTAATCCACAAGATTGACAAAGAGACATTGGATACAGTACAAAGGGTAAATATCACACAAAGACAATTAATGAGGACTTCGGGACTCAAGATTCAAATAATCATGCCTCTCTGTACAGTCTGTTTAGGATCTAATTTGTTTACTTTCTGGTCTCACTAGCATACTAGAGAACATTTATGATTTAACCCTTTTCCTCATGCAACACATCCGCAGCAGAAGACTTTGAACATATTTTGTCAAAAAATAGAAAATCTATATAATTGAATGGATAACCTATGACTAAAAGTGCAAAAGCATTGTGGCAAATGGAAAAATTGCTTCTTTTGTCACTTTGTTTTCAAAAAGCCGTCTGCTGTAGAGGCGTCAGAAAGCGTCTATATGTGGGAAAGGGATAAAACAACTATTCCTTTCCCACACTAAACAAATCTGCAGCAGACGACTTTGATACATCTGGGAAAAAGTATGGAAAACCTCTTATCAGACGACTTTGAAAACATTTGGTAAAACATATGGAGAACCTCTATAAATGAAACTATAATTATTGAAAAGAGTATATATAACACATTAGGGCAAATTTGAGAAATTGCTCATTATGAGCAATTTCTCCTTTTGCCACAATGTTTTCAAAAATCATCTGCTGCAGGGGTCAGATAGTGCCTATAATTAGTGGAGAAGGGTTGAAATGAAAATATTAGTTCTTTTAAAAAGGGTTGAAAGCAATGTGACAAAATGGAGAAATAGCTCATTATCAGTAACTGCTTCTTTTGCTGCAATGTCATCTGCTGTGGAGGCGTCCGAATGCGTCTACATGCGGGAAAGGGCTGTACAGTTACAAAATATGATTGTTATTGCTGGGTTGGTATCAACTTCTCTGAAGTTGTCTTTTCATTCATTTGATGGGACTCATACGTTCCCTTATTTAACAGAGCATGTTAACTTTATTTCTGTAAACATTTTTTATCCATAGGTAAATCTAACAGAGCATGTTCATGTTAGTTCTGTAAACTATTTTTTATCCCTAGGTGAATCTAACAGAACATGTTAACGTTAATTCTGCCACTGCCCATCCCCATATTGATCCAGACGGAACCATACACAACATTGGACATGCTTACAGGGAAAAGGGTGGACCGAAAATATGTTTGATCAAAATTCCACCCAAAGAAGGTAAAAATGAGCTGCTTTAGGCAATTTGGTGTCTTAGTGCCTTTTTGTGTTGTGAAGACTGTCTTAACTGTCTGCCTTTATGTTGCCTAGATCTAGACTTAACCTTTTTCTTGACATTTTCAGATGCGTCTGCAGCAGACGACTTTTGAAAACATTGTGACAAAAGGAGAAATTGTTCAAAATGAGCAATTTCTCCTTTGGCCACAGTATTTCAACTGTATTCAATAAATACACTTTCATTTATAGATTTGTTTTCCATATTTTAGCTAAAACAAATTCGTCTGCTGCAGATTTGTTGTGGGAAATTGTTAAATAAATCTTCTGACAAAATAAGCTTACACTGTATACTTATTCATTGAACACCAGTGTATGTTGCAAAAATGTCGAGTCAAAAAGACCCCAAGCTGAAGGTGCGACACAAATATGTTTCCAGTGTCTCTTACGGTCAAACCTGCAATGTGGAAGACAGCCATGCAGAGGAAGAGCTTTTGTCTCTCATATCAAAAGTGCTGGGTTCAAATCCTGTTTTTTCAAAGGTTGTCTGCTGAAAAGGCATCAGAAAGCATCGGTATGAGGGAAAGGGATAATCATACCAGAGCTCCAGATAAGGGGCGTTTTGCTTGTTCTAAAATCCTTATTTGACCCTTAACCCTTTCCCTGATATAGACGCTTTTTAACGCCTCTGCAGCAGACGACTTTTTGAAAACATAGTAACAAAAGAAGAAATTGCACAAAACGTGCAATTTCTCCTTTTGTCACAATGTTTTCCACTTTTAGTCATGTATGTTGCAGAATTGCCGTATGAGGGAAAGGGTTAACCCTATGTTGTGGGTACTCAAAAGAATCATCTCAATGAGACGATTATTTGAGTTCCCACAACATAGAGTATGGTTGGATAATAAGAGAGATATTTTGGCGGAAAGAGCTGGATGCCCCTCAACTAGACCTCTTATCATACAATATCACATGCTCCATTTTCAGCTCCTTCAGATCCCTTCCCAGAAGGCAAAGTGATGTCTAGTTTGAATTGTAATGCAAAAATGAGTGTCAACTACCTGCACAGTTTTGCCATTACAGAACATTTCTATGTGTACATTGAACAGCCCATGTTCATTAATCTGCTCAAAGCACTGACTTCAAAAATAAGAGGTGAAGCAATAAATAAGGCAATAGAATACTACCCCGATATAAAGGTGAGTACTCCTGGATTATGATGCAGAGGACTAGATAAGGAGGAATAAATAGGGATTTCTTACATAATATCTCTCTTAGCACTCATTAAAACCTATGTTGTGGGTACTCTAAAGTATCGTCTCACTCAGACAATTCTTTTGAGTACTGACAACAGAGGTTTTGGAGGTAAAATAAGGATTTAAGACCATGAAAAACGCTCCTTATCTGAAGCTCTGATTAACCCTTCAAATCAGATACAAAAATCTGCAGCCGAAGACTTTGAAAACATTAAGGCAAACATATTCAGGCTCCCTCATAAGAAACTATAGTAATAGAACAGTGTTTTAAACATTGTTGCAAAAGACAAAAATGGCTCATCATTGTTTTTTATAAGTCATCTGCTGAGGATGCCTCAAAATGCATCTGCATGAGGGTATAGGTTAAATATTTGGACCCTTTTTTTAGCTTGTCTGTTTTTTGAAGAAACAAAAGTCGAGTTATTGTGATACCCTTGGCGTTGTCTGCGTTGTCGTCACAAAACTTTAACCTTACCTCGTCACTTAAAAACAGTAACAAATATTGGAATGAAACTTGGTACACATGTTCCTAGAAAAATACGCAGGTCTTTACCAAGTCACATAACTCTAGCTTTTAATGATTATTCAGTAATGCCCCTTTTTTCGACTAAGAAAAAAACAGACGAGCGCTGGTGTTTGCTCCGCGGCACTCTCAATTCATATAGAGGACTTCGAATCGGCAGAAGATCTGCCTGTAAGGGATTATGACACTGAGGGATTTCTCCTGTCAGTCATGCTTTGATTTAACCTACTGTTGAAAATCCTTTTAAATGAAAGTATAAGTATTGAATAGAGTAGAAAAGATTGTGGAATCATTGTGGCAAAAGGAGAAATTGCTCATGATGATCAATTTCTCCTTTTGCATCAAATTTTACAAAAGTCATCTGCAGCAAATGTGTCGAAATGCATCCACTTTGTTGAAAACAGTAATTGGTTATACATTTAGATATTGTTAAATGGCAGTCAACACAATGTGCTCCTTTTGACACCCTTGTGCAGGCAAACTGTATGCTGTAACAATCAAAAGGTTAAACTTGTTCCAAAATATTTAACACTGTTCCACATATATCAATTCCTTGCATACGACTTTGAAAATATCTAGGCAGTAATAGGAAAATTCTCTATAAGAGAAAGGATCATATTCTTATATTTCGATTGAAAAAATTGTGGCAAATGTGGAAATTGCTCATTATACCACAATGATTTAGAACAAATCGACAGTTGAAGTGACGTCATAAGCGTCTGTATATGGGAAAGGGTTAACAGTAATTCATGTTTCCAGGCCAGATTCAGAATTGTAAGCCGAGTGACGGGAGAAGAGATTAATGCCAACCTCAAATATGAAGCTGCCGGGATGATGATCTTTCACCATATCAATGCGTATGAAGAAGATGGTAATAGGACTATTTGTTTTATGCTTATCAACCTTATTTATACCAGACCTTATCTTGGCTGCAGTAGTAAGCGCTCATATACGTGTACAGTCAAACTTGTCTTAAGCAGCCACTCGGGGAGAATCAAAATTAGGCTGCTGAACAAAGGTGGCTGCTTAATACAAGTCAAATAAATGTTGTTTTGGTTAGTTTTCAAGTGGCTGCTTAATACAAGTTGGCTGCTTAACAGAGGTGACCACTAAGACAAATATTTATAATACACCCATTCAAACATATAACATATCTGCAGTAGAGCTCTTCCAAAACATCTTGAGCAGCAAAAATGTGGAATATCTATTGGAATATCTATTAATATGAGAGTATAATTCCTGTATAGAATTGAAAGCATTGTGACAAAAAGGGAAATTGTTCATCGTGAGCAATTTCTCTTTATGCAATATGTTTTCAAAAGTCGTCTGCTGCAGAGGCGTCAGAAATTGTCTGTATGTGGGAAAGCATTAAATATCATACAACCCTTTTGCGAATATGAATATGTATACCTACACAAATGACAAGGTCAGAGATGGGTGACAAATACTTGAAACAGGGAACTCCACCTCTAACAATATTGCTTGTTGAAATATACAGCTTGTTACAATTGACCTCTGGCGGTCCCTACCTAATCCATTTATAATTTAATGTATTTAACTCCTTTTGTTAAAACATTTCATGGAAAGATAAACTGGAAGCTGCAATAATGTTTGCTGGACCAGCTCCCTCTGTACTTTAATGTATTTGTCTCCTTTTGTTAACCCTTTCCCTCATACAACAAATCTGCAGCAGACAACTTTGAAAACATACCCAAAAAAAAAATGAAAATTCCCTTGAAATGAAAGTACAATAGTGGATTAGAGTTGAAAACATGGTAACAAAAGGAGAAATTGCTCAATTTGAGCAATTTCTTCTTTTGTAGCCATGTTTTCAAAAGGCTGTCTGCTGCAGAGGCATCAGAAAGCGTCTATATGAGGGAAAGGGTTAAGATATTACCTTTAAAGATAAACAGAGTGTTGCAGTACTGTTTGCTGCTCCCCAGGTCTGAATTCATACCGACCGTTAAGTTGTGATCAGACTGTGCAAATGTACGGCCTGATCTTATAAAATGCTATCTACAAAATGCCCTTTCTCCTACATGTAGTCCTAAGGTTTTTTCACTTTCTAGAACAAATAGTGATGGATGTTGCGGCCTTTAAAAGCCAGGATCCCCTGAACTACATTTACCTGGAGGACCTTACCTCAGAGCAATGCGAGGAAAAATGGAGGAAAATTGAGGAACCCGAACCTCGTAGATACGTCATACCTCTGGATATCAAGGATAAGGTATAATCGTAGAGTAATGTACAGTCAAACCTGTGTTAACCCTTTACCTCATATAGACGCTTTCTGACACCTCTGCAGCAGACAGCTTTTTGAAAACATAATGACAAAAGAAGAAATTGCTCAAAACGCGCAATTTCTCCTTTTGCCCCAATGTTTCCCACTTTTAGTCATAGGTTATCCATTCAATTATAGAAATTTTCTATTTTTAGCTCTACTGGCCAAAGGCCAGAAGGGCTTATGTCGTGGCGATTTGTCCGTCGTCCGTCTATGCGTGGGTGCGTCCGTCCGTCCGTAAACAATTTCTTGTTAACACGATACAGTCTTCACTTTTGATTGTATCTCAACCAAACTTATACGGTAGTTGGATATCCATGACAGCTCGGTTCCTTTCGAAAACAAGCCAGATCTGCCCATGCATGACTGGATTATGGCCCTTGAAATGGTCAAAATTGCTATAATAGAGCTTGTTAACACGAAACAGTCTTTTTTTTTTATTGTATCTCAACCAAACTTATACAGTAGTTAGATATCCATGAGAGCTTGATTCCTTTCGAAAACAAGCCAGATCCGCCCCATGCATGACTGAATTATGGCCCTTGAAATTGTCAAAATTGCTATAATAGGGCTTGTTAACATGATACAGTCCTTATTTTTGATTGTATCTCAATCAAACTTATACAGTAGTTAGATATCCATGAGAGTTTGGTTCATTTCTAAAAATAGGCCAGATCTACACATGCATGGCTGGATTATGGCCCTTGAAATTGTCAAAATTGCTATAATACAGCTTGTGAACACAATAGAGCTTCCATTTACTATCTGATCTTCACCAAACTTAGATGGTATTTGAATATTGATGACATATTGGTTCCTTTTGAAACAAGCCAGATCAATGCCAGTAGAGCATAGGCCCTCATGGGCCTCTTGTTTGACATAATATGTTCAAATTCGTCTGCTGCAGAATTGTCATATGAGGGACAGGGTTAAAGACCACCATCGTTTAGCAATTCCCAGTATAAAGCAACCACACTTTAAATTTCCAAATTACTCATTTTCTGCATAAATGACCCTTCAAGTAAAGACCACCTGTGAATAAGGACCAGATTTTTCTCTACCCATTGGTGGTCTTTAAACACAGTTTGGACTGTACCCTCAGACTACGACTTAACCCTTTCCTACATACAACAAATCTGCAGCAGACTACTTTGAAAAAGAACTTCACAAAAGTAAGAAAAATCTCTGTAAATGAATGTATGATGTTTGGTAAGAGTTGAAAACATTGTGGAAAAATGAGAAATTGCTCATCAAAATTTCAATTTTGTAACAAAGATAATTTCAAAGATGTCATTGCTGATTGGTTGTATGTTGGAATGATTTATAATTGTTCATAGCAGGATAAAAAAAAAAAGCTGTTTATAACCCGTTCACAACATGCAGAAGTATTTTTACTCATCTGCAGCATTATTACATATAAGAAAATGTATTCAACTTCTTTTAACTGATGTAACTTTTTGATAAAAGTTGCTGTTTTTAGGAACTTTCATGAATATGTATTGCGACATAGTTTGTGATGTAATTA
Organism: Serripes groenlandicus; assembly: GCA_031761405.1. Classification (NCBI taxonomy): domain Eukaryota; kingdom Metazoa; phylum Mollusca; class Bivalvia; order Cardiida; family Cardiidae; genus Serripes; species Serripes groenlandicus. Next base: position 50,233,619 of record JASEVX010000011.1, on the reverse strand, counting down.
TATATGATGTGATTTTACATCATCTGTGTGACTAATAACATCCCATGGGAATTATATTCCACTTTGAAAATATGGTTTTTCCCATCCCTGTATATTTCTATAAATATTACTAATATAGTCAAACTTGTCTAAATATGCAGTTACCCAATGGAGAGTCAAAGTATGGCTGCTGAACACAGGTACAAGTCAAGTAAAAAAAAAATGATGTTTTGACTAATCTTTAAGTCACTGCCTTATATTAGTTGGCTACTTAACACAGTAGAACGCTAACACACGTTTGATTGTACATGCATATGTAATATAACATAACATATGTTATATAACATCTTGTCACAAGGTATTATTACTGTAAATACTTGCTAATAAGACGCAGCTTTTTACCTCAGAAATCGAAAATTGAGTCAGGGAGCATCTTATATGCGAGTCGAAGAAATTTCAAAAAGATTTTACAGAATGAATTTTAATATCGTGTTGTCATTAGGTTATTACTTGATAGTACATGTAATTGCAAGTAATTTCAGAAGCAGTTAGAACTGTTTCACTCTTACACATCATTTTGCGTTTTCAAAGGAAACCGATATTTATTTTAAGTAATAATCATCAATGTCTGCATTGAAAACATGTGTTATCTGAAAATTGAAAGTATACAGTGTTAGAAAATTTGTTTGACAATCAATTTCTGTTATTCCCACAATGTTTTCATTAGCTGATCTGCTGCAGAGGCTTCATAAAGTGATCTATATGAAAGAAAGATTTCATAATTTTTATATTACAGTCAGTTGGTGATAACCTAGTAACAGTTCAATCTATGGCCACAGCAATTTTAAAGGAAGACAATGTGGTGTATTGTTCCTGGGAAACCCTCGCAGAAACAGGTACGTTGCTGTTTGAACTGCAGCAGACATGCTCGACAAATCTATAACCCTTCCCTTTCCCACATACATCAAATCTGCAGCAGTCAAATTTGAAATGATCTAAGCAAAAATGATATTATCTGTAATTGTTGATGCTGTGGCAAAAGGTGAAATTATGCACAATTTTGCCACCAGGGTTTCCAATGTCCTCTGTTGAAGAGGAGTCACAAAGCGCTTGTTTGTGGGAAAGGGCTATTGGCAAAAAAATTGAAAATTACTTTACATGCTAATGAAAGTATCATTACTGAATAGAGTTGGAAAAGGATGATTTTGCCACAATGTTTTTAACTTTTTCCAATAAACTGACTTTTGCCACACAGTTTTCAACTCTATTCAGTAATTTAACTTTCATATATAGAGACTTTCTATATTTTTACCTAAATACTTTCAAAGTACAAGTTTGCTGCGGTTTTGCTGAATGTTGGAAAGGGGTATTAAAAATTACATATGTATTTGATTCCTAATGAACCACAATGTGTCTCCATGTTAACCCTTTCCCTCATATAGATCCTTTCTGACGCCTCTGCAGCAGACGGCTTTTTGAAAACATAGTGACAAAAGAAGAAATTGCACAAAACGTGCAATTTCTCCTTTTGCCAACATGTTTTCCACTTTTTGTCATAGGTTATCCGTTCAATTATGGAGATTTTCTATGTTTTGACAAAATACGTTCAAAGTCGTCTGCTGCAGAATTGTCGTATGAGGGATAGGGTTAACAAGGGTTATTCTATGATGAGACGCAATCTTGCAGGACCCTATAATTTCAGAAGCTTATGATGCTGGCTAGCAATCCAGGTTAACCCTTTCCCTCATACGACAATTCTGCAGCAGACGACTTTAAGCGTATTTTATCAAAACATAGAAAATCTCCATAATTGAATGGATAACCTATGACAAAAAGGGGAAAACATTGTGGCAAAAGGAGAAATTGCACGTTTTGTGCAATTTCTTCTTTTGTCTCTATGTTTTCAAAAAGCCGTCTGCTGCAGAGGCGTCAGAAAGCGTCTATATGAGGGAAAGGGTTTAAAGATATAGCTAAGATAATATTGTTTCCACTGATTAACATAATTATTGCATCTGAACCAATCTTCCTCAAATAAACTTAAAATGATTGTAGTTGAAACAAACTTCCTGGAAAGAATATTTTGTGAAGTAGTGAGATACCTTGGAAAACACATTGGTAGGTGAAATTTCTGCTCTGAGATGACAGATCTATTATTCAACATTAAGTTAAGTTCCTTTCCTACATACATCAAATCAGCAGCAGACAGGCTTTCAAAATTTTGAGATGAAAATACAGAAAATCTCATTAATAAATTTATAATTCTTGAAAAGATTTAAATACATTGTGGCAAAATTATGAACACATTTTCGTTTTTTGTCACAATGTTTTAATAAGTCTTCTGCTGTAGATGCCTCTTACTTCATTAGCAGGTGGGAAAGGGCTAGGTTCCTTTGTCACATACAACAAATCTGCAGCAGACAATTTTGTTTTAAGAAATGAGAGGTGAAGAGATACATGTACATGTAAATGACACAGTTAAACCCTTTCCAACATACAACATATCTGAGGCAGACGACTATGAAAAGTTGAGGCAAAAATGTGAAAAATCTCTATAAATGAGATTTAAATTATAAATTCGAGTTGAAAAACAATGTGACAAAAGGAGAAATTGCTCATTATGAGCAATTTCTCCTTTTGGCACAATGTTTTCAAAAGTCGACTGATGCAGGGGCATCTGTATGTGGGAAAGGGATAAATTTGATAAAAAATACCTAAAAATGATGTACATGTATTAGCCATGTAAAGCAAAAACCTGCCTTCAAGATTTTGCTAACAGCGAAAGTCAAGATCAGTCAGATCAGCGCATTCCCTGTACAATATATATATGTGTATCATCACAGAGGCATCTTTGAAGCCTATGGCGGATGATAGTAACCCTTAACCACATGCGAACGTGTTCTGTAACATCTGCAGCAGACAGCTTTTTAAAACATTGTGGCAAAAAAAGAGAAATTTCACCCATTGCCAAAATAATTTCTACTCTGTTCAATTAAAATGATGTGTTTATTAATATTTTTAGGGAGGTTTTCTATAAATTTACCAAGATATTTTCAAAGTCCTCTGTCGCAGATTTAGTGTATGTTGGAAAGGTTAACCTATTCTCCATGTGCATCTGTAGCAGACAACTTTTGAAAACATTGATTGATTGATTGATTGATGTTTAACGCCGTTTTTAACAATTTCTCAGTTATATCACGGCGGCCAGTTCACCTACTCATGCATTTCCTGGTTTTCTCACACCAGTACTCAACACAACAATCTTCCCAAGCAACTGGCTGCTTTTCCACATAGACTTAGCCCATTGGTGGAAGACGAATGACACATGTCGCATTGACTTTTGTCAATCCTCAGAAAGAAAGTTGGCCGAGCCGGGATTCGAACTCACAACTTGAAAACATTGAGGAACAGGGAGCAATTTCTTCTTTTGCCACGATGATCTTAGCTCTATTCAAGAATTATAACTGAATAGTTTTTTCTGTAGTTTTGCCAAGATGTTTTCAAGATGTCTTCTGCAGATGTGTTGTATGTGGGAAAGGGTTAACCCTTTCCCTCATATAGACGCTTTCTGACGCCTCTGCAGCAGACGTCTTTTTGAAAACAGAGTGACAACAGAAGAAATTGCTCAAAACGAGCAATTTCTCCTTTTGCCACAATGTTTTCCACTTTTTAGTGATAGGTTATCCATTCAATTATATATTTTCTCTTTTTTGAGAAAATATGTTCAAAGTCGACTGCTGCGGATGTGTTGTATGTGGGAAAAGGGTTAAAGAGATGAGATGTTAAAATTATCTTCTTTTTTTTTTACAGGGTTTGAGTTCCCGCAAATCAACTACAATCATTATAATGGAAAGAAATACAGATATTCCTACGGCGTGGGTTGGCATAACAATGGACCCAACTTTCACACTGTAAGGTCTTTATCATAAACTGTACCCTGACAAATGCGAATTTCAGAGGTTAACTTTTCAAAACATTGTGTAGAAGGGAGTAATTGCTCATAATTCTTCTTTTCCCATAATGTTTGCTACTCTGTTTCAAAATCAGATTTATATTTGTAAAGATTATTATTGTTTTGTTGTAAATTTGTGGGTAGAATTTGTCTATCAGCATAACCCTTTCCAACATACAGCAAATCTGCAACAGACACCTTTGAAAACATGTAAGTAAAATCACACAAACTTTCGATAAATAAAGGTAAAATTACCGAAAAAATATGAAAAAATTAAGGGAAATGGAGAAGTTGCTTGTTTTGAGCAATCTCTCCTTTAGTCACAATGTTTTCATAAGTTGCTGCAGAGGCTTCTGAAATCGTCTATACATTTGTGTGGGGGGAAAGGAATAATTGTAATCCTTGATGTAACATGAAATAATAATAATGAATGTATCTTCTAACCCTTTCCCACATACAACACATTATGTTATATCTCTATAAGGGACAGTTTAATTATTCAAAGGAGTTGAAAACATTGTGGGAAAAGGAGAAATTGCCTCTTTTGCCACAATGTTTTCAAAAGTCATCTGCTGTAGAGGCGTCAGAAAGCGTCTGTATGTGAGAAAGGGTTAATCCCTCAGTTGTTGAAACTCATCAGAATCCTGTCATTTATAAGTATAAAGAAAAAAACCAATACATTTAAAGAAACACAATTCATAGTATTAGATTCAAATTAACTCCATTTCTGCAGTTTTTACAATTATTAAAACGTAAATTCTACAGACAGGGGTCACAATAATTTGATCAGCAGACACCAATCCTGTCTTCAGCAGCCTGTTTCATGATTTCCTTTGAATGTCTGATGATGGCAAGTTGGACTAAAATCATTATTTTCATTTTTTTTTTTTAAGTTTGTCTTCATTCTACATGTTGAAGTAGAAATTTCTTAAATAATTAACCCTTTCCCTCATACAACAAATTTGTAGCAGATGACTTTAAAAATAATCATGTAAAAACATAAACAAACACCTCTAAAAATGAAAGTATAATTACTGAACAAAGTTGAAAACATAGTTGCAAAAGGTGAAATTGCTCGTTTTGAGCAATTTCTCCTTTTGTCACGATGTTTTCAAACGTAGTCTGCTTCAGATGAGTCAGAATGCTTCTACAAGTGGTAAAGGGTTAATTAAAGACTAAGAAATGTAATATCTGTTTTGTAACAGGTAGCAAAGATTGACGCCAGCACTAAGACGTTTATTGAGTGGAAAGAAGACAAGTGTTACCCATCAGAACCCGTGTTTGTGGCTAACCCTAATTGCTCTTCAGAGGATGATGGTATGATACTTCATTATTTTTTTTAATTCTTTCATTTCATAATTTAAGAACTGAATTCTAGCTATGTAGAACTTTGGTTGCTGTGGCATCAGAAAAAGGGGAAACTGCCAAAATTTAAAAATATTTCTTGTCCAAAAGTTCTGGTCTGATTTGAAAATAATTTGTCACAAATGTTCTTTTGGTGACCCTCTATCAATATAAGTCAAATTATTCCAATACATTGCAAAACAACGACTTTAAAAATGACTTGTAATGGCTGCCCTCCTTGGCACTCAGGGTTAGCATTATGACTGACTGGCTGGTGTCAGGATAAATGGGCCAGAAGTAGCGGTAACTTACCCAGGAAAAGCCATGAAACTGAACATTGTTGAAAGTGGCGTAAAACATCCTAAACAATCAATCAATCATTGCAAAACATGGCCGCCAGGAGGTATAAATCGATTTTCAATTTCGTCTATCTCGGGGAAAGTGTTAATTGGGCATTTCTTGGGTGTCATTTGAAAAGGATAATTACACACTAGTTTATTAATTTGAATATCACTCAACACACCTCTAATACTAAATAATATTGACTACTTGCTGTGTATTGGTATAATGAGGGATTTAACCCTTTCCGCATATAGATGCTTTTGCAGCAGACAACTTTTGAAAACATTGTGGCAAAAGAAGATAATGTTCATTATGAATGGTTACATTCAACAATTATACTTTCATATATATAGAGAATTTCCATATTTTAGCCGAGTTGTTTCAAAGTTGTCTGCTGTAGATTTGTTGTATATGAAAAGGAGCTCAAAAGATGTGTGGGTGCACTAAGTTTTATCATTTCTGACATACAACAAAACTGCTTCAGAAGACTTTGAAAATATTTACTCTTATTAAACAAATGTTTCATTATTGATTAGAGTATAAAACATTGTGGAAAAAGGAAAAATTGCTCATAATGAGCAATTTCTACTTTACCTACATTTTAAAACATCTACTGCTGTAGAGGAGTCAAAATATTACTGCATATGGGAAATAAAACTTCATAACTGTAAATGCATTTGTGAATGCATGTAAGTTTGTATATAATAAATTATGTATGATAGTTAAGAGCAGGTGTAAGTGAATGTGCAGTCTTTTGTAAATATGTTTACAATACATAGAGTGACTTGTAAGCCCAATAATATACGTAACTATAATAAAATGTTCAATCATTTGTTTGTACAGGTGTTGTACTGTCGTCAGTGAACTGTTCCGACTTTGAGAAGGGAAAAGGAGCCTTCCTCCTTGTACTGGATGCAAAAACCATGAAAGAAATTGCTAGGGTCGAGTTCAACATACAGCGATTTCCAAAAGATTTCCATGGAATTTTCCTATCATCTTAAAAATGTTAGATAAACTGAAATGACTTTACCTTTGTGATACTTGTTAATTATATTTATATTGTTTATCTTTTTAAGCAATCAATATTTTCCATTTCTGAAGCATTCACTCTTTTATATGATAGTGCAATGATGTGAATTTTATTTTTCATATTTTTGATTAATTTGAAAATGGAGATATATATAAACTTGAAACAATCAATATGTAAATTTCAAGGCTTTTTTCAATGGTCAAAACATTGACACAAGCCAAAATACACATGCCCCTCTTGCTATACAGTACTTTTTGCTAAGAAATAATGATTAAGTCATCCACAATGTAGACTAAGATTAGACAGCAATGATTTGCAGGCTGATCTTGGTCCACATGATTGTCAAATAGTTTTTGAAGACTTGATATTCCTTTAATTGGTTATCAACTCTCACAAATACAATGCTTGATAAGTACAATTTAACCCTTTCCAACATACAACAATTCTGCAGAAGACGACTTTGAAAACGTCTTGTTCAAAATGTGAAAAATATCTATAAGTGAAATATAATTATTGCATAAAGTTGAAAACATAGTGGCAAAAGGTGAATTTGTTCGTTTTGAGCAATTTCTCCTTTTGTCACAATGTTTTCAAAAGTAGTCTACTGCAGATGCGTTGGAAAGTGTCAACAAGGGGGAAAGGGTTAAGACTCTGCCATTGAAAAGAATTAATATCATGATCAAACTTATTATATGCATATGGGTGAACTTGTTCTAGTCGTTTATGCTGGTACATTTTACTGGTTCTGCATCATGGATCTAAAATCCATCTTAATTGTATGGTCAAAGGGAAGCAATTCGGATCGGCTTGCCGGACCATTTCAGATGAATAATTTATGTAACACTGAAGTCCTCCCATTGGACAATAATGATTTTGTTGACAGTTGAAAGTGTTATTTATAATGTTGAATAACCTCTGATTGATTTTTAGCCATAATTCTGACCAAATTGCAACATGTTCACGTAATAAGTATGACTACTAGAGTGCCCATATGATTCTGTTTCATTTACCCTACTGACCTAGTTTTTGACCCAACGTTAATATCAAAACCCAGCCCAGCTATCATTACGATACACATGCTGACACCATTCATCATTATACTTAGAGTAAAAAGAGCAGCCTCTACTAAAGTGTTCACAATTCCGTTTTTCTCAAATTTAACCTAGTGACCTAGTTTTTGACCTGACATAAACCATAATCAAAATTTCCTAGATATCACAAAGACAAACATTCTGACAAACTGTCAAGTTGGTGAAGTAAAAAAAAAAAGTATTAAGAGTATCAACTAGAATTTTTTTAAAATTTAGCATGTTGACCTAGTTTTATTCAAACACGTTCTAGATTTCATCCAGACAAACATTGTTGTAATATGCTCAGCCTCAAGTGAATACAAAATAAGTGTCCAGGAACCTTCAATTTGGCCTACTAACGTAGTTTTTGACCAGACATGAATCATAATTAAGCTTGCCCTAAATATCATCAAAAAAACACATTCTAACGAAGTTTCAAGCTGCTCAAGCCAAACATTTGGTCCCTAGTGTATTAACAAGACTTTTCTCAAATTTGGTCTAGTGACCACATTTTTGAATGGACATGACCAATTCAAACTTAGCCTTTACATCACCAAGACAAATATTAATTAATTCTTATACAAATGTTCAAAATAATAAAGCTAACATGTGGCTCTCGGTGTGTTAACCTTCAATATGGCCATCTTGAAAGTAGATTCAGTCAGTTAAGTTATAGAGTGAAAGGTCAACTGAAAAGCAAATATAAGAATGGTGGTAGAAAAAGAGGTGTATTTTTTAACTGAAGGGTAAACATAGCGGTGTTTCATAGTGAATTACTAAATGTTCCAGAGCTATCTCAGTCTGTTGATAAATTATGCAGTGAAAACTTTGACCTGTTAAAAAAATCAGCAGATCTTTATAAATCACTACACCATCATCAAGGTAGAAATTGTGATTTACAGTTTGAAAACAATCAGTTATTAATTAATGAGGCAATACATGATTAAACTATTAACAGAAAAAGTCAGTTGCATGAAAAGTAAAAAAACGAAAGTGATGTATCTGAGCTTGACAATTTGCGCGATAGTGCCACTCTGGGTAACAAAATGAAAAATGCTTAAACGCAGAAAACAATAACTTTTAGAATAAAAACCTCCAACTTCTGAAGTATATTCATGAATTAGAGTCCACGTGTAATGATATCAACTTGATACCCATCGGACAATTCGATCATTCAAAAATGAAGCTGAAAGAGCATTGTGATTTGCAGAAACGTATGGGTTAATGTAACAATCTTTAAAATGCATTGACAAAAGAGGTGGAGGTGGAGATATTACTTTCAATTTTAAAACATCATACAACGAAATTGAAGCTAAAGAGAAACAACAATTAAAAGAGCTTGTGTTTATCTTAGATAAATTTTCAATAAGTGAAGCTGCATATTATGAACGTTCAATGTTTAATAAAGTTTTACCAAGAAAGTATCTCGTTGCTAAATAACGATCCAATCTGAACAAACTATTCCATATAGAACGGTGTCCTGGCAACACCCCGGTTGCATTTGTCAGCATAACAGATGAAATTTCTAATTACTTGACAGTAAAGAAAATAGAGAATGACAAACCTGTAAAGGTCAAGCTATCCAGCGACGTGGCGAAAGTAAGCTGAGTGTCCAATTTCGTAATACTATCTTTAAGTTTCCCAGACACTGCAGAAGGCATTTCCGTACGAAATATCAAGACATTAGCCATCTACAGTGAATCGTACGAAGATATGAGGGTATGTGCTTCACCGGTCATAGACGAATTTAACAAATTAATCAAAAACAGTGAAATTACAATAAATGAAAAAGCGTATACTTTAGATCTCTACTTTGGTGGTGATATCAAATTTGTGCAAATATGATTAGGCTTAAATGGATCAACGGGTATTTACGCCTGTCCATGGTGTCATGTGCATAAAACACATAGAATGAATGTGTCCAAACCAATGAAGTTTTACGAATGAACAGAAATGAAAAGAACAGCAGAAATCTTTACAATAAACGCTTCTTCCAAACAAATTAGTTGCAAGCATCCGCCTTTAATTCACATTGATCCGTGCAAAATTATACCAGACGAGCTGCATTTGCTTCAGTGAATTTCCGACATCTTACTCCAAAATGTAATCGACGATTGTAAACAGATTGAATCCAGACTTTAGGTTAATCTCGTGAAAGAGAAACCTCATCATGTCGATGACCTGGTAAACAAAATAAGGGAGTGTGGTATTCCATTTAATGTGTGGACAGACAGGCAGTCTGGAGATATGCAATCGACTTTATTAACGGGTGACAGTTATTCATGTCTTTGCAAGTGCTTACCAGACACATTGCTGTTTGTGATAAACAACCACACCAATGAGGAGGTTATTCGCCTCTGGAAATACTTTTATAGAATCCATCTGAGAATCACCAACGAAGACGATAGAAACACAACACACTTGTTGGATGACGTTCAACGTAGATTTATTGGACTATCGGAAAAGGGTAGATTAGGATACGATAGAGTGACACCTTAATTATATGCACTGCCTATAGTTTCATGTACCTAATATCATAAGCAGGGTGGTAAATATGTCAAAATTGAGCGGTCAGGGTATTGAAAAAAATAAACGATGAAATAAAACATATACACCAAAAAGCCTCAAATAAATTTAACCAAACAGTTGACAAATTAACCACTAGAAAACGATTGGAACTATTGTATGATCAAAACTGTGATCGAGTCAAAACCCAATACACTAAATGTGATATCCAATTCTGGACAGAAGGTCGTCGGGACGCTGTATTTCAAAAACGCAGCAAAATGTGCTTAGACATTGAATGAACCAATGACAAATATGTTGAAACTCGGCCTAAAAAGAGTTTGGATGAATTGTCAGAAAGTGAGTTGAAAATGAAAATAAAAAGTCTTGGAATTACAACAAAACTTAGAAAAAGTGAGAAACTTTTGAAATTAATCCGAGAAAATTTGTAATGAAGTTATTTGATTTAGTGAAATACACTTGAAGTCTAGTTATGTGACGGAGAGACCCAGTTGAAGGGTACAATTATGTGCTGGTGTATATATTTTATAACAGAAACAATGTGCTTTTTTTATCTTTATGGAAACATATTTTCAAATTCACAATCATTATTCGTTCATTTACAGAGAAAACTTATTATCTTTGACTAAATGTTTTCATAATGGTCTACGTCGGAAAGGGTTAATTAGGAATACGAATGTGAATCATATCGAAATTTTTAGGTAAACAGTTTTTGAAATATATAACATTATGAAGTCAAATCACTTAAACGCTTGATACAATTTTGACTATTCCCTATACTGTTATTAAACTATTATGTCGTATTAATTGTGTGTATTAAACATTAACATGGAACCGTTACTGGGTTTGCTACCTTTATTATGTACCTTTTTATCTACCTGTCCGTGCATACGTCCAGCACAAAAAGCTCTCTCTCTCTCTCTCTCACACACACACACACACACACACGCCGTTTTCAACACATTTTCCCTCATATAACGGCCACTTCGCCTTCTCATGACGTGTGTTGCATTGCCTTTTGAAGAAAATGGTCGAGCCGGATTTCGAACCCAACACCCCTGGATTTATAGCTACCGTTGTTACCGACTGAGCTGTCGTGGCTCGATCCCAACACGAGACGAAAACAGTAATTGTAAGTGCTGGCATAGTATGAAATCGAATACGCAACGTAATCTGTTTACAAATAATAGATATACAGGTACCGAGCAGAGTAATGTTAGTACTCCAGCTGGCATAGTATGAAATCGAATACGCCATTAAATCTGTTTACAAATAATCGATATATACAGATATAGAACCGTTACCAAAGGGCCACAACTCAATTATCGATTTTTGACTTAATCGCGGGCCTGGGAAAGGGATGCAAATCTTCATAACTAGTGCCACATGGGATCGTGTATCACTTAAAAGAGTCTGGTAGCGTCTATACTGTGTGACCAACATGACCCATATTCAAACTTGGCCTAAATATCAACAAGATAAACAAACTATTGTTTGGTTTATAATAACACGAAGAAGAATATGAAATAAAGATTTATTTTATTTACATTACAGTGAAACAACAATCAGGCTTAAACTAGTATCTAAGTAAAATCCAACAGGTCAGGGTTGGTGTATGGAACCATGAATAGTTACTGACACAGGCTGATTGGTCAGTGGGTGGGCACTTTACGTCAACCATTAGTAGAAACTACAACACAAACTGAATTAATTTCATGAAGATTGGACGTCGGAAACAAGGTGATCACAAAACTCACCTTCAGCACTGCATTTCCAGGTGAGCTAATTATAAACAATCCATGATATATCCAGGTTCAAAGATACTGCGGATTTGTCTGGAGATAAATAGCACCTGCCAAATCACATGAATCTCAATTGACCGAGAAAAATTAATGCAGCCAGTCTGTGGACCTAACGCATTCTGCCGAAAGAATCGGCTAATCAGGCTGTAATATCCGAGTCAGATTCATTTGCATGGTTAAGGTTACCCAGTAGTTTCGTTGTATGGTTTAGTTACCCAGTAGTTTCTTTGAATGGTTAAAGTTACCCAGTTGTTTCTTTGAATGGTTAAAGTTACCCAGTAGTTTCGTTGTGTGTGGTTTAGTTACCCAGTAGTTTCTTTGAATGGTTAAAGTTACCCAGTAGTTTCTTTGAATGGTTAAAGTTACCCAGTAGTTCATTGTATGGCTAAAGTTACCCAGTAGTTTCTTTCAATGGTTAAAGTTACCCAGTAGTTTCTTTGTATGGCTAAAGTTACCTAGTAGTTTCGTTGTATGGTTAAAGTTACCTAGTAGTTTCGTTGTATGGTTTAGTTACCCAGTAGTTTCGTTGTATGACTAAAGTTACCCAGTACTTTCTTTGTATGGCTAAAGTTACCCAGTAGTGAATGGTTAAAGCTACCCAGTAGTTCAGTGTATGGTTAAAGTTACCCAGTAGTTCATTGTATGGTTAAAGTTACCCAGTAGTTTCTTTGTATTGTTGAAGTTACCCAGTAGTTTCGTTGTATTGTTGAAGTTACCCAGTAGTTTATTTGTATTGTTGAAGTTACCCGGTAGTTTCTTTGTATTGTTGAAGTTACCCGGTAGTTTCTCTGTATGGTTTAAGTTACCCAGTAGTTTATGTGTATGGCTCAAGTTACCCAGTAGTTCATTGTAAAGTTGCCCAGTAGTTGCTGTGTATTGTTGAAGTTACTCAGTAGTTTCTTTGTATTGTTGAAGTTATCCAGTTGTTTCTTCGAATGGTTAAAGTTATCCAGTAGTTCATTGTATGGTTACAGTTACCCAGTAGATGCTTTGTATTGTTGTAGTTACTTGGGACTACTGATAAGTGGTCCCAGAAGTTACCCAGTAGATTCTCAGAATGGAGCGGAGTATGGAGGTCAAATATCCCATTATATCACTTTTTAGCTCGACTTTTCGAAGAAAAGGCTAGCTATACTATTAGCCTCGGCGTCGGCGTCGGCGTTGGTGTCACACCTTGGTTAAGTTTTTTGTACCAATTCACTTTTTTGTCACAACCATTACAGATATTGCTTTAAAACTTACAACACTTATTCACCATCATTACCTACATCAACAGACAAGAGTACATAACTCTGTCAAGGTTTGTTTTAAAGAATTATGGCCCTTTTTCGACTTAGAATATTTGTTAAGTTTTTTGTACCAATTCACTTTTTTGTCAAAACCATTACAGATATTGCTTTGAAACTTACAGCACTTATTAACCATCATTACTTTCATCAACAGACGAGAGAGTACATAACTCTGGCAAGGTTTTTGTAGGAATTATGGCCCTTTTTCGACTTAGAATTTTGGTAAAGTTTTTTGTACCAATTCATTTTTTTCAAAACCATTACAGATATTGCTTTGAAACTTACAACACTTATTCATCATCATCATCTACATCAACAGACAAGAGAACATAACTCTGTCAAGGTTTTTGTAAAAATTATGGCCCTTTTTTTCGACTTAGAATTTTGGTTAAGTTTTTTGTACCACCCAACTTTTTTTCAAAAGCATTCATTATAGTGTAGCTTTTACACTTACAATACTTATTTACCATCCTTACCTCCATCAACAGACAAGAGTACATAACTCTGTCAATGGTTTTTTTTAAAGAATTATGGCCCATTTTCGATATAGAATTTTGGTTAAGTTATTCATACCAAATCATTTTTTTTTCAAAACAATTAGAGATATAGCTTAAACACTTACACTATCCAGGGATACTATATGTAATATAGTGTCCCTGCACTATCTTTTTACCATCATAACCTCAACCAACAGCCAATAGTGCATAATTCAGTAAAGGTTTTTGTAAGAATGATGACCAGTTTTTTTACTTATAAAGTACTTTGCTTATAAATAATATGATAAAGTATTTGGTTATGTTTTCTGTACCACCTAAAACAGTTTTGTTTTATTGGCAAGCACGAATATGTCGAGCGTGCTGTCCTCCGACAGCGTTTTTATATTGGATTTCAATTGTGTATGAATATTGCTCGTTTATTCCTTTCTAAACTTATTAATTTTAATAAAACATCCGTCTATCTACATCGATAGCCATCGCGGAAATGAATGTACGAAGTGGATAATGACCAGAGGGGCTAATGATCGCTTTTCTTACAGCGAGGCGAAGATAACGGAGCTTATCGATTCGCTTCATATCCCTGTAATATAGTGTCCCTGCACTATCTTTTTACCATCATAACCTCAACCAACAGCCAATAGTGCATAATTCAGTAAAGGTTTTTGTAAGAATGATGACCAGTTTTTTTACTTATAAAGTACTTTGCTTATAAATAATATGACAAAGTATTTGGTTATGTTTTCTGTACCACCTAAAACAGTTTTGTTTTATTGGCAAGCACGAAAATGTCGAGCGTGCTGTCCTCCGACAGCGTTTTTATATTGGATTTCAATTGTGTATGAATATTGCAATGTGGTATTCGTTAAAATGGAAACAGGATATAATGGGATAGGCTAGTTGACCTCCTGACTCTACATGTTTAGTGAAACCCGATCACTGACCTAAACTAAATAGCTAAAAGGGAACCTTTGAACATCAAATAAGTATGACCTTTGGCTCCATTACTTAGTATATTATCAAATTAACCATTGTATTGATTATTTGCCATAAATGACCCATAGTTTGGATAACAAAAATGAAATTTATCCGAGAGCCATAATCTGTTGAGACGACAATGGCTGTCCGTAACCTACAGAAAATATTCGTGCCCTATTTTAGGCACGGATCATCACTGTTGCACAGACGTTTGTCTTTCAGGAGACAGAAAGTTTGAATAGAAAATAACAATAAATGTGCTGACACGTTAGGTATTTATTCCTTCTTCCCTTATCCCACACTGACACATCACACAACAGACACAGTCCGGTAATCATATATGTTTACCATGTAAGCTAATTGCATACGTACCCATGCTTTGTTTCACTTTTGAGAAAAAGACAAACAAAAACATTTGTTACGACTTTCTTGCTTTTCGATTCGTGCCTGTGTTTGAATGCTTTCAGCATTTGTTATTTCCACGCTTAGTTTGAAGCTTTTCACACGGCATTGTAAAATATGCAATAAAGGAAATCTTCTTAATTGCAGATAAAAAAGAAGTTGTTTACATGTCAAAAAATAGCAATGAAACAAGAAATACAAAATTCACTTGGAAGATATTGTACAGGTGGTCCCTGTTCTCGAACCTTTAGTTCAAGGACTGTTTATATATTTCCAAAAACGCATTATACGTAATACATTTAATGTGAACAGATGCTTTGTTTACTTACACATAAAGGAATCTGCCCTGGTCGAGTGGTTAAGAGTCGAGGATTTGAAACCGGGTGTCCTAGGTTCGATCCCCGGTGGTGGCACGAAGATCATGGTAGAGTGCCCTTGGGTAAGGCACATTTTCTAGCCTAGTACTGGTTTGTTAACCAGGGATCATGAATAAGTGAACTGTCACCGTGATATAACTGAAATAATGTTGAAAGCGGCGTAAAACCCCAATAAAACAAAATTTACACATAAATTGTTGAATTTAATCATCAGAATTGTTGGTTTTTTACATGAATTTAAAAGTATTCCCATGAGCTCTGATAAATGTTAAGAGGTTTGAGAACCGATGGTTCCATGCTAATAGCAAGACCAGTCAGTCTAACATAAACTGTATATAATATACAAAGCTGTAGATAAGGAGCATTTTACTTGTCTCAAAATCCATATTTTATCTGCTAACCCTATAATAATTATAAGTTACTAGTCATTATTTAGTTCTAATTCTTTATAAATCAAGATCATCAGATAAATTTTGCTAAAAAATTAAACGTTTAATTGGACGCTATTATAATTTGGGATATGTTGTACGGTGAATTCCAAAGTGAAGTAAAGGATATTTCATAGTCAAGTAAGTTGTGTACGTCGGTTTTAACTGCAAAAGAGACAGCACAGAAATAATTTATACTAATAAAAGGCTTCACATGATTGTAGAAAACAATTGTTTACATACATGTAGAGTTAAGCTCTGATAAATAAATAACTTTTCTTGGCAGAATGGGTAGGCCAGACTGCAGTGAGATATTTTGCAGCTACAAATTGTAACAAATTAAATATTTCCAATTTAAATTAACATTCACCAGCAGTAGACTGATTTTGAAAATATTGTTGAAAATGAAGAAATATTTCATACTTTTGTCTACTTTGATAATCTTAACTTTCACTGTCTATTTTCCCCATACATGTTTTATCCAAATTCGTTGAAAAAAGACTGCTGCAGGCTCCTTTAATGTCAAGAGGGACATGATAAAAAAGACAAAAGATATCAACTATTCCTAGTTGATCATATCTGTATCCCAAAGTTTAACTTTGTACCCTAAATGTGCAAAGAGCTCAAGCCTATTTAAAATGAAGCAGACAACTTTTTAAAAAAACATTTTGGCAAATACAGGTGTTGCTCATAAAAATGAGCATATTTTTCTTTTATCAGAATGTTTTCAATTTATTAAAAAATTATAATTTAATTAATAAATTGAGATAATTTCCATATTTTTGTTTGCACCCTTGCAAAGTTGTCTGCTGTAAGAAAGCATTTATTTATTAACCCTTTCCCTCATACGACAATTCTGCAGCAGACGACTTTGAACATATTTTGTCATCAAATAGAAAATCTCTATAATTGAATGGATAACCTATGACTAAAAGTTGAAAACATTGTGGCAAAAGGAGAAATTGCACGTTTTGTGCAATTTCTTCTTTTGTCACTATGTTTTCAAATAGCTGTATGGTGAGGAGGCGTCTAAAAGCGTCTATATGAGGGAAAGGGTTAAACAATATTGTTTTATGAAAATCAAAAGATCATGTAAGAGATTTTGAAATACTCAATTGAAATTTCTAATGGGGTAATAAAAATTAAAATACTCAATTGCTTTTGTCAAATACTCAATTACTTTGGATGCATGGGGTAATACTCAATTAACTTGCAAAGCTTATCTGTAGCACTGCTTAACCCTTTCCCACATACAACAAATCTGCTGCAGACTACTTTAAAAACAAACCCTCAACAATTTTGAAAATCTCTAGAAAGGGTATTATAATTATATTGAATAAAGCTGAAATCATTGTGACAATTGAAGAAATTGCTCATTATGACCACTTTTTCCATTTGCTGAAATGTTTCCAAAGTCGTCAGTGGGAAAGGGTTAACTGTTCCCTGCTGATTAACTGGTTTTATGAGGCCTTGAATAGCAAGCACATTTTCTACTAGTTTCTTCTAGTTATTTGTGTCTTTGAGCGAGTTGACAAAATCACAAATCAGAAAGTCTTCTTAAAATTTGCATCAAATGCAGGTGAGCTTACAGGCCCTTTTCTAGGCATCTCACAAGTCAGATATTCTGACCCATTCGATCCCAATGGCAAAAGTCTTTAAAATCATGCAGAATTCCCAATTTTGTCATGTTAAACCTGTTTTTTGTCCCCCCCCAAATACAAAATAATAGCGATTAAATTTACAAAATGAAGCCAGAAGGGCCAAATTCTTGTTCCCAAAATGCCTAGAAAAAGGTCGGGCTTCTAAATTGTGCTTTTTTGTTCATTTCTTTTTATTAGAAAAATCCAATAAAAGTTAAATTTGTACATACATGTATGTATACCCAAATAAACTGACAATGCCCTATTACGTTCTACTTTGAAGTAGCAAGTAAAACACTCACAAACTTAAATCAAAACCCTAATCTACAGCTCTCCATAGCATCTCATTTACTAGTTTACTATTTATTACGGACGGGCAATGATTTGCTCCCCTAATCATTTTAACCCTTTTCTCATACGACAATTCTGCAGCAGATGACTTTGAACATATTTTGTCAAAACATAGAAAATCTCCATAATTGAATGGATAACCTATGACAAAAAGTGGAAAACATTGTGGCAAAAGTCGAAATTGCACGTTTTGTGCAATTTCTTCTTTTGTCACTATGTTTTCAAAAAGCTGTCTGCTGCAGAGGCGTCAGAAAGTGTCTATATGAGGGAAAGGGTTAATTCCATTTTTTTTTTTATTAAACACTTTTAAGGTAAAATAATTACTTACCAGTATTCTGGAATATTTAACCCTTTCCCACATATAGACGCTTTCTGACACCTCTGCAGCACACGATTTTTGAAAACATTGTGACAAATTGAAAAGGAGAAATTGCTCATAAAGAGCAGTAATAATCTGTAAAACAACTAGAATGTCGACACTGTTTCTTGTAACCCTCCAGTGCTTTCATTAAGGGCCAATTCCAGGAATTTTTAAATTCCTGGTCAAAATTTTAGGAATTTTTGTCAGAATTCTGGAAGTTTTGTATTTGTCGTTAACAGGAATGCTTATTTACTTTTATTAAATAAAATAAATTGTATTTTATTAATTTAACACGTTTAAGGACTAAAAGGAGAAATTATGTTTCTTATGTCATTGATACGTGTGTCATAACTGGGACGTTTTGGTTACACATCTATTTAAACAAAAATAAATTTTTATGTTTTTGATTTTAATAACTATGACAAAGCAATGGGTCGTTTGAAATATACATCTATTTAAACAAAAAAAATAGTGTTTATTTATTTGATTTTATTAATGATGACAACCGGTAAAGCTTTGCTGGCAATGTCAACAAAAAGTCCAGGCCGAATAGGGGGCGAGTGGTTCGCTAATTTCTCGTGAACAATTCAGCTGTTAATCGCGGGAAATGTCAGTATCAAGATATGGCAGAGAAGCATAAAGTCGTCTTACTAATATCTATCAAATCTGCACTTTCAATGCCCTCAAATTCTGCTTCAGAGTCGAAATTTCAAAAAATGTCGGCAAAAAAATATTTTACATCCGCCATTTTGGAATCTCGGAAAGTACCTCTTCAGAATAGATTGATGACGTATTTATTATTTCAATTCTGACCAATCAAATTCATTATTTGGGGAGGAATCCATTAGGAAGGAGGCTGCATATTTTCCAAGTAGTTATGCATACAGAATATATAAATAACTTCCAATTTATAGTTTCCGAAGTGATAATCGGTATAAATCATCAACAAATATTTTTAACAGATAAAGAAAACGTCCGAATTTTATAGTTACCGAAGTGATAATCGGTATTTCTCGTCATCAAATATTTTTAAAAGATAAAGAAAACGTCCGACCTAATTAATTAATTAATGTTATTTGAAAGAAAGACCGTCGTCGGATTAGGTAAACTTTTAATCCAATTAGCGTAATCAAGTTAAACTACCCTACAAACAGAGGTCGTCAAGGTGATGTCTGGTACACACGATAAGAACTCGGGTAAGCGTGTACTCGTGCTTTGACAATTATCGATTTTTTACACGTTCACCTCTGCACTTTAACCCTTTATACTTTATTTAGGGTTATTCTGAAAACGTCCATGTGTAAATTTACGGACGTTTTGGGGAATTTCTGGACGTATAATAAACGTCCAGTGCTCAATTTTCGGACGTTTTTTGGGATTTTTCGGACGTATATTACGTCCACGTCCGCTTAATGAAAGCACTGACCCTCTATATAGTAGAGCACCATCTTCTTTTTGTGACACGACACAATAAGAAATATTAAATGAGTGCTTTTCAGTGACACGCAACTGCATCTGATAAGACTATTTGACGCATTATGATATATAGGAGGCGACTTTTGAAAACATTCTTGCAAAGGTTTGCCACAATGTTTTCAACATCTTTCAGTAATTATACCTACATTTATAGAGACTTTCTGTGTTTTTGCATAGATGAGTTCAAAGTCATCTGTTGTATATTTTTTGTATGTGGAAAAAGGGTGATCCTACAATCCAACAAAGATATTAGCACAAAGCATCCGCAATAAATAATTCATAATTTGTAAAACAACTAGAATGTCAATAATGTTTCTTGCGACCCTCTCTATCGCACCATCTTCTTTTTGTGACGATTTACCAGGTGAAATGATACAACATTAACCCTTTCCCTCATATAGACACTTTCTGATGCCTCTGCAGCAGACAGCTTTTTGAAAACATAGTGACAAAAGAAGAAATTGCTCAAAACAAGCAATTTCTCCTTTTGCCACAATGTTTTCCACTTTTAGTCATAGGTTAGCCATTCAATTATAGAGATTTTCTATTTTTCGACAAAATATGTTCCAAGTTGTCAGCAACAAAATTTTCGTATGAGGGAAAGGGTTAAATAAGTTATCTTCAGTGACACTCAACTGCATCTGATGACACTTTTTAAGAATAAATGATATGAAGCTATCAAAAGATCAGAGAGAATGGTGGAAAGGTTAACGATATGCAGCATTTGGAAAGCTTTCTAGAAACCGGTTTATTTAAAGTATTGCTTTATTTCTGCATGTTACAGATGCGGTGTGCCTGATATAATGATTTGAATGTCATGTCTGTGCGGAGTGCCCAGGTCTACATCTCTTCTCTTTACAAGCAGAAGTTTATTGCTATCAGGTATCCTGGACGGTTACAGATTTATAAATCGCACAACTTCAAACAGATTCAAACATTTATTAACATCCAATATAGTGTATGAAAATAATACCAGTAGACATCCTTGTCAAAATGTGTGTATTGCAAATATCTTGGATGGTCTGAGATATCAAAGGCACATATCTTTAAACAGATTTAGAAATTCCATAGCAACTGTTCCATTGTGTGACCACCAAACCAACAGCCAACAGCTTCATTACTACTATTTGTATATTTCTAACAGAAACACATGCCAATATATTAAATATCATACAAGTGCATCTCTAGGCAAATCTCAAACTATGTCAGAAAACAGATATCTGGTTGCCTATGCCAAATTAGGTACATCCAGCTGTAAAAAATGTAAACAGAAGATTGAGAAGGGAGCTCTGAGGATCGCCAAACTTGTGTCAAATCCGTTTTCCGATGAAGGGGGTGACATGAAGCAGTGGTTTCACCCGTCTTGTATATTTGAGACATTTGTTCGAGCGAGAGCAACGACCAAAAAGATAGAGGACCCCGAGGATCTTGAAGGGTTTGCTGACATCCAACAAGAAGATAAAGATTTGATTAATAAACTGATAAAAGGTAAGATTAGCAGAATTTCTTCACATCACTTTTTAAAGGTCGTCTGCTTTACAATCATCAAACGAACAATTTCAATAATCTAGAAAACTGAAAGATTTAAATTGATAAAGAGTTGAAAATACTGCAATAAAACATGAAATTTGCTTGTTTTGAGCAATTCTGCAGCAGACAACATTGAACATATTTTGTCAAAAAATGGAAAATCTCTATAATTGAATGAATAACCTATGGCTGAAAGTGGAAAACATTGTGGCAAAAGGAGAAATTTCTCGCTTTGAGCAATTTTTCTGTTGTCACTATGTTTTCAAAAAGCTGTCTGCTGCATAGGCGTCAGAAAGCGTCTATATGAGGGAAAGGGTTAATAAACTTATTAAAGCTAAGATTAGCAGGATGCCTTGTTAACTCCTTCCCACATACAAATGCATCCGCACCAGACTTTTGTTGCCAAAAGTGTGGCCAAAGGAGAAATTGCTATTATTTTTACAATTCTATCAATAATTGAACTTAAATTTGTAGACTTTTTTTTTTGTTATTTTTTTTGCCTAGATGCTTTCAAAGTATTCTGCCACAGATTTGTTGTATGTAATAATGGGGAAAATGATAAAGAAATATTGAATAATTTGGGTTCTAACACCTACCTGTAAGGGAGACAATTGTGGATCACTCCTCTTTTACCTGTCTGTGCATTGGTCTGTCACACCTTGACAATGTTTCTCAACTCTATTGAAATGGCACTTCTAAATGACATATTATAACAGATATTACATGACTTTTTAGCTCACCTGAGCACAAAGTGCTTAAGGTGAGTTATTGTGATCACCCTTTGTCTGTCGTCTGTGCGTCACCATCTTCTCCTTTGGCAACCAAAAGAAATAAAAGATAAAAATTCTCCTCCCAAACCTTTTGGCCGATTTAAAGAAACCTCTATCAGATTTTTTCAAGCCATGTTGATTGGTCGAAAAACATGGCGGCCAGGGGGCGGGGCTGTTATGCCTAATATGGCTATAGTGAAAACTTTAAAAATCTTCTTTTCCAAAAGTATCTGTCCGATTTCCAAATTATTTTGTAGAAATATTCCTTGGGTGACCCTCTCAGTTTCCTTCAATTCATGTTGTTTAATAAAAAAACATGGCCGTCAGAGGGCGGGGCTATTTTGCCTTATAAATATGGCTTGAATGATCTTTAAAAAACATTCTTCTCCAAAAGTATCTGACCAATTTCCAAATTATTTTGTAGAAATGTTCCTTGGGGACCCTCTTTCAGTTTCCTTCAAGCCATGTTGATGGTTGAAAAACATGTCCGCCAGAGGTCAGACTGTTTTGCTTTTTGTTCTATTAGGATTTTACGCCGCTTTCAACATTATTTCAGTTATATCACGGCGACACTTATTCATAATCCCTGGGTAAACTAACCCGACTCTAACCACTCGACCACAGCGGATTCCTAGATTGTTTTGTAATATATGGCTATAGTAAATTCTTTAAAAATCTTCTTCTCCAAAAGTATCTGGCCAATTGCCAAATTATTTTTCAGATTCCTTCAAGCCAAATTATTTATCAGATTCTTTTAAGCCATTTTGATTAGACGAAAAATCTGGTCGCCAGAGGGGGGCAGTTTTGCCTAAAATGGCTGTAGTGAAAACTTTAAAATCTTCTTCTCTGAAAGAAGCTGGCTGCCTTTCAAAACATTTTGTAGAGAAGTTCCTTGGGTGACCTTACAGATTCCTTCAAGCCATGTTGATTGGTTGAACAAACGTGGACGTGAGAGGTGGGGTTGTTTTGCCTTATATGGTTATATTGTATTATAAAACTTTAGAAATCTTTTTCTCCGAAAGTATCTGGCCAATTTCGAATAATTTTGTAGAAATGTTCCTTGGGTGACCCTCTACAAGATTATTTATTGTGGTAGGCATGACAAATCACATTGCATAATTCAGGTGAGCAATCCAGGGCCGTCACGGCCGTCCTGATTTTCTTTTACAGACTTGGTTAGTAAGCAGGGTACTCCAGGCAAAAAGAAGACACCAGCTAAATCCAAAACGCCAAGCAAAGAGGTGAAGTCGGAGCCAGCGGTCTCTACATCAGCAGATCCTGAACCTTCTTCCTCAAGTAGGTGTTCTTTAACTCATTCTCACTTGTAAATGCATCTGCAGCAGAGGACTTTTTAAACATTGTGGCAAAAGAAGAAATTGCTCAACTCTATTTAATAATTACACTCTCATTTATGGAGCTTTTTCACGTTTTTGTCAGTATGTTTCAAATGTTGTCTGTTGCAGGATTGTTGTATGTGGGAAAGGGTTAAGTCAGTACATGAGAAAATTCAAATGGTACATGTTCGCTTTTGAGGACAGTGCAGATCTAGATCAGTCTGATCAAGGTCTCCACCGTTTACATAGCATTTACAGAAGCTTGTTAAAATTTAAAAACTTCTGTCAACTTGTGTAGATTCTTTTTAAGATGAACCAGATGAGAGGCTGATCCAAACCTACAGCTTTCAGAAAGCCATTGTGTCCCTTTTCTGCCTATAGATATGTATATGTAAACCTTTACCTTTTTCATGATAAAGTGTACTTCTATCGTAGATAATAATTTAAAACATGACGGGAAAGGTAGAAACTGCTCAAAATAACCTATTTCTCACATCAATGTTTGCAAGGTTTTATATAAACCACATTTAAGTTCCCAAATGTTTCATTCTTGTATGTTTTCAATACAGGCAGCTCTTAAAATATCATATCAGGTAAACTGTCAAACATGTGCTGCATGAAAATGTTTTATGATGTCAACATAATTGTTATGGCGGCCGGTGTCCTTATGGCAATAAAATATTGTCATTGTCATGCATTGATTCAATTATAGTTCAGTAACATTTTCCTTGCTGCTATTTGACTCAACTTGACTAGTGGCTATCTACATTATTAAAATTCAGGCATATTTACCAGCAATATTTGAATTATCTTCGCATATAAACTCGCTGATTTCCTGTTCAAAGTGATTCTGGCATACCAAATTCATGAATGTAAATCATACAAACAATTGTTCACATTAGACAATTTTGATTACCAACCATGTTAGAGAGGACATGGAGAAGATTCTTAAGCTCTGTGAACAAGTCAGATCAGATTTTTGAATGTTTTCACTGGAATCTTTAGTGTTTTGACTATCGACAAAAATTGTCCAAATAATCCTGATTTAGTTGTGACGCCTGCCTTTAGAGGGATCACTGCCCCGTCATCCGTCTGTCTTTCACATTTCCACTGACATGATTTAGTTGTGACACCTTCCTTTGGAGAGATCACTGCCCTGTCATCAGTCTTGTCTTTCACATTTCCACTGACATGATTTAGTTGTGACACCTTCCTTTGGAGAGATCACTGCCCCGTCATCCGTCTGTCTTTCACATTTCCACTGTCATTATTTAGCTGTGACACCTTCTTTTGGAGAGATCACTGCCCCGTCATCCGTCTGTCTCACATTTCCACTGACATGATTTAGTTGTGACACCTTCCTTTGGAGGGATCACTGCCCCGCCATCCGTCTGTCTTTCACATTTCACACTGTCATTATTTAGCTGTGACACCTACCTTTGGTAGAAAAACAGAAGAAAAACCAGTTGATGATAGTAGCCTAGACGACAGTAAGGATGACTTTTTTCGTGAGTTCCGCAGACTCTGTGCCGAAATTGCAGAAGAAAACAGTTATACAGGGAAAACCGCTATTATTAAAAAGTTTATTACAAAAGGCACATATGGAGGTAAATATTGAGTTTCCATTTCTGAGATATTTTACTTCATTTTTGGCCGGATTGCTCTAGCAATTCCGGTCTATAGATTGGCGATGTCCGTCCGTCTGTCTGTTCGTCAACATTTTGGTTAACGTTTCAGGTCTAGGCAAAATCTCAGCACTGGAAAGAGTTACAAACTTGAAAATTTGCCTGAAGGTAACCAGTAACAAGTTCTATTGATTTCTATGCTTACTTTGACCTTGGTTTATCGATTTTCAAGGTCAAATTGCCGACAATCCGGCCTTACCGACTTCAGCTGTTTCTTGTTACGGAGATTTCTTAGAGTTAGAATCAAGGTCATACCTGATATAAACTATATTTCATACCCATATGACAAACCTTTTACCCTTTCCCACATAAAGACGCTTTCTGATCTTCTGCAGCAGACGACTTTTCCTTTCTTCTTTAATCAACAATTAAACTTTCATTTATAGAGCTATTTCATAATTTGTCAAGATGTTTTTAAAGTCTTCTGGGCATATTTGTTGTATGTTGGAAAGGGGGGTTAAGAACATTGTCCTGTAACATGCTGCATTATTACAGTCTTACCTTATTAACAGATGGTAACACAGGGAACCTGTACTTATTGATGGAGTTGGTCTCCTGTAACATGCTGTAGCACAGGGAACCTGTACTTATTGATGAAGTTGGTAAACTGTAACATGCTGTAATATTACTGTCAAAATCAAAATTTTTAATAGAGAGTTACAAAGGGAAACGGTACTTATTGATGAAGTTGGTCTCCTGTAAAATCCTGTATTATTACTGTGTATTTTTTCACAGATGATTACAAAGGGAACCTGTACTTATTGATGAAGTTGGTCTCCTGTAACATGCTTTATTATTACTGTCTATCTTTTTAACAGATAGTTACACAGGGATCCGGTACTTATTGATGAAGTTGGTCTCCTGTAAAATCCTGTTCTATTACTGTATCTTTTTCACATATATGGTTACAAAGGGAACCTGTACTTTTTTATGAGGTTGGTCTCCTGTAACATGCTTATTATTACTGTCTATTTTTTTCACAGATGGTTACAGAGGGAACCTGTACTTATTGATGAAGTAGTTCTCCTGTAATTGCTGTTTTATTACTGTTTTAACTTTTTTTCACAGATGGGTACACAGGGAACCTGTACTTACTGATTAAGTTGTTGTTACCAGGAGTTGTGAAATCTGTCTATAATTTGAATAACAAACAGCTTGTCAAGCTCTACAGTCAGGTAAAACATGCTTCATCAAATACACACAGGTGCAAAACTTAACCCTTTGATACCGCAAATGCCAACTTTAGAATTGTCCAAATTGAGACATTGAACAGAATTAAAAACTGGAAGAATAAATTCAACCATTCCCGCATAAAGACACTATTTGACACATTTAATGCAGACAGCATTTTAATTTCAAAAGTCATCTGCTGCAGATGCGTTAGAATGCGACTGCAGGTGGGAAAGGGTTAAAAATCCATCTGGTAAAGAGGCGTGAAATGTCAACTGTGGAAGAGCATTGGCCTCTCCGAGTCTCGTACCAAAGGTCCCATGATGAGCAGGTTCTGCCTTTGGGATTTTTCCACACAAACGGTGCACACACTGGTTAAGTCTCCAGGAAGCAGACATCAAGCATGATTAATATAAGCTAAAAGCTTTTTTCACAATCGATTTAAAATAAATTAGTTAAAACTAAATAAATGTCAACTGTATCAGGAAGAAAGGTTAATATTACCGAATACAGTACCAGTCATAGCAAGTAATTTCTCCATTTACCACAATGTTTATAGCTTTATTAAATAAATTCATTTTCTTTTATAAATATTTTCTATATTTTTGACATAATATAGTTGTCAGAAGTCATCCACTGCAGATTTGTTGTATGTGGGAAAGAGTTTCAAGCAGTTTCAACTTTTCCCACAATGTTTTCACAAGTTTTTTGACTTAGAGAGGGAAAAATCCAGGAAAGGGTTAGGGTGGCCTTCATATTGTCTTTTGATTGGGTCAACTTTGAACCTTTACACATCAGAAAGCATCTATATGAGGGAGAGGGTTAAGAATTGCTGACCATTGAAAACATTTGGCAAAATCAATGCAATATCTGGGAAAACAATGTGGGAGATTTTATCTGCATAAGAAAGATAATTTATTTCTATTACTTGGTTGATATTGTATTGTTTAGAGGCTGAGCCCCCGTAGCTCAATTGATAGCGATGCGGGCTGTCAATCCAGGGTTTGTGAGTTAGAACCCCAGCTTGGCCACTATTCTTTCCGACGTTTGACAAAAGTAATTCTGACAAGCGTCATTTGTCTTCCACCAATGGGCTAACAGTCTATGTGGAAAAGAAGCCAGTTGCTTTGAAAGATTGTTGTGTGAAATACTGGTGTGAGAAAAATAAGAAACACATGAGTAGGTGAACTGGCCACCGTGATATGACTGAAAATTGTTGAAAAACGGCGTTAAACCCCATTTAACCAATAAATCAATTGTATTGTATAGATATTTTCGATTGATATTGTATTGTATATATATATTTCACGATTGATATTGTATTGTATATATATTTCACGATTGATATTGTATTGTATAGATATTTCATGGTTGATATTGTATTGTATAGATATTTAACGTCAGTCATAAAGAGATGCTGGTAGATTTGGAACAAGGAGATGTTGCCGAGACAATAAGAGTATTCTTTGAACAGAGCAAAAAGTTGCCGCCACAGAAAAAATGTCAACTCACCATTGTAAAAGTAAGTTGGATTTTTAGATCACCTGTGCCAAAGGCTCAAGGTGATCTTTTCTGATCACTCTGTCCGTCGTCCGTTGTTAACTTTTAGCTTTAAATATCATCTCCTCCTAAACCATAGGACCCATTTTAACGAAACTTCACAGGAATGTTCCTTTGGTAGTATTCCTTCAAAATTGTTCAAAGATTTAAATTCCATTGAGAACTTTGTTTGCTGCGGTATCAAAAAGGGGGAAAAATGTCCAAACTTTAAAATATTTCTTCTCTGAATTTGCTTGTCAGATTCCAATATAATTTGGTAGAAATGATCCCTGGGTGACCCTCTACAAAAAGTGTTCAAGCCATATTGATTGGTTGAAAAATATGGCAACCAGGCCGCATCAAAAAAGGGGCAAAATTACAAAATTTAAAAATTCCAATTTTATAAAAGTGCTTGTCTGATTTTAAGAAAATTGAATAGAAATCATACATCTGAAATCCTCTACTTAATTTGTTCAAGCCATATTGATTGGTTACAAAATCATAGCAACCCGGTGTCATAACAAAAGGGGTAAATTGAACTTATAGCTACAAATGACAACTCCTACCATTCCACTGGACCAATTTCAACCTATTTCACAGGAATGTTCCTTTGATGGTATTCTTTCAAAATTGTTCAAAGACTTGCACTCTGTGTACAACTTTGGTTGCTGCAGCATCAAACACTGAGAAAAATGCCCAACCTTTAAAATCCTTTTCCTCCAGAATTCACTTGTTAGATTCTGAGATAAATTGGTAGAAATGTTACTTGAGTGACCCTCTACAAAAAGCTGTTCAAGCCATATTTATTCGTTGAAAAACAATGCAGGAAGGAGTCATCAGGAAAGGGCCAAATGACAAAACTTTATAATTCCATTCTAATTAAAGTTCTAGTTAGATTTTAAGATAATTTAACAAAAATGTTTTTTTACTGACACTTTACATAATTTATTTGGTTAACCCTTTCCCTCATACAACAATTCTGCAGCAGACGACTTTGAACATATTTTGTCAAAAAATGGAAAATCTCTTTAATTGAATGGATAACCTATGACAAAAAGTGGAAAACATTGTGGCAAAAGGAGAAATTGCACGTTTTGTGCAATTTCTTCTTTTGTCACTATGTTTTCAAAAAGCCGTCTGCTGCAGAGGCGTCAGAAAGCGTCTATATGAGGGAAATGGTTAAAATAGATATGCTATGTGGCATTAGAAAAGGGGTAAATGAACCTAAAATATTAGCTTCAAAGTACATCTCCTCCTAAACCATTGGACTGATATCTACCAATCTTCACAGGAATGTTCCTTTGGTGGTCCTATTTCAAATAGTGCAAAGATTTAATGCCTTATTACAAACGGCCTTAACTGATAAGCTTTTTCTTAGCCAGTGCTTTCATTAAGGGCCAATTACGGGAATTTTGAAATTCCTGTTCAAAATTTGAGGAATTTTTGTCAGAATTCTGCGAGTCTTGTATTTGACATTAACAAGCAAATAAGGACAATTATTGATTTTCATCCAATAATAAGTGAAATGCTTATTTATTTATTTCATTAATTTAACAAGTTTTCATGGTCAAACTTGTAGTGATTTAGGGAGAGGTGGGGGGACTTAAAGGAGAAGTGATATTTCTTATGTCATTGACATGTGTGTCATAACTGGGACGTTTGGGATACATATCTATTTAAACATTGCATTGATTTAGGGAGAAGTGGGGGGACTTCAAGAAGTGATATTTCTTATGTCATTGACATGTGTGTCATAACTGGGATGTTTGGGATACACATCTATTTAAACAAAAATGAAAGGTTTTTTTATTTGATTTTAATAACTATGACAAAGCAAAGGGTTGTTTGAGATACAATCTATTTAAACAAAATTTAGTGTTTATTTATTTGATTTTAATAATGATGACAACCGGTAAAGCTTTAGACCAAAGAGGGGGATGAGTGGTTCGCAAATTTCTTGCGAACAATTCAGCTGTTAATCGCGGGAAATATCTGCAATCTCGGAAAGTACCTCTTCAGAATAGATTGATGACGTATTTATTTTTTCAATTCTGACCAATCAAATTCATTATTCGGGGAGGAATCCATTATGAACGAGGCTACAGAGGCTGCATATTTTCCAATATACAGAAAAAAAAACTAACTTTATATAAATTCATAGTTTCCGAAGTGATAATCAGTATTATTTGTCAACAAATATTTTTAACAGATAAAGAAAACGTCCCAATTTTATATTTACCGAAGTGATAAGTTCTACTTAATTAATTAATTAACGATATTTGAAAGAAAGAGCTTTGTCGGATTAGGCAAACTTTTAATCCAATTAACGTAATCCAGTTAAATTATCTTTCTTCATATTCCCTACAAATAAAGAGGTTGTCAAGGAGATGTCTGGTACACATGATTAGAACTTGGGTAAGCGTGCGCAAGACAATTATCGATTTGTATACACGTTTACCTCTGCACTTTCACCCTTTATACTTTATTTAGGGTTATTCTGAAAACGTCCATGTGTAAATTTACGGTCATTTTGGGGGATTTCTGGACGTATAATAAACGTCCAGTGCTCAATTTTCGCACGTTTTTTGGATTTTTTTGGCCGTCTTGGCTCTCTTGTTTAAATGTTGATGTTTTGGTTTTGGATCGTATGATAAAACATTTATCGCCTAGTTAATGGGAAGTGTATATTTTGATTTTCTCCATGAGTTACGTTATCAAAATGTGGTCTGCTGCAATAGTTGTTTCTGTTCCATTTTCAATATTTGTACAAAAAAAATTAAAAAATTTGCTAAGTAATTTTTTTTCACAAAGGCCTTTCATCTATTATAAAGTGGAATATACTATGATACATCTACAGCAGACGACCTTTTTAAACATTGTGGTAAACGGAGAATTTCTTTATAATGAGTCATTTCTCATCTTGCCAAAATGTTTACAACTTTATTAAAAAATTATCATTTCATTTATAGAGATTTGCATTATTTTTACTTAAACATTTTTCTAAAGATTTGTTGTATGTCAGAAAAGGTTAATCGCAATTTATTTTTGACAAATATCATTGTACTACAACAGCTATAATTGTATTCATTTCTATAGGTGAATAGTTTGTTACAAGATCTCTCAAAAGTGACGAAAGAAGATGACCAAGAAGAAATACTCACCAAAATAGCAAAGAGGTTGGTGAGGAATTTTTCATTCATTCTTCAAGACATTTGTATCCATCAAATCTCTGTCAAATTCAAAACTGGGTCATAGGGGAGTCAAAAACTAGGTCACTAGGTCAAATGTTAGAATAATCTTGTG
This sequence comes from Serripes groenlandicus, assembly GCA_031761405.1. Taxonomy (NCBI): domain Eukaryota; kingdom Metazoa; phylum Mollusca; class Bivalvia; order Cardiida; family Cardiidae; genus Serripes; species Serripes groenlandicus. Next base: position 50,202,450 of record JASEVX010000011.1, on the reverse strand, counting down.
AACACTGTAGAAGTCAATTATTATACCCCTTCCGGTCTGAGACCGTTTGGAGACTAAAGGTTTGCTTGCATCCGTCAGTCCCTCCGAAACTTCTTGTCTGGGCTGTTTCTTCCACATGCTTCAAAGGATTTTGATTTTATTTCACACAATTTGTCTCCATAACAAGATGATGTGCACATCACCCAGCCACCTACTCCCAAGGTCAAGATCAAAGTTTGTCCGTCTGTCAGTCTGTCCAAAATTTCTTCCGGGCTGTATGTTCCACATGCTTGAATTGATTTGATATTTCTCCATAACAAGATGATGTGTCATGCACATCACCCAGCCACCTATTCCCAAGGTCAAGGTTACAGTTTGTCCATCTGTCAGTATGTCCGAAATTTCTTGTCCAGCCTGTATGTTCCACATGCTTGAATGGATTTTGATATTACTTCACACAATTATTCTCCATAACAAGATGATATGTCATGCACAACAGCCAGACACCTACTCTCAAGGTCAAGGTCAGCATTTGGGCTCAAACATTCTCAGGCTTTTCTGACGTGTCCCAGCTGCGCCTTCCACATGCTTGAATGGATTTTAATAACATTTTCACAATTATTCTTAATATCAAAATAATGTGTCATGCACAATAACCCCCCACTTACTTTTGTTCCGCAATTTCATGTCTACAACTCTAGAAATTCATACATTAAATCAGGACCATAAGAATACCCTGTATGCCAAGGGGCATAACTCTAAAGTGAGATTTGAAATTGCCTTTTTATGCCCCCGGAATCACCGATGGCCTGTCTGCACGAAAAAAACTTTAACCTTGACCACTACTTTTGAACCATAATAGGTACGGCTACCATATTTCACATGTGTATTCCTTGTGACATGACCTTTCTGTCAGTACCAAAATGTTTGACCTTGCGACCTTGACCTTTGACCTAGATGTTGCCATTCTCGAAAAAAACTTTAACCTTGGCCAATACTTTTGAACCATAACAGGTACGGCTACCATATTTCACATGTGTATTCCTTGTGACATGACCTTTCTGTCAGTACCAAAATTATTCACCTTGCGACCTTGACTTTTGACCTAGATGTTGCCATTCTCGAAAAAAACTTTAACCTTGGCCATTACTTTTGAACCATAACAGTTACGGCTACCATATTTCACATGTGTATTCCTTGTGACATGACCTTTCTGTTCAACATTTTTGACCTTGCTACCTTGACCTTTGACCTAGATGTTGCCATTCTCGAAAAAACCTTTAACCTTGGCCATTACTTTTGAACCATAAGAGGTACAGCTACCATATTTCACATGTGTATTCCTTGTGACATGACCTTTCTGTCAGTACCAACATTTTTGACCTTGACCTTTGACCTAGATGTTGCCATTCTCAAAAAAACCTTTAACCTTGACCACTACTTTTGAACCATAACAGGTAAGGCTACCATATTTCACATGTGTATACCTTGTGACATGACCTTTCTGTCAGTACCAAAATTTTCACCTTGCGACCTTGACCTTTGACCTAGATGTTGCCATTCTCGATAAAAACTTTAACCTTCACCACTACTTTTGAACCATAACAGGTACGGCTACCATATTTCACATGTGTATACCTTGTGACATGACCTTTCTGTCAGTACCAAAAATGTTCACCTTGCGACCTTGACCTTTGACCTAGATGTTGCCATTCTCGAAAAAAACTTTAACCTTGACCACTACTTTTGAACCATAACAGGTACAGCTACCATATTTCACATGTGTATACATTGTGACATGACCTTTCTGTCAGTACCAAAATTGTTCACCTTGCGACCTTGACCTTTGACCTAGATGTTGCCATTCTCGAAAAAACCTTTAACCTTGACCACTACTTTTGAACCATAACAGGTACGGCTACCATATTTCACATGTGTATACCTTGTGACATGACCTTTCTGTCAGTACCAAAATTGTTCACCTTGCGACCTTGACCTTTGACCTAGTTGTTGCCATTCTCGAAAAAACCTTTAACCTTGACCACTACTTTTGAACCATAACAGGTATGGCTACCATATTTCACATGTGTATTCCTTGTGACATGACCTTTCTGTCAGTACCAACATTTTTGACCTTGCGACCTTGACCTTTGACCTAGATGTTGCCATTCGGGGGCATCAGTGTTTCACAAACACATCTTGTTCAACTTATAATTCAATTTAGGTAGGGGACTTTTGTATTGCTTGCAATACTCGATTATTTGTTTCATCCAATCGTCATGAAAATTAATCAGAATTTTTTTCTCCATCAAATTTGAAATTGGGTCATTGGGATAAAAAAAAAAAATAAGTTACTAGGTCAAATTTTATCATAACTTTATAAAAACTCTAGAGGCCACATTTATCTTCCAACTTTATGACAAATCATCAAAACTTTTGTTTCCATCAAATTACAGTCTAGTTCTAACCTGGTTCATTGGGGCAATAAACTAGGGGAAATTTTAGAATAACTTTTTAGATGCCAAATGTTTAATCCAATCTTTATGACAAATCATCAGGACATTTGTCTATCGAATCTCAGTCAAGTTCAAAATTGGGTCATACAGGTTAAAGATCTAGGTCACTAGGTAAATTTTATAGTTACCTTATTACCACTCTAGAGGCCACATTTTTCTCCATCATATTTAAGTCCTCAGTTAAAACCAGGTCACATGGGGTCAGAAACTAGGTCATTAGGTCACAATTTAAAATAACATTGTGAACACTCAAGAGGTCACAATTTTCTACCAATCTTTATGACAATTAATAGAAACTTTTGTTTTCATCAAATCTAAGGCAAGTTCTTAACTAGGTCACTATGTCAAATTTTAAAATAACCTTGTTAACACTTAGAAGTCTCATTTTTCTTCCAATCTTCAATTCATCAGAACTGGTTTTCATACAATCTCAGTCAAGTAATTAACTGGGTCACATGCGGTCACAAATAGGTCACTAACTCACAATTTAGAATAACCTTGTGAACACTCTAAGAAGCCAAATTTTTCATCCAATCTTCATGACACTTCCTTTACATTTACTAGACTTTATGACATGTTGGCAAGAATGCATTGATCTTCACTTACTTTTTACGTTGCATCAACTTTTTTCTTTTTATGGTACATGTACCATTTAATATCCATTTAATATGCAGTTTTCCAAGAAGGGGGAGACATCCTCAGCCCGAGCACTTGTTAACCCTTTCCCTCATACGACAATTCTGCAGCAGACGACTTTGAACATATTTTGTCAAAAAATTGAAAATCTCTATAATTGAATGGATAACCTATGACTTAAAGTGGAGAACATTGTGTCAAAAGGAGATATTGCTCGTTTTGCGCAATTTCTTCTTTTGTCACTATGTTTTCAAAAAGCCGTCTGCTGCAGAGTCGTCAGAAAGCATCTTTATGAGGGAAAGGGTTAATAAACATTTAATATGCAGTTTTCCAAGAAGGGGAAGGCATCCTCAGTCCGAGATCTTGTTAAGAATGTGTTATATATGATGGGGGTTAAACAGCATTCTCACTACACCACTCGTTCAATTTTGTAGAGTACTATTCTGTTGTTTTCAATACCAATGGGCTAAGTCTATGTGGAAAAGCAGCCAGTTGCTTGGGAAGATTTTTGTGTTGAGTACTGGTGTGAGAAAACCAGAAAATGCATGAGTAGGTGAACTGGCCGCCGTGATATAACTGAGAAATTGTTAAAAACAGTTTTAAACCCCAATCAATCAACTGTTGTTTTCAATGCTGATTTTGAAGCATCCTCCATTGTCAAGTTGTCAGCATGGAAGATGGAGGAGTTAACCCAGAGTGTCCTGGGTTGGATCCCCATTGGTGGTGATCATGGTGGAATGACCCTGGGCAAGGCACAACTCCTAGCCTAGTACTGGTTTGTCATCCACACACCATAAACCCTTTCCCTGTCGCAGACGACTTTTGACAAAAGAAGAAATTGCTCAAAACGATAAATTTCTCCTTTTGCCACAATGTTTTCAACTCCTTTCAGTGATAATTCTTTCATTTATAGAGTCTGAGATATTCCATACTTTTGTGTAGATGTTGTTAAAGTTGTCTGCTGCAGATTTGTTGTATGTGGGAAAGGATTACTAAGTGTTATGTTACCTTCTATTTATTGTAAAACCACAACTTAAGAAATAACAAAACTGATTTGGATGTGATGATTACTCTTTGACTCTTTCCCTGACGAATCTGCAATCTGCAGCAGACAGCTTTTGAGAACATTGCAGCAGTAAACTAGAACATTGCCCAAAGCTAGCATTTTTTTTCTACTCTTGCCACACTTTTTTCAGCTATATTAAATACTTATCCTTTCATTTTAAGAGATTTTTTTTGGTTGTATTATGTTGGAAAAGGTCCAGGAGAAAACCAACATTATGGCCTCTGTGTAATGTATCGACCCAGATCAGCCATCGCAGGTTAATCAGGGCCGACACATTCCGTCTCAGTGGGGATAGAGGTATAGAGTAATGATTGCCTAAACAGAAAATCCACAGGAGGCAAAAAGTGTTTGTCCGTGTTAGCCTGGGTGGCATGCTTAGGCTGATCCGGAACGATATTTTAGGCAGATTCCACAATGTTGGTTTTCTTGCGGGACGGCTCAAATGATCATCCTGTATACTTTCAGATGTACTGCTAATGATTTAAAGATGGTGATACGTCTCATAAAGCATGACTTGAGAATAAATTCAGGAGCCAAACACATGTAAGTTTATCTTATTTTATAATTCTATTATTTTAGACAAACAAAGTTTTACCAATATAAATTATTGAAATGATGCTTGATGCCTCTCTCAAATTCCACTGTTAACAAGAAGTTGCAGCAAACCATTTTCCTGTTTTTCTTCTTAGACATGTGCTTAAATTGCTGGGAACCAGCGAAACAAATCCCAAACTTTTGGGCATTCCATTGGATTGTATCCCCTGTGGCTAAAATCGAAGTATCTGTAGTGGAAACCTAGGGTAATCTTCATAAAAATAAATGATGTTATGCCTTATATTTCATAACATGTAATATTATATAACCTATAAATAGACGCTTTTTCATTGGCTGAAAAGTAACTTTTTAGAAAAAATATCTTGCGATATGCACCGTTTTTTTCTGATATGCACCAGTTTTATAAATATTAACAGGGGAAGACCGGGGAATCCCATGAGCCGCCTATTAATATAATATAACTCAAACTGTACAGAAATGTTCCTTGAGTGGTCCTCTGTTTTCTTTTAAGTTGATCAATATCAAAACAATATGATAAATTGAGGGTTATATATAATAAAACAGTTATGGGCTTTTCAGCTGTTATACATGATGTCGATATGTACCAAAAAAATCATTATTGACCTCGGCTATCGCCTCGGTCAATAATGATTTTTTTTGGTGCATATCACATCATGTATAACAGCTAAAAAGTCCATAATTGTATAATATTTGGCTTTTTTGTCTATTTATATATTACCAGAAAATTTGAGATGAACTTGCTTTTCATAGTTTTATTGAGAAATAACAGTGACTTATGTCTTATATCTGACATAAACAATCTGTTTCTTACAGTGAGATTATCTTGTGACGATTTTTCATTGTGTGGGAGGGAGGGTGGCTTGTTTTCCTGATATACGTGTATTGTGAAAACTTAAAAAATCTTCTTTTCCAAAAGTACTGGGCCGATTTGAAAATAATTGTTCCCATCACCTAGATTGTTCAAATTAGGGAGGGGGGTTTTGTCAGGGCTATTTCTCAGCAACTACTGACTTGAATTCAATGAAACGTTATGGAAAGTTCATTAACAAGAGGACAAGCAGGTAGGCGACGTGGGATTCGCCTTTGCATATTTTGATAACTTCCAGCTCTAGTTTTGGAACCCGAGGTCGGAGGTCAATCACGTAAAAAAATGGTGCAATATAATACTATCGAATACTACCACTGAAGTCAAAAACGACTGTAAAAAGATACCCTATCTTTGAAAGGCTACCATTTGGAAACAAAGGCCTAAATCAAAAATCGTAATGAATATGTTTTTTTCTAAATATCTCGAAGTATCTATAACTGAAGTCTCAGCTCTCCACATTCAAAACTGAAGGAGAAGATAGAAAAAATGATTTCGGTTTTTAAACGCGGTTTTTTGCTAGCTGCATAGCAACTGGTGGGTCCTTAGCAACGAAACTCAAATGCACATCCTGAGCCCCTATGGCACCTGTTCACCAAGTTTCATCATAATCGGCCCGTCGGTTTGGGATGTCGAGTGTCGCTTTACAAACAACTGAACACACACAGACCGAAAAGCCTGACAATAAGGGATACCTAGTGAATCCCAATATGTGTATATTATCGCCATTCCTGTGTCCTCGCTATACTTCAGAGAGCATCCATCGGTTCAACCAATATCTTGTTTATTTTATTTTTAGCTCCACTGGCTGAAAGCCAGTCGAGCTTATGTCATGGCGAATTGTCCGTTGTGCGTGCGTGTGTAAACTTTTTCCTTTAAACAACTTCTTCTCCCTAACCACTTGGCCAATTTGGTTGAAACTTCATGGGAAGCATCCTCTCAATGTCCTCTACTAAATTCCTTCAAATTTTTTTGATCCATTCGAAATTCTGGTTTCCATGGCAACCGAAAGAAAAAAATAGTGAGAACTTAAAAAATCTTCTTCTCCAAAAGTGTCAGGCCGATTTTCAAATAATTTTGTAGAAATGTTCCTTGGGTGACTCTTTATTAGATTCCTTCAAGAAATGTTGATTGGGCGAAAAACATGGCCTCCAGGGGGGCGGGGCTATTTTGCCTTATATTGCAATAGTGAAAACTTAAAAAATCTTCTTCTCCAAAAGTGTGCAGCAGATTTTCAAAATTTTTTGTAGAAATGTTCCATGGGTGACCCTCTATCAGATTCCTTCAAGCCATGTTGATTGTTAAAAAAACATGGCCGTCACAGGGTGGGGCTATTTTGCCTATATGGCTAAAGAGAAAACTTAAAAAATCTTCTCCTCCAAAAGTGTCAGGCCGATTTTCAAATAATTTTGTAGAAATGTTCCATGGGTGACCCTTTATTAGATTCCTTCAAGAAATGTTGATTGGTTGAAAGACATGGCCGCCAGGGGCGGGGCTATTTTGCCTTATATAGCTATAGTGAAAACTTGAAAAATCTTCTTCTCCGAAAGTGTTCAGCCGATTTTCAAATAATTTTGTAGAAATGTTCATTGGGTGACCCTCTATCAGATTCCTTCAAGTCATGTTGATTGGTCGAAAAACATGGCAGCCAGAGGGCGGGGCTATTTTGCCTTATATGACCATAGTGAAAACTTAAAAAATCTTCTCCTCCGAAAGTGTTTGGCTGATATTCAAATAATTTTGTAGAAATGTTTCTAGGCTTACCCTCTATCAGATTCCTTCAAGCCATGTTGATTGGTTGAAAAATATGGCTGCCAGGGGGTGGGGCTATTTTGCCTTATATGGCTATAGTGAAAACTTAAAATATCCTCTCCTCCGAAAGTGTCAGGCATATTTTCAAATAATTTTGCAGAAACATTCCTTTAAGCCATGGTGGTTGGTAAAAAAAATAGCCACCAGGGGGCAGGGCTGTTTGGAGATTTTATTTTGCCTTATGGCCGTGGAGCGATACTGGCCCTCTTGGGCCTCTTGTTTATATGTATTTATGATATATGGATGTTCTAACTTACGGTAGCTCAGTCGGTAGCGACGCAGGCTGTCAATCTAGGGGTTGTGAGTTTGAATCCCGAAACGGCCACTAATTTTTATGGTACCAAATTTTAGTTCCTCCACCTGAGAGATTTTTTCCAGGAACAGCCCTTAAGTAAAAGTTACAAGCATATAGCAAACAAGGGTGTCTGCACTCATTTGTTATTGACAGATTTTTATCATAAGTGACAAGACTTCTCATATCAAAATTCAATGGCATATGAAGTATTGACCGGTATTACATACATACCATAAATAGAAGATGTATAATTACAGAATAGAGTTGTAAACATTGTGGCCAATGGAGAAACAGCTCATTATGAGCAATTTCTCCCTTTGCCATGTTTTCAAAAGTTATCTGCTGCAGATGTGTTGAAATGTGTCGATATGTGTGTGGGAAAGGGTAAAATGCAATATAGTTTGACTGTGTTACAGATTTTTAGCTCCACTGGCTGAAAGCCAGTCGAGCTTATGTCATGGCGAATTGTCCGTCGTGCGTGCGTGCGTGCGTGCGTGCGTTAACTTTTTCCTTTAAACGACTTCTTCTCCCTAACCACTTGGCCAATTTGGTTGAAACTTCATGGGAAGCATCCTCTCAATGTCCTCTACTAAATTCCTTCCAATTTTTTTGATCCATTCAAAATTCTGGTTTCCATGGCAACCGAAAGAAAAAAATAGTGAGAACTTAAAAAATCTTCTTCTCCGAAAGTGTCAGGCCGATTTTCAAATAATTTTGTAGAAATGTTCCTTGGGTGACCCTTTATTAGATTCCTTCAAGAAATTTTGATTGGGCGAAAAACATGGCCGCCAGGGGGCGGGGCTTTTTTGCCTTATATAGCTATAGTGAAAACTTAAATAATCTTCTTCTCAAAAAGTGTTCAGCAGATTTTCAAATAATTATGTAGAAATGTTCCGTGGGTGACCCTCTATCAGATTCCTTCAAGCCATGTTGATTGGTAAAAAAACATGGCCGTCACAGGGCGGGGCTATTTTGCCTATATGGCTAAAGAGCAAACTTAAAAAATCTTCTCCTCCAAAAGTGTCAGGCCGATTTTCAAATAATTTTGTAGAAATGTTCCTTGTGTGAACCTTAATTAGATTCCTTCAAGAAATGTTGATTGGGCGAAAAACATGGCCGCCAGGGGGCGGGGCTTTTTTGCGTTATATAGCTATAGTGAAAACTTAAAACATCTTCTTCTTCGAAAGTGTTCAGCCGATTTTCAAATAATTTTGTAGAAATGTTCATTGGGTGACCCTCTATCAGATTCCTTCAAGCCATGTTGATTGGTCGAAAAACATGGCCGCCAGAGGGCGGGGCTATTTTGACTTATATAACCATAGTGAAAACTTAAAAAATCTTCTCCTCCGAAAGTGTCAGGCATATTTTCAAATAATTTTGCAGAAACATTCCTTTGGTGACACTCTACAAGATTCCTTTAAGCCATGGTGGTTGGTAAAAAAAATAGCCACCACAAGGCAGGGCTGTTTGGAGATTTTATTTTTGCCTTATGGCCGTGGAGCGATACTGGCCCTCTTGGGCCTCTTGTTTAGATGAATATAACAACTTATTAATTTTGACTGTTACAGTCTAGATGCACTGGATCCCAATGCATATGAGGCGTTTCAAGCATCTAGGGATTTGAAGGATGTTGTAGATAGAGTGATAGGCAACAGACAGGAGGGTAAATCAGGCATGTCCAAAAAACTGTCTGTCAGAGCGAGTTTGATGACGCCTGTTCTGCCTATGTTGGTAAGTGTTTTGCAAGATTTCTCTGTAATAATTCTTGTATCATTTTGAAAATATTGATCGATTAATTGGAGTTTTAATGCCGATTTCAATAATTAGCTCCACTGGCTGAAAGCCAGTCGAGCTTATGTCATGGCGAATTGTCCGTCGTGCGTCCGTGCGTGCGTGCGTGCGTTAACTTTTTCCTTTAAACGACTTCTTCTCCCTAACCACTTTGCCAATTTGGTTGAAACTTCATGGGAAGCATCCTCTCAATGTCCTCTACTAAATCCCTTCAAATTTTTTTGATCCATTCAAAATTCTGGTTTCCATGGCAACCGAAAGAAAAAAATAGTGAGAACTTAAAAAATCTTCTTCTCCGAAAGTGTCAGGCCGATTTTCAAATAATTTTGTAGAAATGTTCCTTGGGTGACCCTTTATTAGATTCCTTCAAGAAATTTTGATTGGGCGAAAAACATGGCCGCCAGGGGGCGGGGCTTTTTTGCCTTATATAGCTATAGTGAAAACTTAAATAATCTTCTTCTCAAAAAGTGTTCAGCAGATTTTCAAATAATTATGTAGAAATGTTCCGTGGGTGACCCTCTATCAGATTCCTTCAAGCCATGTTGATTGGTAAAAAAACATGGCCGTCACAGGGCGGGGCTATTTTGCCTATATGGCTAAAGAGCAAACTTAAAAAATCTTCTCCTCCAAAAGTGTCAGGCCGATTTTCAAATAATTTTGTAGAAATGTTCCTTGTGTGAACCTTAATTAGATTCCTTCAAGAAATGTTGATTGGGCGAAAAACATGGCCGCCAGGGGGCGGGGCTTTTTTGCGTTATATAGCTATAGTGAAAACTTAAAACATCTTCTTCTCCGAAAGTGTTCAGCCGATTTTCAAATAATTTTGTAGAAATGTTCATTGGGTGACCCTCTATCAGATTCCTTCAAGCCATGTTGATTGGTCGAAAAACATGGCCGCCAGAGGGCGGGGCTATTTTGACTTATATGACCATAGTGAAAACTTAAAAAATCTTCTCCTCCGAAAGTGTCAGGCATATTTTCAAATAATTTTGCAGAAACATTCCTTTGGTGACACTCTACAAGATTCCTTTAAGCCATGGTGGTTGGTAAAAAAAATAGCCACCACGGGGCAGGGCTGTTTGGAGATTTTATTTTTGCCTTATGGCCGTGGAGCGATACTGGCCCTCTTGGGCCTCTTGTTTTTCAGTCATATCACGGCAGCCAGTTCACCTACTCATGTGTTCCAGGCTTTTCTCACACCAGTACTCCACACAAAAACATACTTTCAAAGCAACTAGCTACTCTTCCACATTTGACTGTTAGCCCATTGGTGGAATTCGAATAACGCTGGTCACAGTGACTTTTGTCAAACGTCGGAAAGAATGTTGGCCGAGCTTGGGTTCGAACTCACAATCCCTGGATATCATTTTGAAACAAGGAATATCGTGGAGATTTAATGACGGGATGTCTGAGGTTTTATCCATGCTCACATGGTCAGTGTGGAGTGCCCTTAGGATAGATAAATATGTTTGTTATATCTTAGTGATGTTATGGTTATAGAGTTCGTCTGAAGAATCGTAGACCTAGTAGGGTCATAAGTGTTTTGCTGAACGTTGATATGCTGAGTGAAAAAAAGACGACCTATTGTTGTCACTTGATCGTCGGCGGCGGCAGCGTTGGTTAAGATTTGCGTTTAGGTCACTTACATGGAAACTATCCAACCTAATACTTTGAAACTTGAAAAACTTGTTCATGTAATCCCCTTCTTTAGATTGTATGCTAAAAATGCTGAGTGGCCATTTTATTGGGGGGAAAAACATCAATTTTGATGTATTTTGGTCGATTTTGAGAATTGGCGGTGTTGGCCAAGTTTTGCGTTTGGAAACTATCAAACCTATTACTTTGAAACTTGAAGAACTTGTTCATCTTATACCCTTCTTCACTATGTATGATAAATATGCTGAGAGGGCCTGTTTTTTGGGGTAAATAACATGAATTTTGATGTATTTTGGTTGATTTTGAGAATTGAACATAGTTTCTTTTCTTTTCTTTTTTAAAAATTGATTTCCCAAACAATAAAAACATAATGTTCTTCAACATATTATCAATATCTTTAATCTGATTGTGTTTTGGGGGTCAAGGTCACGGTTACTAAAAATAGGAAAACTAATATATTCAATATCTTTAGTTACAGTTGACTTAATGTAACCATCTTTTGTTTGTAGTAAGTATTTATTTAAGATCATTAATGTAGTGTGTTTTTGGCGCTACTGGGGTCAAGGTCACTGTTACATAAATACATTTGCCTGTCCATACACAAGACTCGGCTTATGATCCTGACTGATTGTGACAGCCATCCGACGTGAAGATCTTCCTTATCATGTATCTGAAATTGGATTTATTTCCACACGGTAAATATTAAAATAGCAGTTTTGTGCGGTCATTATACGCCTGTTTTGAAAAAACGGATCATATAATAGTTTTACCTGCGGCGTACGGGCGGGCGGCGTCCAGTATGTTGTCAGCTCAATAACTTTAGAAGCCTTTGTCCAATCATCACCAAATTTAGTCAGAATGTGTATTGGGATAATATCTCGGACAAGTTCGATAACTAGCCATATCGCTTTAGTCAATCAAGAGTTATCGCCCTTTAATTATAGAAATTACCCAAAATTGGTCTTGTCAGCTCAATAACTTTAGAAGCCTTTGGCCAATCATCACCAAGTATAGTCAGAATGTGTATTGGGATAATATCTCGAACAAGTTCGATAACTAGCCATATCGCTTTAGTCAATCAAGAGTTATTGCCCTTTAATTATAGAAATTACCCAAAATTGGTCTTGTCAGCTCAATAACTTTAGAAGCCTTTGTCAAATGATCACCAAATTTGGTCAGAATGTGTATTGGGCTAATATCTCAGACAAGTTCGATAACTAGCCATATCGCTTTAGTCAATCAAGAGTTATTGCCCTTTTATTATAGAAATTACCAAAAATTGGTCTTGTCAGCTCAATAACTTAAGAAGCCTTTGTCCAATCATCACCAAATTTAGTCAGAATGTGTATTGACATAATATCTCGGACAAGTTTGATAACTAGCCATATCACTTTAGTCAATCAAGAGTTATCGCCCTTTAATTATAGAAATTACCTAAAATTGATCTTGTCAGCTCAATTACTTTAGAAGCCTTTGTCCAATCATCACCAAATTTGGTCAAAATGTGTATTGGCATAATATCTTGGACAAGTTCGATAACTAGCCATATTGCTCCAGTCGATAGAGAGTTATTGCCCTTTAATTATAGAAATTACCTAAAATTGGTCTTGTCAGCTAAATAACTTGTAAAGCCTTTATCCGATCATCACCAAATTTAGACAATATGTTTATGGGCAGAATATCTTGGTTACGTTTGATAACTTACAACGTTATCTTAGTCTCTACACAATTATGTCCCTCGAAATGGCCAAAACTGTACTAACAGTGTCCGCTCTCTAAGTTTGGCTGACGTACAACCAATTACCACTATACTTGGTCTCAAAAAACAGGACGGGCGTATTTTGTGACATTTGGCGCTCTTGTTATAATATGTAAATATTCTTTCCGAATTTGAAGATTTTTTATATAAAATAAATAAATCGTAAAAGGCTAATATCAGACTAGCATCAGGCACCTGCAGGTGGTGCTCTTGTTTGATATATACATGGACATGTAGAATAACATGCATTTTAATGGAATTTGAGAGTATGAATGAATTTTTTCACTTGTTATAGTGCCTTAAACTTTTGTGCACAGATTATGTCTTTGTCTTTTACACTTGTATTGATGGTCAAAGCTGGTGATGGCGGGAGATGTAGTTACAAGTGATTCTTGTTTTGTTAACCCTTTCCCTCATATAGACGCTTTCTGATGCCTCTACAGCAGACGGCTTTTTGAAAACATAGTGACAAAAGAAGAAATTGCACAAAATGTGCAATTTCTCCTTTTGCCACAATGTTTTCCACTATTAGTCATAGGTTATCCATTCAATTATGGAGATTTTCTATGTTTTGACAAAATACATTCAAAGTCGTCTGATGCAAAATTGTCGTATGAGGGTTAACAAGCTTAAATCCTTGAATTCTTTCCAAATTGCAGGCAGAAGCTTGCAGGTCAGTGGATCAGGCCATGAAGAAATGTCCGAATGGTTTCTATGCCGAAATTAAATATGACGGAGAAAGGGTGCAACTTCACAAGAAAGGTTCAGTTTTCCAGTACTTCAGTCGGAGTTTGAAACCCGTCCTACCTCATAAGGTAAGGTTTTAATAATAATAATAATAACAACTTTTGTTTGATGAGGCTACACATTTGGGTTGTCCCAATCCTACATGTGGACCTCTGAGCAAGCAATACATTATATATACAATGTTATAAATACACAAGAGATATAAACAATTCAAAATAAAAGCAAACTTAAAATGGATATTAAGGGAACTATTGAAGTCAAAAATCTTCACTTTCAAGGAGTACTTTTTTTGAGACCTTCATAGTTTATAAATGTTAATAATTAATTGTAGATATATGCAATACATAATTTTGAACTTTTACTGTCTTTTATCCAACCAGGTTCAAGGATATTTACCCTTTCCCACCTATATATGACACATCTTCAGCAGACAACTTTTGAAACATTGTGACAAAATGAGAATATGCTCAAAACGAGCAATTTCTCCTTTTGCCACAATGTTTTCAACTATTTTCAGTAATTATTCCTTCAATTATGCAGATTTTCCACATTTTTTAGTAGACTTTTTCAAAGTCGTTTGCTGCAGAATATTTGTATGTGGGAAAGGGTTAAGTCTGCTTTAGCGACTGTTCTAGTAAATTCCATATTTCAGGTGTCTCATTTTAAAGAGTTCATCCCGAAGGCCTTCCCTGCAGGTGATGACTTGATTCTCGATGCGGAAGTACTTCTTATAGATACAACAACGGGTGTGCCTCTTCCCTTTGGTTCACTTGGTAAACATAAAGTAAGTGACAACTCTTAACCCATTACCTACAACAACGGGTGTGACAACTCTTGACCCATTACCTACAACAATTGGTGTGCCTCTTCCATTCGGTTTACTAGGTAAACATAACGTAAGTGACAACTCTTGACCCATTGATTGAAACAAGGTTTTTATATGTCTTTGACATATTGACAAGAATTTACAGCAGTTTTCAGCAATATTTCAGTTGAATCATTGCTGCCAGTTCACCTATCCATATGTTTACAGGCTGTCTATCATTATTCATAGGTAATTGTCTACCTTCCCATATAGACTTCCAGCTTATTGATGGAAGAGGAATGCATTGGTCACAATGACTCATGGCTGTGAAATATAACATTTTGAAATTTCAATGTAATTTTGAAGTAGATTTGGAAAGAAAAACATGAGAAAAGAGAAAGAACTGTTTTACTCAAGTATTATCATTATCTTATAACCTTCATTGATGCATTTATGTATGGTTTAAACCCTCTCTAGTATACAGATGCTTTCTGATACCTGCAGCAAATGAATTTTTGAAATCATTGTGGCAAAAGGAGAAATTGATAATATTGACGGATTTGAAAACTTCTCAGCAAAACTTTTGGAAAACCTCTGTAAATAATAGTATAATTATTAAATAGAGTTGAAAACAGTGCGGCAAATAGAGAAATTGCTCTTTATGAGCAATTTCTTCTTTTGCCACACTGTTTTCAAAAGTCGTCTGCTGCAGAGGTGTCAGAAAGCGTTAATATGTGGGAAAGGTTTAACTGGCAGATGCATTTTGACGTATTTACAGGAGATGCCTATTGTAAAAAATATTATGGCAAAAGGAGAAATTCCTCATTATGATTTCTCCACAATGTTTTCAAGTTTTTTCAATAAATACACTTTCATTTTAACAGATTTATCATGGTTTTGCCTAGATTTTTTCAAAGTCGTCTGCTGCAGATATTTTCTCAGTAGGAAAGGGTTAATGCTGTCAAGAAGTAACATAGAGCATCCCATTTGTTTTTGTTTTACAGAAGGAACAGTTCAAAGATGCCAATGTTTGTTTGTTTATATTTGATTGTCTCCACCTGAACGGAGAGAACATCATGGACAAGTATGAACTAATTCTTTGATTTGTTAGATCAACTGAGCCGAAGGCTTAAGGTGATCTATTCTGATCACTCTCTGTCCGTCGTCTGTCATCGTTGATAACTTTTAGCTTTAAACAAGATCTCCTCCAAAACCAAAGGACTAATTTCAACCAAACTTCACTGGAATGAGCCTTTATTGCTACTCTTTTAAAATTGGTCTAAGATAATAAATTTATGAGGAACTTTGGTTGCTGCGGCATCAAAAAGGGGGGACAGCTGCCGATCTTTTAAAGATTCCTCCTCTAAATCTGCTTGTCAGATCCAGATATAATTTGATAGATATGTTCCTTGGGTGACTTCGTACAACATTTGTTCAAGCCTTTTTGATTGGTTGAAAAACATGGCTGTTAGGCAGCATCAGGAAAGTTGCAAAATTACAATTTTTTAAAATTAGATTTATTATGAAAATGCTTGTCTGATTTCAAGATAAATTTGTAAAAATGTTCCATAAGTAAGCCCCTACATAATTGTTCCAAGCAATGATGCTTTGTTGAAAGACATAGTATACAGGTGGCATCAGAAAAGGGAGTAAAATTAACTTTTAGCTTCAAATGACATCTCCTTCCCCACTGTACCAATTTTAGCCAAACTTAATAGAAATGTTATTTTGGGTCTATAGAGAACTTTGGTTGCTGTGGCATCAGAAAGGGAGAAAAATGCCAAAACTTTAAAATTCTTCTTCTCTGAAACCGCTGGTCTAATTCCAAGATAATTTGGTAGAAATAGAAATGTTTCTTGAGTGACCTTCTACAAAGAAAACAAGCCATATTTCGTTGGCTGAAAAACATGGCCACCAGACAACATCAGAAAATGGGGCAAAATGACAAAACTTTAAAATTAATTTTTATTAAAGTTTTCGTCTGATTTCAAGATAGTTTAGCAGAAATATTCCTTTATTGACACTGTACATTATTTGTTCAAGCCATATTGATTGGTTGTAAAAGATAGCTGCCAGACGACTTTGAAATCATATTAGTAAAAATATGGTTATGGTACAATTAATGATAAAAGTAGAAAACATTGTGACGAAAGGAGAAATTGCTTGTTTTAAGCAAAATTCTCCTTTTGTCACAGTGTTTTCAAACGTGTCTGCAGCAGAGGCGTCACAAAGTATCTATATGTGGGAACGGGTTAAGGCAAAAACACACAAAAATCTCTATAAATGAGGGTATAATTATTGAAAAAATATGAAAACATGGTGGCAAAAGAAAGAATTGCTCATTTTTAGCAATTTGTCACAATGTTTTCAAAAGATGTATGCTGCAGAGACATCAGAGAGCGTCTCTATGTGGGAAGGTTTAAACACAAAAAACATTCCTTATCTATTACTCTGGTATGTATTCATAGATTTCTGACATTACATCTTCAGACCTATTAAAGAGCGACGAAGAATTCTTGAGAAAAACATGACAGAGGTTGAAAACAGGGTCAAGTTTTCAGAGATGAAACTTATAAATGTAAGTCAGGATTTAGATTTAGTTTATTCATCTGTAACTGACCTTGGAATAAATTCCTGTGGCCAGCTTTTGGCATTGTCATATGGTACATAATCCTTTGCCAAATTCAGAAACATCTGTAGCAGATGACCTTGGCAAACATTGCAGCAACAGGAGAAATTGCTCATAATGAGCTATTGCCTATTTCTGCTCTTGCCAAAATATTTTCTATTAAATATTAAATTTTTATGTATAGACATTCTTGGATAGATGTTAAAAAATGTCTTTGCTGCAGATTTATTGTAAGTGAGAAAGGATTAAAGACTTAAAAATAATAGATGTAAACAATTTTTGCAAGGAGCAGAAAACTTGGCATGAGCGTTACCTTTCTTGTACTCGACTCATCTTCCCAACCAGACACCATACCAAATTTCAATAAGCCTATGCATCTCTCTATATGAAAAACCACAGTGTAGGACTAGATCAAATCTGTTTACCACTTTCTTTTTAACATTGTGTTTAACCTTTTCCCTGATACAGAAAAAATTGACACCTCAGCGGTAGACCAAGAGGACTAGATAAGGAGGAGTGAACTAGTCTATCCATATCCATATCTCTTGTATGACTCCACTAAACTCTATGTTGTGGGTACTCAAAAAATCACTGAACAATTCTTTTGAGTACCCACAACATAGCGTTTGAGGGTCAAATAAAGATTTGGGGATGTGAAATACTCTTCTGAACTAGAGCTCTGGGTAGACTAAAAAATTTATTTTTGTCTTTTGTGTCTTTGCATAAGAATACTTTTGATAAGGTTGTTGGAAAAACAAACAATTTCCCCCCCCTTTTTTCAACTCGAGACTTCACGCATGCTCTCAATATGTATTAAAGTTTTAGTAAAATTTGTTACTGAGTTGGAGTGTTTGTACTTTGGGCTCACACATTTCCTAGGCTTGTAATGGTTTGACATCCATGGACCACAGATTAATGTACTGTTTCTGTAATGTAACTGATATATTGTTGAAAACAGTATAAACCATTTTAAAAGTACAGGGAATTTGCAGCAAATGTATTCCAAGAAAATGTGTACAGTATTGATTTTTCCTAGAAAGACTGTAAACTTAGGACTAAAAGCACCGTAGTCACAGCAAATCAGCACTATAAATTATTTGAAACATCCAAGCTAAAAGTGTGGACAATCTTTTTAAATGAAAGTATTACTACTAAATAAAGTTAAAAGCATTGTTGCCAAAGGTAAAATTGCTCCTTTGCCATACTGTTTTCAAACTTCATCAGCCTTATCAAAGTGGGGCTTTCCAGGAATGATTTTACTCATATTTCCTTCAATAGTAAACATTGGAAACTTCCCCTATTCTGACAATGTGTTAAAAGGTAAAACTCCAATAAATCAAATGCAGAATGGAAAGAGAAAAAAAAACTATGTGTTTATATTATATATAAGGATCCTGATGACTTGACAGAAATGATGAATAAAGTCTTTCAAGATGGACTCGAAGGACTGGTACTCAAAGATGTGAAAGTAAGATTTATTTTTTTATTTTTTTATTTTCCAAATTGTTTCGTCACTTGTTGTACCTTATCCATTTGTGATCCAAACATCCTTTGAATTTGTTGCCTCTGTAGCTGAGGATGTTTGGAAACATTTTGGAAAATGGAGACAGCTTTGTGGGCTTGTACAGTTAAGAACATCTTGAAATTGACAAATTTACCGTTCACGTTCCGTTCCATTCCGCTCCGCTCACATTCCAATCCGCTCATAAAGTGTTCACTCATTCATAACATTGTGATTGCTTTTATCCGTTCCGTTCAGATTGAGCACTTTTTTACGCTCACTCAGAACGCTTTTTTTTTTCGATCAAAATCCGTTCAACGATTTGATTGGCTTAAATTAATTTCGTTTCGTTTATATTTTTTTTTACTTAACCCTAAATATCAACAAACGATCTAGAGTTTTTTCAGCACAATCGTTAGTAGCAAGTCGTATTACGAAAATGATCATATTAATAATATTTGTTACATACTAATTCAATCGGATACTTGAGTGTCTTATAAAACAAAAGTTTAGTATACAAATATGACTTTTAATAAAATAGTTTAGTAAAATAATTATCGGATAGTTGTTGCAACCGTTCAATGAACGAATGATTGGATTTTTGCAATCATTGTGATTGTTTCGTTCAGAGCGCAAAATTGCGTTCCGCTCATAAAGCGTTCCAACTTCGTTCCAATCACGCTCACGATCCAATCACGTTCCGCTCAGATTGTCAATTTCATGATGTTCTTAACTGTAACCACGTCATGATTTCCTGTTCATATTAAATATTTTTGGGCATTTTATTATTTTATCATTTAGTAATTGATTAAGGTCGTAAATGTGAATTTGAAGGTTGTCTCTCACATGTCCACCAGTGACCTTGAACCTAGGTCGCAATGTGATAAAAATTAACTTATTTTTATCTAGCAAGTTTCCCACATACCAGAGGACTAGATAAGAGGGAGTGAACTGGTCTTTTCCCCACAATACTTCTCTTATTACTCAACCAAATCCTATGTTGTCTCACTGAGACAATTCTTTTGAGTACCCACAACATAGGATTTAAGAGCATGCAAAAGGCCCGTTATCTAGAGCTCTGCAAAAACAACAAATCAGCAGTCATCAATTATGAAAAGATCTTGTCAGATACATGGAAAAAATCTCTATAAAAGAAAGCATAAGCAGAGTTGAAAACATTGTTGCAAAAGGAGAATTTGTTCATTATGAGCAAATCTCCTTTGTCACAATGTTTTCAAAATGTGTCTGTATGAGGGAGAGAGTTAAAAAATAATCTAAAGGAGAAATTACTTGTAATGAACATTTTCTTCTATTGGCACAATTTGTTTTTAGCTCACCTATGCACAAAGTGCAAGGTGAGCTTTTGTGATCGCTCACCGTCCGTCGTCGTCCGTCCATTCACATTTTCCTACAAACGACTTCTCCTAAACCAATGAACCAAATTCAAAATAATTTTACAGGAATGTTCATTAGGTGGATCTCTTTCAAACTTGTTCAAAGAATTCTATTCCATGCAGAACTTTGGCTGCCACGGCAACAAAAAAGGGGAAATTAACCAAAACTTAAAAAATCTTCTTGTCCAAAAGTACTGGCCCGATTTGAAAATTATTTTGCACAAATGTTCCTTGGGGTACCTTCTACCAAGATTGTTCAAATATTTCCGATCCGTTGAAAAACATGGCCGCCAGGGGGCGGAGCTTATTTTCCTTATATGTGCATTGTTAAAACTTTAAAAATCTTCTTGTCCAAAAGTACTGGCCCGATTTGAAAATTATTTTGCACAAATGTTCCTTGGGGCACCCTTTACCAAGATTGTTCAAATATTTCCAATCCGTTGAAAAACATGGCCACCAGGGGGCGGAGCTTGTTTTCCTTATATGTGTGCATTGTTAAAACTTTAAAAATCTTCTTGTCCAAAAGTGCTGGCCCGATTTGAAAATTATTTTGCACAAATGTTCCTTGGAGCACCCTTTACCAAGATTGTTCAAATATTTCCGATCTGTTGAAAAACATGGCCGCCAGAGGGTGGAGCTTGTTTTCCTTATATGTGCATTGTTAAAACTTTAAAAATCTTCTTGTCCAAAAGTACTGGCCCGATTTGAAAATTATTTTGCACAAATGTTCCTTGGGGCACCCTTTACCAAGATTGTTCAAATATTTCCGATCCGTTGAAAAACATGGCCGCCAGGGGGTTGCTTGTTTTCCTTATACGTATAGAGTAAAAACTTTGAAAACTATTGAAGTTCTATTAAATCAGGTGAGCAATATAGGGCCATCATGGCCCTCTTGTTTTACAATATTTCCACATTTTATAATAAATAGTCGTCTGCTGCAGATTTGTTGTATGTTGGACTGGCTTAAATAATGTTGAGCAGAGGACTAGATAAGGAGGAGTAAATAGTTCTTTCTTATATGATACCTCTCTTAGCAATCATTAAAACCATGTTGTGGTTACTCAAAATAATCACTGAGATGATTCTTTTGAGTACCAACAACATAGGTTTTGGAGGTTTTAGAGGTCAAATGAGGATTTTAGAGCATGAAAATGTTGGGTGTTTATATCATATCAATACAGACTCTCATGTCTTACAGGGTATTTATGAACCCGGTAAAAGACATTGGTTAAAGGTGAAGAAGGATTATCTGAATGAAGGTCAGATGGCGGACTCGGCAGATCTCGTTGTACTAGGGGGTTATTATGGAACAGGCAGTAAAGGTAAACATCAAAGCATTGGAAGCTCTGTAAACTGAATGGCCAAGTTTTAATCCTTTCCCTCATATAGACGCTTTCTGACGCCTCTGCAGCAGACGGCTTTTTGAAAACATAGTGACAAAAGAAGAAATTGCTCAAAACGAGCAATTTCTCCTTTTGTCACAATGTTTTCCTCTTTTAGTCATAGGTTATCCATTCAATTAAAGAGATTTTCCATTTTTTGACAAAATATGTTCAAAGTAGTCTGCTGCAGAATTGTCGTATGAGGGAAAGGGTTAACTAAGATAGTACTTGTCATACTATAGTAAATTAGTATTGTCTGGCATGAGCCATCAATGGCAACTAGATTGGTCACCTCCCCTTATATATCGCTATCACGTACATAGAACATAAGTTAACCCTTTCCCACCTGCAGACGACTTTTGAAAACATTGTGACCAAAGGTGAAATTGCTCATGATGAGCAATTTCTCCTTTGGCAACAATGTTTTCAACTTCATTTAACAATTAAGCTATCTTTTAGGGAGATTTTTCAGATTTTTGTCACTTATGTTTTCAAAGTTTGCTGCAGATTTGTTGTATGTGGGAAAGAGTTAATGTACAATTGTTTCTTGTGGACCAATACTACTTGAGGTTTGTAATCAGTGCATGAATAATGAAGCAAACTACTTTCTGAGATTGATAGGTTTAACCCTTTCCCACATTATCAACACAAAAACACATGTAGGTATAAAAGTTGAGAACATTGTGACAAAGAAATTTCTCCTTTTGCTACAATGATTTCAAAAGTTGTCTGCTGCAGAGACGTCACAAAGTGTCTATATGAGGGAAAGGGTTAACCGGTAGATAGTCATTATGGCCTTTTGCTTACTTCATCATTTCCAAAAGGTGTCGCCATTATTGGTGTATGCCCGACTCTATAAATGAATGTAGTGATAGGGTCAGGTAACTCCACACTAAGTTTAACGTCAATAAGGTGATCTATTTTGTTCAATATTTGTTGCTAAGGAGCCATGTCACCTGATTCGGTGAAAGTAACCAATCCTTTGTCTCACTGGGTTGCATTTTCTGCGCAGAAAATAACACAACAGGGCCAACTGTATCCAACTACAACTCTACACAGCCAACAACTTTGAAAACAATTAGGTTGAAATATGGAATATATTTGTTCATACCTTTTGTATAAGACATTTATTTTTTTCCATTTAAAACTTTGCAATTTTGGACGTAAACATTATCTTGATATCGACTTTATCATCCTAATATACTCATGTGAAACCATAGTGGCTGATGGAGAAATTGCTGAGTAAAAAATGTCTTGTTTTGCTACAGTATTTAATTACTGTACTTTCTCTTACAGAGATTTTCCTTAAATTTGCCTCGTTGTTTTGAAAGGCATCTGGTAGAGTTGTTCTATGTGGGAAAGGGTTAAAGAAAAAATCATTTAGTCGTATCATCCATATTGATCATTATACCCCCCCCCCCGCGAACAAAGTTTTTGGGGGGTATATAGGAATCACCCTGTCCGTCCGTCCATCTGTCTGTCCATATGTCTTGTAAGCACAACTCCTCCTTAAAGGCTGGACCGATTCTGATGAAACTTTACACAGTTGCAGTACACAACCTGAGGATGTGCATGAAGTAAGATTATCCAAGTCGGAAATATATCCATCCGTCTGTCTGTCCATATGTCTTGTAAGCGCAACGGGGGGTATCACTCACAGTTCTAGTTTGATTTTGGATTTAAGTCTGATGGATGATTGATGTTGTACAGTTGACTTTGATTTGTTGTATCACTTGCCTTGGTACACATCAGGTCTTTAAACACTCTTCTTTACAGGAGGAATGATGTCAGTGTTTTTGACTGGAGTCTATGACCCAGATTCCAAACTCTGGTGTACAGTGACCAAAGTGGGTGGGTTTGACGACGCCACGCTGGAAAAGCTGCAGACACAGATGACCATGACAAAGATCAGCAAGAACATCAACAAAGTTCCAGACTGGCTGCAAATAAAGAAGACCGTTGTCCCAGATTTTATTGTGACAGACCCTAAGAACTCACCTGTCTGGGAGGTGGCTGGGGCAGAGTTCAGTAAAGCAGAGGTAAATCAACAAACTTTTGGACTTTCCTTTTACAGACGCGCCTGTTGCAGATTACTGTTGCGAAAATAATTTCAATTCAATTAATTAATTATGATTTCATCCATAGTTTTCAATAATTGTTAGCAGATTTGTTTTATGTGGGCTTATTTACATTACGCTCAGAGCTCTGGATAAGGAGCGTTTTCTAAAATCCTTATTTTATTCGCTAAGCCTATGTTGTTGGTACTCAAAAGAAATATTGTGGGGGAAAAGAGCTGCAAACCCCTTCTCTGCTACGCTTGAATGCTTGAACAATCTTATTTGGTCATTGCTATTCTCCAGTAGCTTCCTGGACATTTAAGCTGTATCGGGTCTTAATCCTTTACCACATACAAAAAAACAGCAGCAGTCAAAATGTGTCACAGGTGGGAAAGTGTTATCACATCTCGTCAAAATGGGTCACAGGAGGGAACGGCTTATCACATCTCTAGTCTAAATGTGTCACATATCGGAGAGGGTCATCACATATACATGTGTTGTATGTGGGAAAGGGTTATCACATTACCAGTCAAAATGTGTCACATGTGGGAAAGGGTTATCACATCTCATGTCAAAATATGTCACATGTGGGAAAGGGTTATCACATCTGTCAAAATATGTCACATGTGGAAAAGAGTTATCACATTTCCAGTCAACATGTGTTGTATGTGGGAAAGGGTTATCACATGACCAGTCAAAATGTGTCACATGTGGGAAAGGGTTATCACATCTCCAGTCAAAATGTATCACATGGGATAAAATGATTATCACATCTCTAATCAAAATGTGTCACATGTAGAAAAGGTTATCACATCTCCAGTCAAAATGTGTCACAGGTGGGAAAGTGTTATCACATCTCCAGTTTGCCATCTTCAAAATTATATTGATTATACATAGCAATAGAGGGGTTACGCTTGTAGTGTTTTATCAGAAGGTGCATTGAGTTCTATATAAGTATATATACAGACAGTGAATGCTTGATGAGACTATGCATATGTAGTTGTAATATAACTGGATTATGCATGCTAATGGAGGTTGTTCCAACATATTTTAGGAGGTTGGTTTTTCAGTTTGTATGAAGTTTTGGTAAATTTGCTTTGCTTTTGCTTGTTTGTGTGTTCTTGTGTGCATTTCAGAATTTTGAAATATTCCATAACTTATAAAATCCCTATTCATTGCCTATTGGTTTATCATGGAAATATAGCAGACCTGGTTTTTTTATCATGTTAAAAAATATTTGTTTTTAAAATTGAGTTAAAGAGGCTTTTTCTTAGTGTGAGACAAATACGAAATATTAAAGAGACACACAACTTGTTGGGTTTGGTGATATACACCAGTTTTCTAGTTTCTAAGTAAATTTGTGAAAACATTACTTTTTAAACAACCTCAACAAGTGAAAAGTTATCACAAATTTGAATTAGTTAAATTTTTATTATAAGAGTTATTGTTTGTGTGAGCCTGTCAGATTTCTGATCAATTATTTCCACACTGTAACTTTGCTTCAGCTTCCTGTACACTTTTCATAGGTAGAACAATAACTAGCTTAAAGTTGTATGAGGGCTGTTCAAAAAGGTTGTGGCAATCCGCCAAATGCTCTCATTTCTTAACTTTTCACAGCATTTTGTAAAGTTGCATTTTAATTAATGTAGATCATGATATTCCCAATATAATTTTTAATTTTCAAATCTGTGTCAGTTGTAATTAAATAGTTACAACTGTTTTACATGAAGTCCACAATATCTAGGTTTTTGCTTTCTACATTTCTTGTGTTTTTGTCAGATTCACACAGCAGATGGTATTTCTATAAGATTTCCCCGAGTTATGAAGGTCCGAGATGACAAGTCCTGGAAGGAAGCGACAGATCTACCTCGATTAAAAGTGAGTTTGATGTTTTCTCAAATACAGAACACTTTTAACCCTTTCCCACATATATTAATCTGCAGCAGAAGACTTTGAAATTATCAAGTCCAAAATATAGAAAATCTCTATAAATGATAGTATGATTATTGAATAATTTCTCCTTTTGCCTCAATGATTTCAAAAGTCGTCTGCTGCAGAGGCATAAGAAAGAGTTTATACTTGGGAAAGGGTTAACACAAGCAGGCAAAATATTTTTATAATATAATTTAAAAAAGGGGACAATGCTCAAATGAAGCAACTCCATCCTTCCTTGCAATATTTTCAGCTTAATAAATTTTACTTCAAACTATTAAGATGTTACATTTTAGGCAGATAAAGAAGAGTTCTGTAAAAAAAAAAGCATCCCAAAACAGCACAAATTTATAAATAGAATGTGGTAAGAGCTTATTTTACATCAAGTGTAAAATATACAAGATTGAACTAAAATATAAATAATACACAATTCTTTTCAGGAGTTATTTAAGAAATCCAAAGATACTTCAGATCTAGTAATACCAGGCACTAAGGGGAAAGCAAAAACTCCAGTCAAAAGGAAGAAATCTTCAGACGGAAATAATTCTGATTCTGGTAAATTTTATAATTACTATAAGGTTCACCCAATCTACACCAGACATGGCTGTTTGCTCTTGGAAATAAAGATGCGCTATTGTCGTCACTTGATCGGCCCTACATTTGCTTTGCAATTTGGTTAAGATTTGTCTTTAGGCCAATTTTTCTCCAAAATTATGAAAAGCTATGCAAATCGGAACACTTATTCATCATCATAAGTCGACTATCACGACTATGATTGTTTTGCTTGAAATTTTTGCCCATTTTTAAGCTTGACTATTCGAAGAATAGGGATGGCTATTGTAGTTGCTTTTGCATCAGTGTCGGTCTTACAGCTTTGGTTAAAGATTTTCATGCAAAGCCTTTTCTCAAAACCTTGCACAACAAGTGCCATAACTCTATATATGATTTTGACTAAATTATGAACTTAGAATTAGTTTTTTAAAGTTTTGCGTGCAATACGTTTTCTCACAAACCACAAATTCTATTGGTTCACAAACTTATGGGATGTCATCACATGACCTTGCAGGACAAGTCCAATAATTCAACATAAAATTTTGACTGAATTATTCCCCTTTTGGGACATAAAAATACTATCACCTGATAAGGAAATGAACTGAGGTTACCAATTACTTGGTGCATGCTGGTTGGTCAACATTCACTGTCAAAACAAAACAATCACCCGGTATGACTATGACCATATTTTTTTACTATGAAGTCAAGCAACCATCTCGTTTACCACTGTTTACTATACATATGTAGTATCAAATGGCCAATAGTCTAGCATACTGTCCTATGGACAGCTCTTTTTACTGGATGAATTTTTTTTTTTCTATTATGGTATTTCATAATTCAGAATAAGATGAACGTTTACATCCACTTGTGCTTCTCTTGTTTGTGTCACCTGCATAGAAATAGTTTGCAGGTGATATGAGTAATTTCTGTACTGAAAAATGATGAGGTGAAGTGAAAAGATATGAGCCATGTCTGGCAATTCACACAGTCTCTCACTGGTTTATTGGCTATATATAATAACCCCTACACCACTTGAAGATTCATTTTGGCACATCTACAGCAGATAACATTGTGGCAAATGGGTAAATTGTTCTATTCAATAGGGGTACTATCATTTGTAAACATTTTCCATCTTTTTGAGTAGATGTTTTGTCAAAGTGGTCTGCAGCTGATTTGTTAATGTGGGAAAGGAATAACGACATAAATGCATCTTGTGATGAGAAACTAAAATTGAAGCCCCACAATTGTATGGAAATGTAACTTTAACCCTTTCCCTCATATAGACGCTTTCTGACGTCTCTGCAGCAGACGACTTTTGAAATCACTGTGACAAAATGAGAAATTGCTCAAAACAAGCAATTTCTCATTTTGTCGGTGTTTTCAACTTTATTCAATTATTATAGTAGACTTTTTCATATTTTTGAATATACATTTTAACGTCGGCTGTTGCAGATTTTCTGTATGTGGGAAAGGGTTAAATAGTACCAAGGCTGAGTTACAGTAAGACTTGCCAAACACAGCCCATATTTTATATGCTGATAAAAAATCATTGTAGGTGACGAGGGGGGAACAACATCCAAACCGTCCAAATCATTCACACCAGCAAAACCATCTACACCATTAAAACAGACCTCAAAAAATTCCTCAAACAATTCCGCTAGTAGCCCTTCGCTCCTGAAATATTTGTCTCCTAAGAAGGAGAAAGAGGAGCAGCTATCACCAACAAAAGGAACAAAACGGGCGAGTGAAAATGGAGATCATGCTACACCAGTCAAAAAGGTTTTTGTATATTTATGTTGATTATAATAACGAGGTCTCGTAATAGCAAAACTAACCTTTGAGAATTTACATCTCCGATCATTCTGCACCTCCTTCCATATGTTAATAGAATCCTAGCTCCCTAGCTCGGCCAACATTCTTTCCGTAGTTTTGACAAAAGTCATTGTGACAAGCATTATTCGTCTTCCACCAATGGAATAACCGTCTATGTGGAAAAGCAGCAAGTTGCTTGGAAAGACTGTTGTTTGGATTACCGTTGTGAGAAAGCCAAGAAACACAGGCAGGTGAACTGGCAGCCGTGATATGACTGAAAAATTGTTGAAACAGCACTAAACCCTAATCAATCACTTAAACCCATTATGTAAATAACCTTTTCTCTAACATTCAAAAACAAGAGAAATCCTAGCAATAAACAATATCGTTCGTTTTCACACTGAATTCTAGTTTTTTAGATATAACATGTATTGGAATTGTTTTAACCCTTTCCCTCATATAGACGCTTTCTGATGCCTCTGCAGCAGACGGCTTTTTGAAAACATAGTGACAAAAGAAGAAATTGCACAAAACGTGCAATTTCTCCTTTTGCCACAATGTTTTCCACTTTAAGTCATAGGTTATCCATTCAATTATAGTGATTTTCTATATTTTGACAAAATATGTTCAAAGTCGTCTGCTGCAGAATTGTCGTATGAGGGAAAGGGTTAAAAGCACATTTATTGTTTGTTTAGATGTAATGTTGAGATATACTTCCATTTATGAACTTTTAAGTGATCACTCAGTGTAATCACATACATGTGTATCTGAGATTTTGTCCCAAGACTCCTGTAGTGCCTGTAATACTCAGTTACTTGTTAATATCATTTAACATTTATCCAAGATGATCTTTTCTGATCACTTTATGTCCGTCTTACGTCCGTCTGTCGTTTACTTTTACCTTTAAACATCATCTCCTAAACCACTTGACCAATTTCAACCAAACTTCACAGGAATGTTCCTTTGGTGGTTCTCGTTAAAATTGTTCAAATATTTTAATTCCATGGAGAACTTTGGCTGCTGAGGCATCAGAAAGGTGGTAAAATGTCCAAACTTTAAAATTCTTCTCCTCTGAATCTGCTTGTCAGATTCCGTTATAGTTTGGTAGAACTTACCCTTGGGTGACTCTCTACAAAAATTGTTCGAGCCATATTGATTGGTTGAAAAAATGGCAACCAGGCTGCATCAGAACAGTGGCAAAATGACAAAATTTAAAAAAAAAGAAAATTGAATAGAAATTTTACTTCAATGATCCTCTTCTTAATTTGTTCAAGCCATATTGATTGGTTACAAAATCATAGCAACCAGACTTCATTACCAAAAAATCATAGCAACCAGGCTTCATTACAAAAAAGATAAATTGAACGTTTAGCTAGCTACAAATGACAACTCCTACCATTCCACTGGACCAATTTAAACTTGACTTCTCATGAATGTTCCTTTCTTGTTCCTTTTTCACAATTGTTCAAAGACATACATTCTATGTATAACTTTGGTTGCTGCGTCATGAGAAAGTGAGAAAAATGCCCAAACATTTAAAACCTTTTTCTTCAGAATCCCCCTGTTTGATTCACAGATAATTTGGTAGAAATGTTACTTGAGTGACCCTCTACAAAAATTGTTCCAAACATATTCATTTGTTGAAAAACATGGCAGCAAGGCGGCATCAGGAAAGGGGAAAAATGACAATATTTTATGATTCCATTATTATTAAAGTTCATAAATGTTCCTTTACTCACCCTTTACATAATTTATTCGGTTAACATATATATGCTTTGTGGCATCAGAAAAGGGGTTAATGAACCTTTAGCTTCAAATGACATCTCCTAAACCATTGGAATGTTCTGTTGCTGGTCCTATTTCAAATTGTGCAAAGATTTAATGCCTTATTACATATGGCCTTTACTGATAAGCTAATTCTTAGTCACTCCTTGCAGTTTCATTTGCACTCCTGATCAAATTTTCACAGATATTTGCTACTAATTTTCTATCACTCATGTGATTGATTTAGGGCCATCTTGGCCCTCTTGTTCTTTTATTCCTCCATATTCAGAGCTTTAGATAAGGGGTGTTTTGCATGTTCTAAAATCCTTATCCTAAGTTGTGGGTACTCTAAAGAATCGTCTCAGTGAGACTATTCTTTTGATTACCCACAACATAGGGTTTGCTTTAATAATAAGAGAGAGATTATGGGAAAAAGAGATGAATACCCCTCCTTATCTGGACCTCTATCTATATTGTACAAATTATTTCAAATGCATATTGCTGTTGTTGTTATTTATCCAGTCCAAACCTGAATGTAACTATGGGGCAGACTGTTACCAGAAGGGTGCGGAACATTTAGAGTCATTTTACCATCCACCCAGAACTCCCAAACAGTCAAGTAATGGAGTAAGTGTAAACACAGTAACTATTTCCCTTATACAGATATTTTCTGATAACTTATGCAGCAGGTAAATTTTGAAAACATTATGAGAAGATACGAAATTGCTCGAACTGAGCAATTTCTCATTTTTTGTTTGTATTTATATTATAATTTTTTTTAAAAAATGGGATTATATGTATTTCATTGGTTGTTATTTAACCCTTTCCCACATATAAACACTTTCTGACGCCTTTGCAGCAGATGACTTTTGAAAACATTGTTATAAAAGGAGAAATTGCTCAAAAGGAGCAATTTTTCCTTTTGTCACAATGTTTTCAACTCTTTTCAATCATTAATATTTCATTCATAGATAGTTTCTACTTTCGTCTGGTTCAAATTTGTTGTATGTGAGAAAGGCTCAAGTAGAAAACATGTTTACCGTTTAAGTTATATTATTGTGTGATTTGTTTGCTCTCCTGTGTTGAAAATATGTGAGGAATAAAATAAATGTGGAAATTATGAAGTATGGATGTATTGCCTGCCTTGAAAATATAAATTGGATGAAAATTATATCTGGAACTCGGGTAGAATTGTTGTGCCTTGAAAATATAAAAACTTATCTGGTAGTATTGTTGTGTGGCCTGCCATGGCAGGGTGACACATATGAATCATTTCTGAATCATCTGTCCTTCAAGCTTTCACTTACTTGAAGGCAACACAATTACATGCTCCTTTGAACTCCCTTGTTTGAAAACATATTATTTTTTTTTTTTTTTTTTTTTTTTTTTTTTTAGATTTATAGCTTTCTTATTAGAATCTGATGAAATATGGAAAACCTTGAACAAAATAAATGTAGACTTTTGAGACATATTTGGAAAAGAGAAATTGCATACTCAAATTTGTAATGGTTTAATCCCATTTAAAAAAAGGTAGCAATGGCTTTCACTCCTTAGTAGTGTGGGGTAAGCATTACAACTGACTCACTGGTGTCAGGACAAATGGACCATAAGTACATATAACTGAACAATTGTTGAAAGCAGTTTACAACACCAACTAGCAAACAAAATTTGAATGAAGCTGTTACTTTATTCAGGATCGTAGATAAGAGGTACATGTATAAACAACTCCACCTGTACACCTGCTTATCTGGTTAAAATATCACATGGAGAAATAATAATTAAATTGTCCAAAATGTTCACATCTTGTAGCAAATAAAACTTTGGCACATTAGCAAAACATATATATTCTGAAAGCTTAAAAATTAAACTAAAGTAATAGATACATTGAACAACTGGAATTTTTTTGTAATTTGAATAATGACTGGTTTAAAAGACTTTGAATTTTAATAATTTTGTTCCAAAAATAATCGACTAACATTATTCATTTATAAGGATAAAACAGGCAATGTATTTGAATATTT
Source organism: Serripes groenlandicus (assembly GCA_031761405.1). Lineage (NCBI taxonomy): Eukaryota > Metazoa > Mollusca > Bivalvia > Cardiida > Cardiidae > Serripes > Serripes groenlandicus. The sequence continues at coordinate 50,170,903 of JASEVX010000011.1, read as the reverse complement.
TTATCTATTGCAGGAATGTTTAAACGTTCAGAAGAAATATTTGTTATTTTCATATCCTCAATAGTTGTTGAGTTTAATTGCTAAAATGTTGGGACAGGTGATTCTATATTATACAATTTAGTTACTTATCCCCCTTATCCCTTTCCAAAATCTGCAGCAGACGACTTTGAAAACATAGTGACAAAAACCAAATAAATCGCCATAAAAGATAGCTTATTTGTTAAATTAAGTTGAAAATATTGTGGCCAAAGGAGAAATTGCTCATCAAGAGCAATTTCACCTTTGGTCACAATTTTTTCAAAAGTCGTCTGCTGCTATTGCGTCAAAATGCGCCTGCTGGTAAGAAAGGGTAAACTACGTCCTTGCCTTATATAAGCAATTTTTTTTTTTTTCAGATACTTCCTAATGTATTCTCAGGGGCCAAAGTATTTCTACCTGATGACATTCCAGATTCTAAAAGACTTCAGCGTTACATCATAGCGTATCCTTTATTTAATGCAATCAAGCGGGGACTATGTGAAAACAAACTCTTACGTAATTAATATGTTTAGAAATATATTTGCCTGTGCGCCATGTTCTTGAACCCTTTTCCACATACAACAAATCTTTAGTAGAAGACTTTAAAACCATATTGGGCAAAAACGTGAAAAATCTCCATCGATTAAAGTTTAATTATTAAATAAAGTTGAAAACCTTGTGGAAAAAGAAGAAATTTCAAGAGATTTTCCATATCTTTGAGTAGACATTTTCAAAGTTGTCTGCTGCTGATTTTCTGTAAGTGGGAAAGGGTTAATGTTTAACAGTTTCCAGGGTGAAGTGGTTAGAACACCTTTCCTTGGTAGTGGAAAAACAGGGGATGGGTCATACCAATTGATTGATTGATTGGGGTTTAACGCAGTTTTAAACAATTGTTCAGTAATATCACGGTGGCCAGTTCACCTACCATGTGTTTCCTGGTTTTCTCACACCAGTACCCCTCACAACAATCTTTCCAAACAAAAGGCTGCTTTTCCCCCATAGAATGTTAGCTCATTGGTGTGAGACGAATGACGCTTGTCGCATTTATCAAACGTCCGAACGAATGTTGGCCGAGCTTGGGTTCGAACTCACAACTGGCAATAATGGCTAACCTCCTTGGCGTTCAGGATTGTTGAGATAATATTCCGAGTGATTCATTAGTGTCAGGATAAATAAGATTTGCTAACTAGTGATGCTGATAAATGCTCGAAAATGAGCAACTTCTACCATTCCAAGGTTATCAAAAAGTATCTGCTGCAGGTTTATAATTGACTGACCTTAGTATGTGTTATGCTTAATCTTAGTTCCCACCTTTCTAATTAGATATATCCCTTAACCATGCATCAGATATGATGGAGAGGTTGTGAAAGACTTTGACAAGGCAGCAGCGACACATGTTGTATTTCCTAGTGATTACATGGTAAGATCATAATGCTTTAATATCAGAGCTCTAGATAAGAAGTGTTTTGCTTGTTCTTAAATCCTTATTTAATCTGCTAACCCTATGTTGTGGGTACTCAAAAGAACCGTCTCAATGAGACGATTCTTTAGAGTACCTACCAGTGCTTTCATTAAGGGCCAATTCCAGGAATTTTTAAATTCCTGGTCAAAATTTTAGGAATTTTTGTCAGAATTCTGGAAGTTTTGTATTTGTCGTTAACAGGAATGCTTATTTACTTTTATTAAATAAAATAAATTGTATTTTATTAATTTAACACGTTTAAGGACTAAAAGGAGAAATTATGTTTCTTATGTCATTGATACGTGTGTCATAACTGGGACGTTTTGGTTACACATCTATTTAAACAAAAATAAATTTTTATGTTTTTGATTTTAATAACTATGACAAAGCAATGGGTCGTTTGAAATATACATCTATTTAAACAAAAAAAATAGTGTTTATTTATTTGATTTTATTAATGATGACAACCGGTAAAGCTTTGCTGGCAATGTCAACAAAAAGTCCAGGCCGAATAGGGGGCGAGTGGTTCGCTAATTTCTCGTGAACAATTCAGCTGTTAATCGCGGGAAATGTCAGTATCAAGATATGGCAGAGAAGCATAAAGTCGTCTTACTAATATCTATCAAATCTGCACTTTCAATGCCCTCAAATTCTGCTTCAGAGTCGAAATTTCAAAAAATGTCGGCAAAAAAATATTTTACATCCGCCATTTTGGAATCTCGGAAAGTACCTCTTCAGAATAGATTGATGACGTATTTATTATTTCAATTCTGACCAATCAAATTCATTATTTGGGGAGGAATCCATTAGGAAGGAGGCTGCATATTTTCCAAGTAGTTATGCATACAGAATATATAAATAACTTCCAATTTATAGTTTCCGAAGTGATAATCGGTATAAATCATCAACAAATATTTTTAACAGATAAAGAAAACGTCCGAATTTTATAGTTACCGAAGTGATAATCGGTATTTCTCGTCATCAAATATTTTTAAAAGATAAAGAAAACGTCCGACCTAATTAATTAATTAATGTTATTTGAAAGAAAGACCGTCGTCGGATTAGGTAAACTTTTAATCCAATTAGCGTAATCAAGTTAAACTACCCTACAAACAGAGGTCGTCAAGGTGATGTCTGGTACACACGATAAGAACTCGGGTAAGCGTGTACTCGTGCTTTGACAATTATCGATTTTTTACACGTTCACCTCTGCACTTTAACCCTTTATACTTTATTTAGGGTTATTCTGAAAACGTCCATGTGTAAATTTACGGACGTTTTGGGGAATTTCTGGACGTATAATAAACGTCCAGTGCTCAATTTTCGGACGTTTTTTGGGATTTTTCGGACGTATATTACGTCCACGTCCGCTTAATGAAAGCACTGGTACCTACAAAATAGGGTTTGGTTGGATAATAAGAGAGATATTGTGGGGAAAAGCGCTGTAAACCCCTACTTATCTGGAGCTTTGCTTTATCTCTTTACCATATATACAGACGCTCTCTGACGTCTCTGCAGTAGATAACTTTGGAAACATTGCAGCAAATGAAAAAATTGCTCATAGTGAGCAATTTCTCCTTTTACCACAATGGTTTAAGGTTTATTCAATTCTTAGTATTATACTTAAGTTTAGAGAAACTTTTCATAATTGCCAAGATGTTTTAAAGGCGTCTGCTGCAGTTTCTTGTATATTTTTTGCATATATTAAATCTGCAGCAAACAACTTTAAATATCTAGGCAAATACATGTATATAGAAATTCTTTATAATGAGAGTGTTAGTATTTGCATACTGAATGAATATAGATGAAAACGATGAGGCAAAATGGGAAAATGCTTAACCCTTTCCAACATACAGCAAATATGCAGCGGACGACTGAAAATTTCTGCTCAAAAAGATGGAAAATCTCTATAACTGTAGGTAAAATTACTATAAGAAGTTGAAAACATTGTTGCTTGTGACTTTAAGGATGATTTGCTTCCACAATTTTTCAGCTTGTCTGTTTTTCGAAGAAAAAAAATCAAGCTATTGTGATACGCTTGGCATCGTCACAAAACTTTAACCTTACTCAAAAACTGTTGAACATTTTCAAATGAAACTTTGTAGACATGTTCCTAGGAACAAGACACATGGTTATACCAAGTCACATAACCATGGCTTTAATAATTATACAGTAATGCCCCTTTTTCAACTTAGAAAAAAACAGACAAGCTTTGGCATTCGCTTTGGGGCGCTCTTGTTTTATCTGACTTAAAGACTTTACAGATGATTATATATTTATGGGTATCTAGTCATGAAGAATTTTGACAAACACTCATAAAATAATTAAAAAAAAAAAAGAAAGCCTTTATAGGTTATTTGAGCTCTTTTTCTTTTGTATTTCATAATTTGTCATGTAACATGAAGAACAAACGTTAGGAGCATTTCCACAGAATATTCTGATCGGTCTGCACCTCTGCAAAATCGGATCAAGATCTTCCCTGTTTGAAGCCCTGGGTTCAATTCCACCAACTTTACATTTTTGTTCCCCTAATATGTTGTTTGACATGAATGGTGGAATGTATTTAAGTAAATGACAAAGTTGATATATAACTTTCAACTTTTATTTAATATGATATATAGTTTCCTTGCTGACAAACAATACTTGATAAGAAATGAAATTTTCGATTTTTTTTATTAGGGAAACAAAAATGATGAAATATGCTGTAAATTATTTAAGTATTGCTTAGCCCTAAGTAAGGTTGGTGGAATTGGACCCTGACTAGGTTACTCATTTTAACCAATGATTTGCATAGTCATTGTAACTTTGCGTAATTTCGCCTTTTTACCAATGGGCTAAAAAGTTGCCAATTACCTGTGAAGAATTTTTTGTTGAGTACTGTGATAGTTACAAGAAAGCTAGGGGAAACGTGTTTAGTGAACTTTCTCCTTTTGCCATAATGTTTTCCACTTTCAGTCATAGGTTATTCATTCAATTATAGAGATTTTTTATTTTTGACAAAATTGGTTCAAAGTCGTCTGCTGCAGAATTGTTGTATGAGGGAAAGGATTAATATTTATACTTTCATTCATGGAGGTTTTCCAAATTTTCTTCTCAATGTTTTTTCAAAGTCATCTGTAGCAGATTTGATGTATGTGGGAAAGGGTTAAACGCTAATCAATGAGTTGTGTTTTAAGGGTGATCCAGTCCAGTGCAAAGGGGTAAGTGTCAAAGTTACCTGGCTGTGGAAATGTATCAAAGCAAAGCTGTTACAGCCAACAGAAGGGTTCATTGTGGAATCATGACAGAAACAACGCCTGTATTCATCCGTACTTGGACCCCGAGGACATCTGAACACATCCTCCAGGTGATACATATCAGGGTCATAGCCTGGACTAAAAGCAATGACAGTACATGATCTTGTGGACATATTTGTTGACATAATAAATCAGATACATATTCACACAATAATACTTGGTTTTCCTGTTTTATGGTAAAGAGCTTTGCATGAGAAAGGTTTTGTATGTAGAACTGTAGTCTAGTTAAGTGTTGTCAACATCATCATCATCATCATCATCAGTGACATTGTGATATATTCAGTGTAGGTACCATTGAACTTTTTGATTTTCTGCATCAGTTTGATATTGGCAGGTAAAATCAAAAGTGTTAAGAATTCTTAAATTAAACATTCAATGGTGAATAAATTATATATTGCATATACAATTGATGAACAATTATGTAGAATTCTCAAATTAAACATTCAATGGTGAATAAATTATATGATGCATATACAATTGTTGAACAATTATGTAATTTCTCATAAAGAAAGTTTTATTTAGAAAAAAAAGTAGAAGATAACAATTGCTGTGGTTATGGCACTTCATGATGTGAATGTGTAAAAGGAGGAAGGTGGTGACATAATTTATGTGACATCTTTGAAGGTGGTGATGTAATTTATGTGACATCCTTGAAGTGGTCATGTAATATATGTCACATCCTTGAAGATGGTGACATAATTTGTGTCACATCCTTGAAGGTGGTAAGGTAATATTTGTCACATCCTTGAAGGTGGTGACGTAATATATGTAACATCCTTGAAGGTGGTGACGTCATATTTGTCACATCCTTGAAGATAGTGACGTAATATAAGTGACATCCTCGAAGGTGGTGATGTAATATATATGACATCCTTGATGTTGGTGACGTAATATATGTGACATCCTTGAAGATGGTGATGAAATATAGGTGACATCCTTGAATGTGTTGACATAATATATGTGACATCCTTGAAGGTGGTGATGTAATATGTGTGACATCCTTGAAGATGGTGATGAAATATAGGTGACATCCTTGAAGGTGGTGATGTAATATATGTGACATCCTTGAAGGTGGTGATGTAATTTATGTGACATCCTTGAAGGTGGTGATGTAATTTATGTGACATCCTTGAAGGTGGTGATGTAATATATGTGACATCCTTGAAGATGGTGATGTAATATAGGTGACATCCTTGAAGGTGGTGATGAAATATAGGTGACATCCTTGAAGGTGGTGATGTAATATATGTGACATCCTTGAAGGTGGTGATGTAATTTATGTGACATCCTTGAAGGCGGTGATGTAATTTATGTGACATCCTTGAAGATGGTGATGTAATATATGTGACATCCTTGAAGGTGGTGATGTAATATATGTGACATCCTTGAAGGTGGTGATGTAATATATGTGACATCCTTGAAGGTGGTAACGTAATATATGTGACATCCTTGAATGTGTTGACATAATATATGTGACATCCTTTCATATCATCCGGGCCTTTGATAACATCTGACACAGTACTTTTATCCATCACATGTGGACATGATATGTGTCCAAATTAATACTCACTAGAAAATTATGATTTTCTCAACCCTGGATTATATTTATAAAAGAATTGTTGTAGTATATTTATATAAAGGGTTACAGCAGAATATAGTATTGTACTTTTATTATCCCCCGCTTTTTCGAAGAAAAAAAGGGGGGTTATTAATTTCGGTTTGTCCGTCTGTCTGTCTGTCTGTCACACTTCGTTTCCGTGCAAAAACTGCCACAAATGTGAACCGTTTTTTTTTCAAACTTGGTAACAAGGTTAAATGCCTTAAGGGCTAGCCCAAGTTCGATCGTCACTTTCGGCGGACTATATTTGGTGGAGTTATGGCCCCTTATTTAACAAAAAAAGTCGCTTCTTGCTGTTTCCGTGCAATAACTGCCACAAATGTGAACCGTTTTCTTTCAAACTTAGTAACAAGGTTAAATGCCTTAAGGGCTAGGCCAAGTTTGATCGTCACTTTCGGCGGACTTTATTTAGTGGAGTTATGACTCCTTATTTAACAAAAAATGTTGTTTCTTGCTGTTTCTGTGCAATAACTGCCACAAATGTGAACCGTGTTTTTAGCTCACCTATGCACGAAGTGCAAGGTGAGCTATTGTGATCACATTTTGTCCAGCGTCCGTCCGTCGTGCGTCGTCCGTCGTGCGTCGTCAACATTTCAGCTTGTTAACACTCTACAGGCTACATTTTGCATCCAATCTTCATGAAAGTGTATCAGAACATTCATCTCCATCAAATCTTGGACAAGTTCGAAACTGGGCCATATGAGGTCAAAAACGAGGTCACTAGGTCAAATTGAAGCGAAATCTTGTTAACACTCTGGAGGTCACATTTTCAACTTGAGCATGTTGAAACTTTATCAGAATGTTTGTCTTGATGATATGTAGGTCAAGTTCGAACATGGGTCATGTCGGGTCAAAAAATAGATCACTAGGTCAAATTGAAGGAAAATCTTGTTAACACTCTAGAGGCCGCAATTTTTGCTTCAGCAGTTTGAAATTTTGTCAGAATGTTTGTCTTAAAAATATCTAGGTCAAGTTCGAATATGGGTCATATCGGGTCAGAAACTAGGTCACTAGGCCAAATTGAAGGGTAATCTTGTTAACACTGTAGAGGCCACATTTTCAACTTGAGCATGTTGAAATATTGTCAGAATGTTTGTCTTAAAAATATCTAGGTCAAGTTCGAATATGGGTCATATCGGGTCAGAAACTAGGTCACTAGGCCAAATTGAAGGGTAATCTTGTTAACACTGTAGAGGCCACATTTTCAACTTGAGCATGTTGAAATATTGTCAGAATGTTTGTCTTAAAGATATCTAGGTCAAGTTTAAATATGGGTCATATTGGGTCAGAAACTAGGTCACTAGGCCAAATTGAAGGAAAATCTTGTTAACTCTGTAGAAGCCGCATGTTTTGCTTCAGCAGCTTGAAATTTGGTCAGAATGTTGAGCTAAATGATATCTAGGTCAAGTTTGAATATAAGTCATGCAGGGTCAAAAAATAGGTCACTAGGCCAAATTGAAGGAAAACCTTGTTAACACTTTGGATGCCGCATTTTTTGCTTAAGCAGCTTGAAATTTGGTCAGACTGTTTGTCTTAATGATATCTAGGCCAAGTTCGAATATGCTGGGTTAAAAACTAGGTCACTAGGCCAAATTGAAGGGTAATCTTGTTAACACTCTGGATACTGCATTTTTAACTTTAGCATGATGAAACTTTATCAGAATGTTTTTCTTGATGATATGTAAGTCAAGTTCGATCAAGGGTCATGTTGGGTCAAAAAATAGGTCACTAGGTCAAATTGAAGGAAAATCTTGTTAACACTCTAGAGGCCGCAATTTTTGCTTCAGCAGTTTGAAATTTTGTCAGAATGTTTGTCTTAAAGATATCTAGGTAAAGTTCGAATATGGGTCATATTGGGTCAGAAACTAGGTCACTAGGCTAAATTGAAGGAACATCTTGTTAACTCTGTAGAAGACGCATTTTTTTGCTACAGCAGCTTGACATTTTATGAGAATGTTTATCTAAATGATATCTAAGCCAAGATCGAATATGGATCATGTAGGGTCAGAAACAAGGTCAATAAAGGAAAATATTGTTCAAACTCCGGAGGCCGCATTTTTACTTTGAGCAAGTTGAAAATTTGTCAGAATGTTGTCTTGATAATATCTAGTCCATGTTGGAATATGGGTCATATCAGGTAAAAAAATATAGATCACTAGGCCAAATGAAGGAAAATCTTGTTAACACTGTGGAGGTTGCATTCAGAAAAATCGCCTGATGTATTTTGCATTGTAGTACATTGTATAATTAAGGTGAGCGATCCAGGGCCATCATGGCCCTCTTGTTTCAAAATTGGTTATAAGGTTAAATGCCTTAAGGGCTAGGCCAAGTTCGATCGTCACTTTTGGTGGAGTTATGGCCCCTTATTTAACAAAAAATGTCGTTTCTTGCTGTTTCCGTGCAATAACTGCCACAAATGTGAACCGTTTTTTTTTTCAAACTTGGTAACAAGGTTAAATGCCTTAAAGGCTAGGCCAAGTTTGATCGTCACTTTCGGCGGACTTTATTCGGTAGAGTTATGGCCCTTTATTTAACAAAAAATGTTGTTTCTTGTTGTTTCTGTGCAATAACTGCCACAAATGTGAACCTGTTTTTTTCAAACTTGGTAACAAGGTTAAATGCCTTAAGGGCTAGGCCTAGTTCGATCATCACTTTCGACTTTTTTTGGTGGAGTTTTGGTCCCTTAATTAACAAAAAAAGTTGTTTCTTGCTGTTTCTGTGCAATAACTGCCACAAACTTGGTAACAACCTAGGCCAAGTTCGTTTAATTTACCCTGTAATACATGTTCAATAAAAAGTCTACTGACATGTTTAAACCTAATCTCAACATTTTCCTACAATATTTCCTGCAAGCGGGGGATATAAATTTCATGAATTTGCTTGTTTTACCAACATTTAACCCTTTACTCACATATAGACCCTTTGTAATGTCTATGCAGCAGACGACTTTTGAAAACATTGTTGCAAAATGAGAAATTGCTGATGATGAGCAATTTCTCAATTTGCAACATTGCTTTCAACTCTATCTAATAATCATATTTAACCCTTTCCCTAATACGACATTTCTGCAGCAGACGACTTTGAACATATTTTGTCCAAATATATCCAAATCTCTTTAATTGAATGGATAACCTATGACAAAAAGTGGAAAACATTGTGTCAAAAGGAGAAATTGCTCGTTTTTAGCAATTTCTTCTTTTGTCACTATGTTTTCAAAAAAGCTGTCTGCTGCAGAGTCGTCAGAAAGCGTCTATATGAATGAAAAGGTTTTAAAAGAGATTTTCCATTCAAACGTCTAGATGTTTTCAAAGCCTTCTGCCGCATATTTGTTGTATGTGGGAGTGGCTCTCTTAGTGATCACTTCTTTGTCGTCTGTTCATCAAGTTTTGACTAAAATTGTTAAAGTAATCTGACATGTCTTCCTTCAGGTGGTACATTTGTTACTTGGAACACACTTAATAGGGATCACTTCTGCCTGTCTGTCTGTCTGTCTTTCAAGCTTTGACTGACTTTGTTATAGTTGTCCAACATGTCTTCCTAAGAGCACCTTTTGTTATGGATTTCATTATACCCCCTTCGAAGAAGAGGGGGGTATATAGGTGTCACTGTGTCGGGCTGTCTGTCTGTCGGTCGGTCGGAAGCCATAATTTAAAGGTCTTAAAATTGTATGTTATTTTACAGAGTTATGGCCCTTTTACTTATTAAGTAATGGTGTAGGTCAAGGTCCTGTTTTGGGGTATTTATCATCTTCAGTGATAGTTCTTGTTTTCTCTGTTTGTCTGTCACACTCTTGACTTATTGACATGCGAAACATCATGTGTTCCTTTGAATATTTTTTAGAAATTACATATAGACTTATCTTCTCTGTTAGTACTTATGTGACACATGTGTTCCTTGGAGCATTCTTGAATCATGTGTTCCTTTGAATATTTTTTAGAAATTACATAGGCTTATCTTCTCTGGTATGACTTATGGGACACATGTCTTTGTTTGAGCAGTCTTGTATCATGTGTCACAGTATTCTCATCAAAGCTCATTTACCACTTACCTGGTGTATTTACCACTTACCTGGTGTATTTATCACTTACCTGGTGTATTTACCACTTACCTTCGTTTGAGCAGTCTTGTATCATGTGTCACAGTATTCTCGTCAAAGCTCATTTACCACTTACCTGGTGTATTTATCACTTACCTGGTCTATTTACCACTTACCTGGTCTATTTATAACTTACCTGGTGTTTTTACCACCAACCTGGTGTATTTACCAATTACCTGGTGTACTTACCACTAACCTGGTGAATTTACCACTTACCTGGTGTATTTACCACTTACCTGGTGTATTTTCCACTTACCTGGTGTATTTACCACTTACCTGGTGTATTTACCACTTACCTGGTGTATTTTCCACTTACCTGGTGTATTTACCACTTACCTGGTGTATTTACCACTTACCTGGTGTATTTACCACTTACCTGATGTGATATCTCTTGCGTTATCAGCCCATTAATCCTTTCACACATACACACACCTTTGCAGCAGACGACTCTTGACATTTTTGCAATAGAGAAATTGCTTATAATGAGTAAATTCTCCTTATTACAATGTTTTCAACTTTATTCAATTATTGCTCTTATATTTATAGAGAGTTTCCATATTATTGACTTATTATCTTCAAAAGCCTTATGCTGCACATTTGAGAATTGATTGATTGGGGCTTCGCAGTTTTCCACAATTTTTCAGTCATATCACAGCAGCCAGTTCACCTTCTCATGTGTTTCGTAGCTTTCTCACACCCGTATTCCACACAACACTTTCCAAGCAACTCCTTTTCCACATAGACTGTTAGCCCATTAGTGAAAGACGAATGACTCTTGTCACAGTGACTTTTGTCAAACGTCGGAAAGAATGTTGGCCGAGCTTGGATTCGAACTCACAACCTGGAATGACAACCGAGTCGCTATCGGGGGCTCGTAAACAAACCTTTTTACTCGTTCTATGTGTTGCATTGTGCAACTCCAACAGTGCTCCTAAAGACATTTAGTCCCATGTGACTGGCTACTCTTAAAAAATGAAATGTATGATTATAGGTGGAAAACGAGTGAAGCTGCATTGACAGCTTTCAACATTGACCTTTGAGCCTACTTAATCTGCGTACGCCACAGAATGACTGAAAAGAGGATATTTCATGAGTGTTTATTTATTAAAAGTGATGAAAATAAACTCGAATGAGATATTCTTTTTACCACATAAATTGATTTATGAAGCTTATTTCGAAAAAATGTACATGAAATTTGTCGGTTTGGGTCCTAAAGTGACAATGATATAAGGTCCAACCGCTGACGTGACGTTATGTTCATAGTTTGGTTTTCTGCGTTTCAATCGAGTCTTGAGTGTAAGACTGGAAACCAAACTAGTAGTGTTATATGGTAGTTATGTAATGGGATTTTGACCCCCCCCTCATATATGTAGAAGACAACATATAGGCAGAACTAAAACATATATATTATATATCCATAATTTAAAGTATAATAATCGAAAAGAGTTGAAAACGTTTTGTCACACTGTTTTCCAAAGTTGTCTGCTGCAAACGGGCCGGAATACGTTTATGTTCAAGTTACGCCAAATACATCCGCGGGCCAGGCTTATCTACAGACAAGTAGGCCCTAAAAAAAACTGTTTGCCTAGGCATGGTTGTACATTTTCTCCGGACTGCATTGAATATGTGACAATGGGTGTAAATTCTTTGTAATGGAGCTGTTCGGTTCGATCATGTTTAGCTCCACTGGCTGAATTCCAGTCGAGCGAATTGTCCGTTGTGTGTGCGTCAACTTTTTGCTTCAAACAACTTCTCCCTAAACACTTGGCCAATTTGAATGAAGCTTCATAGGAAGCATCCTCTCAATGTCCTCTCCTAAATTCCTTCATTTTTGGGGGATCCATGCACAACCCAAAGAAAACACTTTAAAATTCTTCTCCTCCAAAACTGTATGGCTGATTTTCAAATAGTTTTGTAGAAATGTTCCTTGGGTGACACTACTCGAGATGTAAGAGTAGGTGGAAACCCAGTTTTTGCCGAGCCCGATTGTGTTCAAAATGATATTAAACATCTTTGCGGGGCGAGTTCAATCTCGCATACTACATGATCCCCCCCCCCCCCCCCCCCCATTTTCTTTGGGTTATTTTAAAGCTAAGAGGTATTTCTTTTGAATGATATAATGATATATTGTGTTCTTCATGAGAAACGCTTAGAAAGTGTTGCAATTGAGGGTTGAAACTTGCCGATTCACATAGAAACAAAGAAGGAATTTATTTGGTGTATTGTTACCTCAAGTGCTTCAGCACAATTTTGTTATTAGGGAATTCGTTAAATTCGAACGCTATTCGATATTAGATATATTAGATCTCTCATATCCAATGGAGAATATATTGGTTATTATATTAAGAATCGTTGACAATAGATGTCGCATCTCTACTGAGGTTATCTTTTGATAAAGGTAGCTGTGTTTATGGTGCTCACGCCGACCCATGTAGCTCAGTCGGTAGCAATGCGGGCTGTCAATTCAGGGGACGTGAGATATAACCCCAGCTCGGCCAACATTCTTTCGGACAGTTTACAAAAGTCACTTAATTAGCGAACAGTCTATATTGAAATGCAGCCAGTTGCTTGGAAAGTATGTTTTGTGGAGTACTGTATGAGAAAGCCAGGAAACACATGAGTAGGTATCACAACTTTGGTAAGGATGTTATAGACGATGTTATTCCATATCATCTTGGCAACTTTTAATCACCCATGGGAATTATTTTTCAAGAATTATATTTGTTGTTTTTTAGCTCCACTGACTGAAAGCCAGTCGAGCGTATGTCATGGCGAATTGTCCGTGCGTGCGTGCGTAAACATTTTGCTTTAAACGACTTCTCCTCCCTAACCACTTGGCCAATTGGGATGAAACTTCATAGGAAGCCTCCTCTCAATGTCTTCTCCTAAATTCCATCTGGTTTCCATGGCAACCGAAAGAATAAAAATAGTGAAAACCTTGAAAATCTTCTTCTCCATAAGTGTCAGGCCGATTTTCAAGATTCCTTCAAGCCATGTAGATTGGTCGAAAACTATGACCGCCAGGGGGGCTATTTTGCCTTATATGACTATGTAAGTGTCGGGCTGATTTTCAAATAATGTTATAGAAATGTTCCTAGGGTGACCCTTTATCAGATTCCTTCAAGCCATGTTGATTGGTCAAAAAACATGGCCACCAGGGAGCGGGGCTGTTTGCAGATTTAATTTTGGCCTAATGGCAGTGGAGCGATACTGGCCCTCCTTGGCCTCTTGTTACATCCCCGTAACATATTCTATAAATCTTTGTAATAAGAAATGGCTTCCACAATTTAATACGCTTTATTGTAATAGACAAACAACACACAGATTATAAATAGTATAAAATACCCATACAACACAACAGATTATAAACAGTTTGATAATGATTTCCGTATTAAAAAAATCATTACCTTCCATATAAAACAAAGAAAGTTTGTAACTTAAACCATGATACTTCTTGTACAGATCTAATGAAACCTGTTTCACTAGTTTAGATCCAGGCCAGCAGGCGCATTTGTTCCGACTGATCAGGCTCTATACTGTTGGCAATGCAAAACACCATTTTTATCATGATATTCCTAAAATTGGCTGTGGTCTCAACGAAATCCAAAGCTAGGAAAGTATTTTTGAAGAATTCAGCATCGAAAGGAGTTAGATTCATGAATTACTTATATTCTTGCACTAGTATGTCCATTGTTTGTGTTACCTGTCTGTAAGACTGGGTTACATCAAGAGATCGCTTATCAATGCTCATACTGGCCGTTAAGTTTAGACTTGAAATTTTCCAAATCGCATGTGCAGCATGACTTTTGAAAACATTGTGGCAAAAGTAGAAAATCTTACTTAAACAACAATTTGTTCCAACTACATTCAATAAATGCACATGTACTTTCACTTTTAAGATTTTCCATATTTTAGCCTAGATGTTCCAAAAGATTTGCGCTGCATAATTGTTGTAAGTGGGTTAGGGTTGAACTGGTTTTAACTTGAGTGAAATATACGCACAACGCCAGTATACGAACAATGCACTGTAAAACAGATATAATTTATAAGTCTATGTATTGAACATTTCCTGATTGTAGAAGTCAACACATTAAGCATTTTGAATTATACATAGTTCCCACAACTACAATATTTACCTCCCCTGGCAGTCATTTTTGATAGTCGAATTACGCCAAATACATCCGCGCTCATGCTTAGTCCATAAACAACTGTGTTTGCGTAGAAATGAGTATACCATAACCAGAATGCATTGAATATATGGCATTGAGTTTTAATTCATTGTAAATGTGTATAGGATGCACTGGAAATGATTGATTTTATCATTTTTTTAGTATTTTGACCTTGATTGAAAGAATGTGAAACCCCGATGTTGTCCAAGAAGTCGATATAATCAGATCATACAAAGGTATCAACGACATATTGTTGTTAAACTCAAATTCCTTGGTGTTTGTTATCTATTAATCACATGTTTTTAATATTCTCCATTAATGCTCATCATATTTGCCTATCAAAAATGGCCGACAAGGGAGATACTTATTGTAGTTCTGGGAACTATGTTTTGGAGAATTGCCAACTTATCTTAATGGTGTGGTGAAATACATAATACGGTCTGTTTACACAGTAATATATGAGCTGTATCTGAGAACTTTAGATCTTAATGCGTCTGCTTAAAGTGGAAACTTAGATGAGTGTGCATACGCAGTTGCACCAGAATTGAGTGTAGCATCAAACCAGATGTAGCTTTTAACAAAACAATAGTGATCCTCAAAACACATGTGTCGCCTGTGAAAGTTGGATACTAACTGAGAAAATGGTTGAACAAAAATGCACACAGGAAGATAACTACAAACATAAGCATGGTGGAGTTACTATATTTGAAATTGATACATTGGAAATTAATTGAGAAATTCAGAAATAGAAAAAGGGAGATAACACCAAACATAAATCAGGCTAGAGTTATGTTCCTGGTATTGTTCCAATGGTCTGATCAGGAGACAAGGGAGATAACAACAAACTGTCAAACATATGTTTCGGTTATGCAACTTTAAAATGACACTGAAAGAAAGTATAAGAAAAAAGGGAGATAACCACAATATAAGTAGGCCGTAGTTATGTTCCTTCTATTGTGCAATTCCCCTGATCACAATGTATAAGTGTTGTGTTCATTAATAATTTGAAAGCATGACGGAGAAGTTATCCCTGAATTACAGGCAGGTGATACAAAACCTTGAAATGAGCTGTTTCTAGTGAAAACCAATGGTATGGCCTATGCGTAATGTATCGACCCTGATCAGCCAGCGCAGGCTAATCCGGGCCGACACATTTCGTCTCAGGGGTATAGAGTAATGATTCCTGAAACAGAAAATCCAAAGGTTTTCTTGTGGAACGGCTCAGATATGGTCCCACTGGTGTTAGTAGCATGTCCCTTGTTGTGATCCCTTTACGGAGATCCAATAAGACCCCCCGTACTGCCATTGTGGCTCCATGGTAAACTGACCTTTTCATCATGTGGCAGTCCAATATGCATATACGTAGACGATAATAATCGTTTTATCTGCTCGCCAAATGGCTATACAGCCGAGTGCGAGGGTAAAAATCCTACAGAAAACGAACGAACCCCCAAACTACCTCGCTGTTCATAAGAAAACCAACATTGTGGACTCTGCGTAAAGTATCAACCCCAATCAGCCTAAGCAGGCTAAACCGGGCAGATACTTTTCGCCTCCTGTGGATTTTCTAGTTCAGGAATCATTACTCTCTATCCCCCTGAGACGGAATGTGTCGGCCCGGATTAGCCTGCGCAGGCTGATCTGTATAGCAGAGGCCATAATGTTGGTTTTCTCGTGGGACAGCTCATACGAGTGGGTGAAGTTTACGTGTGGTTTGAGTGAGATTGGCATGTTATAAAGTCACAACAAATATAACAAGCATTTAAATTACAACTCGATAAATATGTACTAGTTTAACAATTCAGTATGTACGCGAGATAAATATTTCATCTAATGTATTGAAAATTAACCATTTATATGATTTGCAATTTTAGGAGTTGTCTACTTCAAACACATTGAGGAAAGGAATATTAACACTTTTGACAAACGTAATACGTATGATTTTAAGATAGAATATAAACAAAAACATTGTGAGAATGTATGCAATGTACATAATGAGCAATTTCTCCTCTCACATTTGTGTTTAAAATATGTCGGCAACAGGTGCCAGTCTCGTTTAAAATCTAAAAATAGCATTTTACTATATATTGTCAATATATAATCAAATGCTATTTTTAGATTTAAATGGTGTCGGCGTCAAAGGCATCAAATGACGTCTGTATCAGGAAAATAGTCAAAGAAAGACCAACCCACAGGTGTTATGATGTGTATGAACTGAATGATTTGACATTAATTTTTTTTCAATAACTCAACTTCAATTTTATATATTTTTAAAGCGGCTATTTCACGATTTTGGGGTCACAGGATTCAAACAAGAAAAACTATTTCAACTATCACTTAATTGCAAACCCCAAGATTTAACAGCAGTTTGTCTAAGGATAACTGAAAATGACTGAGTGAGTCTATTTACCCTTTCCAACCTGCAGACGCAAAACGAGCAATTTCACCTTTTGTCACAATGTTTTCATCTTTTTTTCCAGTAACAATACCTACAATTTTAGAGATTTTCCGTATGTTTTCGTCTGCTACAGATTTGCTGTATGTGGGAAAGGGTTACATAACATATTACCATAGACCATATGAGATTACAAAATATACGGACATATATTTAAGTAAGAACGTCATGATTTGCCAACATAATAACTAAACCCTATTTGCAGCAGACGACTATTAAAAACAATGATGAGCAATTTGTTCTTTTGTCGCAATGTTTTCAACTGTATTCAACAATTACACTTTTAGTTATAGAGTTTTATTTTTTATTTTTGCCTAAATGTTTTGAAAGGCATCTGCTTAAAATGTGTTATTTGTTGGAAAGCGTAAACGACTATTCTTAGTAGTTTTGCCCAGTCAATGAAGTACTCTCCGAATGACACTTACATTGTGGGCAAAACACACTAATTCTCTATATCGCCAAATCTAGTCTATAAACGCATTACTAGCAGCACTGTTTTATCAACAATTTAGGTAAAAAAAATATTGTAGAAATTTTAGTACATACATTTAAATTTGAATGACAACATACCGAACTTAATATAGTTCTGTCATGAATATAGTTGATGATATATAAGTATTTAAAAAAAGGAAAGAAAGAAAAGCCTTTATACACAGAATTATTAAGTCCCATGATAGTTCTTGTACTTCATGTACCTCACTCAAATACAATGTACATTCTCGAACTCAGCTTTCATGCGTCACATCACCACTGTACACACTTTCATGACTTAACATGATTTAAGTCGAACTCTTCTGATGTAATATAATGTTTTGTACAACAAGTATTTTCCACATCTGTGAATACTGCTCCTCTTCAGGCAGGCATTTTAGCTGCACAAAACACATGGTTAATGTTTATTTCTGTAACACACAGTAAACCATCGAATTTTATACTATAACGTAATTCATCGATACATCTTAATGATCGCTTTTCTATGATCTGTTTTACTCAAACTAATTCTTTCTTAATACGTCTTTAAACAACATTAACATGATATGCAGTAATGCATGAAGTCATTTGCGAACAATGTCGAACAAGAAAAGACTGCACGATTTGTGCAATCAGGGTCCGAAACAATAAAACTCTAAAACCGTTTTCAGTGCTCCAAATACGGGATCTGATTGGACAATTTGGAGAACGTATTTGCTTCTGACCAATCAGATGCTTGAGCACAAATTCTGAGTACAGATAAAACTTTTATAGTGTTGGAGCCTGATCTTGTTCTTGCATTTTAATCTTGGTCTACTTCGTTCGCTACCCATATTTAAATATGTAGCAAAATCTTATATTTTGTAAGAATGTTTATAAATCAATTGTGACAGTTGAAGGAATTCAGCGCGATAAAGGTTAGATATTCAGTTCAACCCAAACCTCCTGACACCAAATTAAGGTCAAAGTGAACACAAACTTCCTTACACCAAATTAAGGTCAAAGTGAACACAAACATCCTGACACAAAATTAAGGTAAAAGTTAACAGAAACTTCCTTAAACCAAATTAAGCTCTAAGTGAACACAAACTTCTTTTCACAAAATTAAGGTCGAAGTGAACACAAACCTTTTTACACCAAATTAAGGTCAAAGTTAACACAAACCTCCTTACACCAAATTAAGGTCAAAGTGAACACAATCTTCCTTACACCAAATTAAGTTCACAGTGAACACAAACTTCCTTACATCATATTAAGGTCAAAGTGAATACATCTCCGCTCGCTCCTTTATGGTTAGACAACTGCACTTTCTACTCTTTTAGAATGCTTTTGAGGGGAAAAAAAATATTTCTACCAGACACTGCATTTCTTTTCTGGGTTCATATACGCTCCTTTCTTACAACCGAATACTTTGCTAAAGTCCTTCATATTTTGGAGCGTTCCTATTACTCTGCAAGAAAGAATGGAATACAAGCTTTGGGAATAAATACGCATACTCGTATCGTGTAAACGGTCAGGAAATGTTACATTAATTGGTAAACATGTTCGGACATACAGAGACAAGGAACTTCAAAACTCATTCAAGGCTGACTTGTTCTAGCTTTGCATTTTGAAGAGTTCAAAGTAATGTTTATGCATATCAAGATAAACCGTATAGAGCCTGGTCAGACGGCCCGGATGTTGGTGCTACAGGCGTCACACCACATCGATCCGAGCAGTCTAAGGGTTAAATACGAAATATATACCGTCGAGCAAGATTGCGAATATATACTGTAAGCATAAGATTAGGAAATATATACCATTAGTATAAGATTGGGAATATATACTGTATGCAAAAGATTAGGAAATATACTGTCGATATAAGATTGGGAATATATACTGTATGCATAAGATAAGGAAATATATACCATCAGTATAAGATTGGGAATATATATACTGTATGCATAAGATAAGGAAATATATATCGTAGAGTAATATTGGGAATATATACTGATTGCACAAGATTAGGAAATATACTGTAATATAAGATTGGGAATATATACTGTATGCATAATATTAGGAAATATATACCATCAGTATAAGATTGGTAATATATACTGTATGCATAAGATTAGGAAATATAAACCATCAGTATTAGATAGGGAATATATACTGTATGCATAAGATAAGGAAATATATACCGTCGAGTAAGATTGCGAAATATGTACTGTAAATTAAGATTATGAAATAAATTTAATCTGTATAACATTACGAAATATATAACAAATCTGAATAATATATCGAAAGATATATAAATAAAATAAATAAGATTGGGATATATGTCATTTGACGATAACAGACTAATCAAACAAGTCTTCCTGGTGGACTATAATTCCATTCAAAGTAATTGGAGTTCAAACCCCAAAAGCGTTACGCAGAAGTTAGATCGAACGTATTATTATAACAATAGACTAACCTTTCTCACGTTAAGAGTAAGATCATTAATTATTATTCTTGCATATGGAAATCAAAAGTGGAAAAAAGTGCCCAGGCTCCGAAGCCATATATTGTGCGCAGTTGTTTTGTGGTAAATTTACCACTACGCATAGAGACAGGGCGTTACCTTGGTGAACCATTAAACAATAGACTGAAAATTGTGTAACTGTCACGAAATAGAAAGTGAAGAGCACTTCTTATTGAGGTGTACATTATTTGGCAGAGTTAGACATTTTATTTACAGTGATATATTTAACAAACAGTTCATGATAAAGTCTTGTCAGGAGAGATTTATTGAAGTTATTCAAACAAAACTTAGCAAGACAGCCTCTCATTTATAGTGCAATCGTATATGCTGTTCAACAATCTTATGAATATCAACTTATTTTTTTTTGAAATATCGGAAATTTTGTACATTCATAAAGACAATCATAAATAAGTTTAAAGTGGCATTTCTATAGAATTCATAAACAAAAAAAAATAAGTAAAATAATAATTGTTTCCCCATACTTTTTTCCCTGCTCGGTAGGCACCGCTTAAGGAATTGCAAGAAATAACGGGAACGAATCACAACTAAATTATACCTCTTTAAAGGTTGATGTCCAATACAAACATTGGGAGATTAATGTACACAAGTTAACTGTTATAAAAATAACTCAGTTCACACAATAAGTGTGTTTATCTAGTGTTAAAGCATCATACAATTATGCTGTTTATGGGATATAGATGATTTCAGGTATGTCACAGAAAACTAACATTCTCTTACTTCACTTATAAGTGAAGATCCTGATCATACTGAATAAGTACATACTGATCAGGATCTTCATTTTTATGGAATAAGATAATGTTTTTTTCTTGTGACATACCGAACAAAAATCATCTAATAATCAGTATAATTAGTTTAGCACTAGATAAACATTTACTTGACCGCCTTGATGGTGTTGTGTAGAGCGTCAGCCTCGAGTGTGGGTGTCACAGGTATGATCCCTGGCCGGGTCATACCCATTAAAATAGTAGTAATGGCCCCTTCCTTCCATGGCGGGGCTGAGGGTTGCAGGGTTAGTTGGCATTACGACTGACTGGCTGATGTCAGGATAAATAGATCAGTAGGACTGGTAACTTACCCAGTAAACTCCGTGATATAACATAAACAATGTTGAAAGCGGCGTTTAACAATAAACATTTACTTATTGTATAACTTAAGATGATTTCAGGTAGGTCGTCTGATCACAATCATTTGTATATATTTCATGTATATTTGTAGGAACATATTTTGAAACATTCTCTGTTGACTTATTGGGTCGGGTGAACTTTATCATATAATTATTTAATTATGGCTGTCTATTATAAAACTGTTAACATATGTCACGATGATAAACAATTTATCTTAACACCAAGTAGATTACGAAATATGTATATTTTGACAATAAAGGAATGATAAGCCTATATGCCTCTTCTGTATAAGATTTGAACATACTAATACGGTCTGATTATAGGAAATTATTTACCTAACCGTCCTGACTATGTACTACCAGTCCTGACACGATTTAAAACAGCTTTGTGGTCTCATCGTACCGCACCATCCTACAACCAAAGGGCATATCACTTGTGTCACTATAGAACAAATATATATGAGCCGTTATACGAGAAAACCAACATTGTGGAATCTGCGAACTTATCGACCCATATCAGCCTGCACAGGCTAATCCTGGCGGACACATTCCGTCTTAAGTGGATAGAGGTATAGAGTAATGATTCCTAAAATAGAAAAATCACAGAAAGCGAAAGTGTCTGTCGGGTAAGCATGCTTTAGCTGATCCTGATACTTTACGCAGAGTCAACAATGTTGGTTTTCTCGCGGAAAGGCTCGTGTGTGTTAAATCTACGTAGAACTGTTTTTGAAAAGATGTTACATGAATAACGAACATGAAAAACAATCTACTTTATATTGGTCTTGACGTTGGCTGATTGATTGTGTGCCATTTCTGTTTTTCACACAATGCTTTTCATAGGCGTCTGCA
>JASEVX010000011.1:50096080-50148622 GCA_031761405.1 Serripes groenlandicus | reverse complement strand
GATCAGTAGGACTGGTAACTTACCCAGTAAACTCCGTGATATAACATAAACAATGTTGAAAGCGGCGTTTAACAATAAACATTTACTTATTGTATAACTTAAGATGATTTCAGGTAGGTCGTCTGATCACAATCATTTGTATATATTTCATGTATATTTGTAGGAAACATATTTTGAAACATTCTCTGTTGACTTATTGGGTCGGGTGAACTTTATCATATAATTATTTAATTATGGCTGTATATTATAAACTGTTAACATATGTCACGATGATAAACAATTTACTTACCACCAAGTAAGATTACGAAATATGTATATTTTGATAATAAAGGAATGATAAGCCTATATGCCTTCTGTATAAGATTTGAACATACTAATACGGTCTGAATAAGGAAATATTTACCTAAACCGTCCTGGACTATGTACTCCAGTCCTGACACGATTTAAAACAGCTTGTGGTCTCATCGTACCGCACCATACCTACAACAAAGGGCATATCATTGTGTCACTATAGAACAAATATATATGAGCCGTTATACGAGAAAACCAACATTGTGGAATCTGCGAACTTATCGACCCATATCAGCCTGCACAGGCTAATCCTGGCGGACACATTCCGTCTTAAGTGGATAGAGGTATAGAGTAATGATTCCTAAAATAGAAAATCCACAGAAAGCGAAAAGTGTCTGTCCGGGTAAGCATGCTTTAGCTGATCCTGATACTTTACGCAGAGTCAACAATGTTGGTTTTCTCGCGGAAAGGCTCGTGTGTGTTAAATCTACGTAGAACTGTTTTTGAAAGATGTTTCATGATAACGAACATGAAAAACAATCTACTTTATATTGGGTCTTGACGTTGGCTGATTGATTGTGTGCCATTTCTGTTTTTCACACAATGCTTTTCATAGGCGTCTGCAGGAGAATAATTGACTTAACCGGACTAAAATGCGAGGACAAGTTTCGTGACTTAGTCACTCTAAAATCGAATTCTTGGGTAAAGCGGTCTGCGAAAATACCACTAAAATCAAACTTTTGGATAATGCAGCCTGCACAAATCCCAATTCGTCTGCGCATCAGTAGGATCCGGGTTTACCTTCGAGTTCTAATTGTATCGACATTTTAGCATTATTTCGAGAAACTTTATAATATTATCAAATTTACCATTAATTGTTAAAGGTTGTGCTTCTTCTGACGTGGCTTATCTAAGAGGTATTGTTCTCAATGGGAATACATCATTATATTTAGAGCCCAGACGTGGAACATGAATTTAACCTAGATATGGATAGGGAATCAGTTTCCGGTTATGTGGTGCGGTTATAAAAAGTCTCCAAAATTTCGGGGGATTATAAACCCGAAATAAAGTGCTCGGTTTAGGT
Organism: Serripes groenlandicus; assembly: GCA_031761405.1. NCBI lineage: Eukaryota > Metazoa > Mollusca > Bivalvia > Cardiida > Cardiidae > Serripes > Serripes groenlandicus. Next base: position 50,147,247 of record JASEVX010000011.1, on the reverse strand, counting down.
CAGATGAAAGCAATTCATTTTCAATAGGCGACTATTATATCGTTTTGGGCTATCGCTCTTTTCCAACAATCCAAATAACGCAGAAACCTATATTCAATTAAAGTTCATTCTTAAAACTACAAAAATGGCACACAAAAACTCACAAGATGACCTTCCTTTATTTAAGCTATGATGTCAATTCAAAGGTCAATCTTATCCCGCAGTGAAAATTGCTTTCATGTATTCCAGAAAATATGTGTTGTTCTGAAAATGGCTCTTATGTTTTGGTCACACATCAGTCAGAGGGTTTTCAAATTTATAAACTTTCAACAAAATCATTATTGCGCGGGTGCATCAGCACCATTGCATATATTGGTTGTGAAAAAACTATCACTGGTGCAATGGGCTTGTGCATGCGCCGTGTTAATCATCTTGATCGCGCATGCGCCGTATTTTACCGTCAGCTCTCGGATATTTCCGTAGCAGTTCGTCACTAGACTGGTTCTCGTTCGAAATTGCAATATAATATTAAGATTAGTGAACCAGTCTATTTATAAGCTATTAGTTTTGTTATAATTAAAATGTAAATTATAGTTTTTTAATAAGACCCACCGCTGCCACCATTTGTAACGTGTACCGGCGTTAAGCCATCGCGGGTCACCCATCCAGGCACTAACCGCGATGAACGTTGCTTAACTTTACACAAAGGTCAACCACTCTACCAACGTTGCTATAAAATCCGGCTTTTACAGCAAGGCTGTAGAAGTGATAGTTATACATATACCTACACCCCGTTCCCGTTACATTAGGAAAATGGGAATAGGAAAATGGGAATATTTTCATAAATGCGAAGTTATTGTGCTAAATTTTGCGATTTTAAGAATATATTAAGAGGGGGGGGGGGGGGGGGGGGGGGGGGGGGCGCATGCGCAGACAAATGTTTACAATAATTTTAGGAGATCAAGGTCAACACGTTGGGAAAAGGTATTTTTGGTTTTGTTTTACGTATTTAACTAAAAAATTGTTATCATATATTTATATCATGTATTTAAAAGCGGGTTTACGAATCAAACAGTATTTCTTAAGCCATACAAATGCTGATTCCCGCGCCAATTGCTGCATCTTGCAGCACCTCTTGTTGTCTAATTGGAAACAACTTCAGTCTAATGGATACGTCTGTAATTCGCCTGGACACGATTGTCTGCCCGGCGACCCGATCCGAATAACTTCCCTAAATTGAATCTAACCACTACATCACCGGGGCTGTATGGGACACACGCGTGCGTCCGAATTTTCATTTGAGAAAACTGAAAAAACAACAACGCCACAATACCTCGTGAAGATACCAAAATAGTCTCTCTATATGATCCTATACTGAATAAATAATGACCGTAATGTAATCGTATGAGAAAATTCGGGATATGGTTTTGATAAAAAGTCATTATTATTATACTATATGAACATATAGAGGCTATTTATAGCAACACGGTCCTGGTTGGGATTCCCCAAATTTTCCCATACTCTTTACGGTCATTATTATTATAGTATTTGTAGTAGTGTGTGTTTTTCCCCAATTGGTTATCAAATGAAAACTCGGACGCCTGTGCTCGGGACCTGGGCGTCGTTACCTGAGCAAAGTTGAGGTAAAAGAGCTGATCATGGTTGAGTGATGCGAGACCCGGTAGTCGTGGTTCAGTACCACCATGTTCCTTCTTCCATTTCTGATATGCCTGTAACATAACAACGTAAGGATATCTTTACAGAAGAATCGACTATGCTGTTACTTGACACTATTGACCTGATCCTGACCTCTGTGCCGAGATAATATAAGCGGTGCTCTGTGAGAACCAACCTAAGCGTGATTATTACACGTGTGGAAATGTCTCTGAATTCATGCTTAAAATGGATACTTCTTTACAGAAGGCACTTGAATCATTCTATAACTAATTGGCGAACAGTGCGGATGCGCTCACTGATCTGAGTCTACACTAGTCGAAAATGATTTTCGGTTGGTTTTCTCAAGAATAGCTCATATATTGTCACGAGGTAGGTGTACACTTAGTGTCAATGATATCACCACGTGCAAAACATTTCGTAAAATATCAAAGCATGCAAAGAGGCGGTTCAAAGTGCTGATGTGTTTTTTTTGTATTTATTAATTAACCCTTTCCCACATATAGAGGCTTTCTGACGCACCTGCTGCAGACGAATTTGGAAATCATTGTGACAAAGGCAGAGATTGCTCATAATGAGCATTTCTCCATTTGCCACAATGCTTTCAACTCTATTCAATAATCATAATATCATTTATAGATATTAACTATATTTTGAACTTTATAATTACAAAATCGTCTGCTGCCGATTTATTGTATGTGGGAAAGGCTTAAGTAATCATACAGACTACTAATAAGCTTCAGGGCCAGTGCAATAGTTAATATGAAAATCAGTAAACTTTCAATATAAGAAATTAGGAATATTACAGGACATGACATTTTCCAAAGGTAATTAAATAAATAAAGTGGTAAAAGATGCAAATGTATGTATTATTATAATAAGAAGAAACACAATTGATTCAATTAACGGTATATACACTAAGGATAAGGATGTAGTTCTAGCATTATTACCCTGTATGCCTCCTTTAGCCCTCCGTTATCAGCAATGTTCTCCCCTTGTGTTGTGATTCCGTTCAGCTGAAATACCATAAACATGTACATAATTTTTGATGATTTAACATGGATCGAATCATAATGGCAGCCAGTTCCATTTTCCCTCGGAAGTTCACTCGAAATCTGTCGAAATGCAGCGCAACCTCTCAAGAGGCAAAGAAAAGCCCTTTCCCACCTATAAGACGCACTTTGACGCCTCTGCAGCAGACGACTTTTGAAAACATTGTGACAAGATGAGAATTTGCTCAGAACGAGCAATTTCTCCTTTTGCAACACTTATCAACTTTTTTCAGTAATTATACCATCATTTATAGAGGTTTTCCATGTTTATTCCTAGATGTTTTCAAAGTTGTCTGCTGTATGTGGGGAAATGCATCTGTTCTAGAGAGGTGTAGCTGTATAGAGGGTAATCATTGTCTTAACCCTTTCCCACATTCAACATATCTGCAACATAGTGACAAAAACCTGAAAAATCTCCATAAAGATATCCTTAATTGTTAAATAAAGTTGAAAACATTGTGGCCAAAGGAGAAATTGCTCATCATGAACAATGTTTTCAAAAGTCGTCTGCTGCAGAGGCTTCCGGAAAGCGTATATATATGGGAAAGGGTTAATAGAGACTGATGTTGACACCTCTGAAGTCGTGTCCCGGTAGCTCAGTCGGTAACGACGCGGGCTGTCAATCAAGGGGTTGTGAGTTCGAATCCCGGCTCGGCCAACTTTCTTTCCGACGATTGACAAAAGTCATTGCGACATGCGTTATTCGTCTTCCACCAATGGGCTAAGTCTATGTGAAAAAGCAGTCAGTTGCTTGGGAAGATTGTTGTGTAGAGTACTGATGTGCGAAAACCAGGAAACATATGAGTAGGTGAACTGGCCGCCGTGATATGACTGAGAAATTGTTAAAAACGGCGTTAAACCCCAATCAATCAATCAATCAATCAAATGACACCTCTGAATGAACATTGAAAGCATATGTGAAACATACCTCCAATCATTATACCTCCATTCGAAGAAGAGGGGGCATGAATTGCTTTTCAAATGTCGGTCCGTCGGTACAGCAAAGCTTGTCCGATTAATAACAGGTTAATGCATAGACCCTCAGTACTCAAACTTTGCAGGGAGGTTAGGCATGACTAATAGATTGCCCCTCTGTATACCGTATGTAGGAAAGGGTTAACAGCTGTGATTGAAATGTAAAGGACTTCTACAAATCAGTACAAAGCTATTTGTCAATAGTTTCAGGTTATCCAGAGTGTATAGTGTTACGTGAAGAAGCCAAAACACTGATTCGATCCAACTGACTCAATTAATCTGGACTTTACTGATATTTTACTGCAACTAAACCATCTCCCGTAACCCTTTCCCACATACAAAAAGAAATCTGCAGCAAAACGATTTGGAAAACATATAGAACAAATTAGCCGTTGCACGAGAAAACCAAAATGATGGACTCTGCGTAATATATCGATCCAGATCAGCCTGTGCAGTCCGCCCAGGTTAATCCGGGTCGACACTTTCCGTCTCCGGGGGATAGAGGTTTAGAGTAATGATTCCTGAAACAGAAAATCCACAAAAAATGTCTGCTCGGATTAGCCTGCGCGGCCACAATGTTGGTTTTCTCGTGGAACGGCTCAAATATGAATAATCTCATTTGGTAAGAGTTTCATTGCTGAATAGAGTTGATGATTTTGACAAAAGGAAACATTACTCATTTTGAGCTTCTTCTTCTTCTTCTTCTTCTTTTGTCACAATGTTTTCACAAGTCGTCTGCTACAGAGGCGTCAGAAAAGCGTCTGTATGTGGGATAAGGGATAATTCTCGTGTGCATGTGTATGAGCTTACATTCCCTATTTACCCTTTCCCACCAACACATTTCAGGAGACGACTTGGAAAGTATGTTGGCAAACACACAGAATAGCTCCATACATGTAGGTATAATTACTGAAAAGAGTTGAAAACATTGTGGCAAAAGGAAAAATTACTCGTTTTGAGCAATTTCTACTTTTGTCGCCATGTTTTCAAAAAGCCGTCTGCTGCAGAGGCGTCAGAAAGCGTCTACATATGGGAAATGGTTAACTCATAAACGAGGGGTTCCTCATACATTATTGCTTCATTTACAAGGCTTCCTATCAAATACCGACATCATTCAAATACGTTTCTTTAGTTTGAACCCTTACGACATTGAATTATTTCTATGTTCAACCACAGGCGTCCGAGCTTCATTTAAGAAAAGATTTGGAACAAAACATACAATATACCTCGTTAAGATTCTACAAACAATCTCTCTATATTGTCCATATGCTATAATAGTAATGACCGTAACGAGTTCGTAGGAGAACATTTGGGGAATCCCACCCAGGACCGTGTTACTATAAATAGTCGCTTTACGGTTCATATAGTATAATAATAATGACTCGTTATATCGGCTGCATCTGACGGTTTATAAATCTTGTTGAATCTCTGGACAGTGATGACTCGGATGAACCTGTGTATTCACACAGTCTCACCAGATCCTTCACTGTCCGCCAACATGTCCCGCTGATTAATTTAATTTTTAATTTTTTTTTAGTTAAATCATGGAAGCCAGTTCACTACTCATGTGCTACCTGACTTTCAGACAAGAGTACTCGACACAACAGTCTATCCAATCAACTGATTGATTTTCCACATAGACTTTTAGCTCATTTGCGGACTCACTACCGTTTGAGCTACCGGGGCTCGGCTATCCTAGATGTATCTTCTGAGCAAGTTGGCTAAATTTACATTAATCGCCAGAAAGAGAAGAAAATGACATTTCGGTATAAAATTCCTATCTACATTGTTTAAAAAATACTATCAATTTATTTGTCTCATGTTATATGATATGTATTGTGTTTGTCCGCCTGTAACGACTATAACACATTTGTAATGCTTTTGGTCAGTAAACCTTTTGACTTTGACAATTTATTATAATTCCAGACGACCTTCTTATATCAGATCCATGCGCCTTTTTACCTTACGCCATCCGACACCAAGGTGTGAGATGTGGTTTACGAATATAGTATTTTTAAATGTGTACTCACATTTATGCCGGATGGTTCTATGGTGTAGTTACCGTACTGATCTATCATACACTGGGCACGTTCTTTAAATTTCTCGATCACGTGGTCGTCCCACCATTGTTTGAGATTCCCATCTTTGTCATATTGACGGCCTTAGTGGAATAAATCAAGCAATGCGTTAAATTTAAACAATTAATGAAAAATGATAGAATTATTATACTACGAAAACTTAGTAAATATATATATATATAGCCAATACAAAACGTGATTCTAGACGGATAGAAATCCGAATAAGGTGCTTTTTAATTCACATAATAACTAATCTAAGTTAACTAATTACATTTTTCTCAAGTGTTCATGGCATTTATTTAAAGTTAAAACTATACTATATGTATTATCTTATAATTGTTAATTTTGTTGCAACACCATGTTAAATGTTATATGCAAATAAAGAAATTGAATTATCATTATTATTTTAAAAGCAGCCCTAGAAATTTCGTCAACAAAATGTCTTATTGAAAATTCGAAATTTTATTCACGTCACTGTATGTATTATATCTTTAACATGAAGCAAAATGTGATATGTAAATGATATTTACCTTTGTCATCAAACCCGTGTGTTATTTCATGTCCTATGACCATACCTATACCCCCGTAATTAAGCGATCTGAAATACGAGTCAGTAGGTTACAAAGGGGTTGTATCAGGCCAAAAGGAAGCTTCCTGTGTCTTAGTGCAAAACGTATAAAGCTTTGGAAAGTCTGCGCGTGTATTAGCACAATCTCGACTACGTCTTTATTGTCAGCCGAAATGTGACAAGCAACATCAATGGTTGATTTGGATTTAACGCTGTTTTCAACAATTGTTCAGTCATATCACGGCGACCAGTTCACCTACATGTTTTTCTCACACAACAGACTTTCCAAGCAACTTGCTGCTTTTCCACATAGACTGTTAGCCCATTGAAGGAAGGCGAATGACGCTTGTCACAGTGACTTTTGTACCATTTTGTAAAGAATGTTGATCGAGCTGGGACTCGAATTCACATCCCCTGGATTGACTGAGCAACCGGGGCTCGGCGACAAGCAACGTCAGAAGCGATACATGACCTTTATTGCTGCTGAATTACTACAACCGGTATTATCATTCAACACCGTACACGCTTTGTTTTAATGTAGAATTTCTATTTTGAGGGAAATTACTTTTTTGTGTGTAAAATTTGTCATTTTCTCCAAACCATTGACAATTATGTGAAATAGAGAAAATAAACGAAAAAGGTAAGAAGTCACGTGGAATTTTCTACGTCATAAACTGTTCATAGATTGTGCCCAAAATGATAATATAATTAATTAATTATGTATGCTTTAAACTCTTTTGAATCCGGCAACGGAGAAACCGACATTTCGGACATTTAAGAGTTGATAATTGACGGACCAGAGTACAAATCAGCGTAGACTAACCACGGTCAACTCTGCTGGTCATTTGGTCGTTCAAAACATCTGGAAGGTTGAGAGTGGTAATAATCTCAACCAGACAAACAAAGTATGTAGTCTGATTTATAACCCTTTCCCACTTGTAGACGCATTGTGACGCAACTGCAGCAGAAGACTTTTGAAAATACTGTGACAAAAAGGATAAATTGATCAAAACGAGCAATTTCTTAGAGCCAATACTTCAATATCATTACGACTGATGTCCCAATTTCAGGATAACAGTTACTGGTAGTATAGGTTGTATACAATGGATACATCTTCGTTATATAACTGGGGGTGTAAACGGCATAAAACGCCCCTTAAACATTCAAACAAAACGCCTTACTTTGGATATCCTTTGCTGTAGAAAGGTGGCTGAAGTATACCAGCTGGAAACACTGCAAAATGAACCATATAATTAGTCAAACATATGCTTAAGACCACCTTTGTTTAGCAAGTCTAGTCGTTAACGAGGAGGGCTATCAATCCATTAGTCGTGAGTTCGAACCCCGGATTGGCCATTCATTCTTTCGGGTCATATGGTTGACACAAGTCAGGGTGACTGACGTCAGTTGGCTTAACCAAAGGTCTAGTCTAGTGCCTGTGAGTAATGTTGTGTTGAATACAGGTGTGGGGTATACATGTAGCTGCGAGAAAGCCAGGAAAACGTGTTATGTGTCCAATTCCACCAACCTTATTTAGCACTAAGTAATACTTCAAAGCGTATTCCATCATTTTTTGTTTCCCTAATACAAATGACAACATATTTCATTTCTGAGCAAGTATTGTTAGTCAGCAAGGTAACTATCTATGTTAACTTAGTCATTCACTTAAATAAATTTCACCATTTATTTTTTAAAAAATATTAGCAAAACAAAAATGATGAAATATGCTAATATGTGTTTAAGATTTACTTAGCGCTTAGTAAGGTTGGTGGAATTGGACCCTGGTATAGCAAAAATATCCTTGACGACGGCGTTAAACTCAAATCAATAAATTCAATCAAACATAAATTAAATACCACTACCCTTTGGCTTAGATGCACAGCTAAACGTGAATGATTCAGATAAATGTTCGCTTGAAACGTTTACAGTTAAAATACAAACTGAGTAGATAATAATTTATTATTGATGTCTCGTACTTATCTGATTCCGGGTCGAACTATAAAATGCGTTCACAATGGCTGGAGTTGTTGACCATCTGAAAGAAATCAATGAACATTTTTATCTATGTAAAATATGGTACAACTACGCCAATTGTTTATCCACAATGTTTTCAACCCTTTTTAGTAATTATACCTACATTTATAGAACTTTTCAGTGTTTTTTCCTAGATGTCTTCGAAGCCGTATGCTGCAGATATGTTGTATGTGGCAAAACGGTTAAAGGGATTGCCATCAGGTATATTTTTGTGTAGATGTAAATTTCTGTCATTGATATTGATTTAAATATTTGAAACGTTTAGTTTGATACGGATATATGAGCCGTTACATGAAAAAACCAACATTATGGTCTCTGCGTATTTATCGACCCAGCTCTGCGCGGCATGCTTAGGCTGATCCGGGCCGATACATTCCGTCTTAGGGGGATAGAGGTATAGAGTAATGATTCCTGAAACAGAAAATCCACAAGAAGCGAAAAGTGTATGTCCGTGTGGGCCTGCGCGGCATACTTATGATGATCCGGGTCGATACATTCAGTGTTAGGGGGATAGAGGTATAGAGTAATGATTCCTGAAACAGAAAATCCACAAGAGGCGAAAAGTGTATGTCCGTGTAGGCCTGCGCGGCATGCTTATGCTGATCCGGGTCGATACATTCAGTCTTAGGGGGATGGAGGTATGAAGTAATGATTCCTGAAACAGAAAATCCACAAGAGTCGAAAAGTGTATGTCCGGGTGGGCCTGCGCGGCATGCTTAGACTGATCCGGGTCGATACTTTACGCAGAGTCCACACTGTTGGTTTTCTCGTTATTCGTCTCATATCATGATTATCGATGTTTGGGTTAGAAAGGTTTTTACCATGGCAATGGTCGTAATCGCTCGTAATGATTATTGCACACAATTCGGTAGCAGTGAACAGGGACATATTCAGATTGTCCTAACACATCGAACTCTCGGTCATGTGCAAGCCAAATTAACCAATCAACTTACAGCTTTTAACCAGCACTCGCAGACCACTCGGTGTGTTAGGACGGCAATCGTATAAAGCCTACATTGACATGTTAAATATTCAGGAAAATAAACGAATAAGTAAACTTCAACAAAAACGTTTGAAAAAAATCGGCTTCATACTTTATGTATTATCGTAGGTATTTTGGTATTACTATTTAATGTTTATATACAGGGTAAAAAGACGTAAGTATATTTATGTATTTTTTTTATCATATTAAATGTTCTTGGATGTAAACATAAAAGAACATACCCTATTCAGTTGCACACGCTGTTTATAGACGAAGGAATATTAAAATAAATATTCAATATAAAGATACAAATACTTAATTACATACAGTATGTATAGATGTCGGTACATGTATATCGATACACACTTTCAATTACATAGCATACAGTGCTTTAAGACGTTGGAAATGTTTATTTGATGACAGTTCATAGAGTAGATATATTGGTATTACTGTTTATACATACAATGTTTTATCGACTGGTTTGTGATGTTTATAGAGTAGATATATTGGTATTACGGTTTATACATACAATGTTTTATAGACTGGTTTGTGATGTTTATAGAGTAGATATATTGGTATTACTGTTCATACAAACACTGTTTTATCGACTGTTTTTTCTTGTTTATAGAGTAGATATATTGGATTACAACGTTTTATCGACTGGATGGTGATGTCTATAGAGTAGATATATATAGGATCTGACATCAGTTGTCATTTCATATAAAGTTTTATTAAACGAGTTCAAGACATTTGTTATTAAGCGAGGCTTTAGCAAACTTAATAACACATTTCTTGGACGAGTTTAATACAACTTTATGAAATGACAACAAATGTCAGATTCTTTTTTATCTCATGACGAAACACAAAAAGAAAATCGTGTTTTCGCGGTAAAACAATAGTCCCAACATGTAATACTTAATAAACTGTTAACTTATCACAAACAAAATATTTGTATGACCGATAATAGTCCCTTTACCTCGTCTTTGTGTTGTACCGAATACACATTCTCAGCCATTTCGTAAACATTCGTGGATGAATACATAAATAGTGATTCGGTCATGTTATATTACACACGTAACATATAAAGAAATACGTACAAGCATTGTCATGTGATAAATTGGATTTACTGTTTATACATACAATGTTTTATCGACTGGATGGTGAATCATCTCCAGATTACTGATGGCGATCCCTCTTATATTTTCTAGAACGTTCTCGAAATACGTATCCGGATGAAAGTGTACCTGCAATGCGATTGCCTGAGTTAATTCTGTATAAAGCATTGGCTATATTCAATTTACATTTAGGGCTTTATAAACTCATAACCTACTAAAGTAACGTAATTCAGATAGGTACCGTTGTGTTTAAATATGCGCGTATCAAGGTACACGAACCATAGACTGATATCCAAACAGTAGACTGCACGTAAGTTGTTTTAATTCACATATAACAGGAGAAGTGACAATCCACTGGCATATCAGATCAGTTCAAGTAGCACACTTAAACGATGTTCTTGGTTAGTCAAACTTCTGTATATGTTTGGAAAAAGCTTGAATGATCGAATAACTGTAATGTTATGCGAGAAACAACCGTAAGGCATTTACGACCAGTATCGCTTTATATCAGCATCCATGTAGTTTGATCTGGCAATGGATTAGTCATAGACATTTCTAAAATAATTATGTAAAGAATTATCCATTTTGGTTCTTAGCATTCCCAACACGGGAAGAAAATGGCGTAAAGGTTGGCTTTCGCAGAGCACCACTCAAGTACTTTTGTGTTTCCTATACAGGAGATATACACAACAATGTAGTTTCTTAGAGACTACGGACCAACAGCTTCATTGCCCATCAACATATGTACGTATTATCTCGACATAATCCTCTACTTTAAAATATCTCACAATTTTGATGAAAATAAATGTATCTGATAATATTAAACATGTTTGCACACAGATCATGATTTGATAGTGAGACTTACGTTTCTGTAGTCAGCGTCCAGTGCTGTGTCGTTTAGGATATATGACGGATAACCAATCTTCACGGCCATACTGTCTGCCTACCCATGTCATAAAAAGAGATATTTAAAGCAGTGAGCGTATTTTAATTGCAAAAAGTAAATTCAATTTTTGGATTTATGATATTGGAGGTTCGGTTTGAGCTCCATATTTAATCAGTGAAAGGGCATTAACTTCAGGTGCAGTAGGTCTTGTGTTAAGAATCTCAGTGAAACCAGACCTAAAACTCGACCCTCGTATAGACGTGCATCGGTGGATTTTGGTCTAATTTTAATGAGTTGTTGTGGTAAGAGTGTCATTTTCAAAAGAAAGGGTTAAATATTCAAGCGCCGAAAGGATCGGTCATACTCTAGACATACTATTATAAGCAGATGCGTCTTTCCTTTATTGACAATCGGTGTAATACGGCCTGCATTACGACTGGAACATGTATCAAGATATAAAAGTAGTGATTTATAAACGAATTATGGGTCATGTTACAGAAGAAATGTTGAAAGTTACATCGAGTACCAAGAAAGCCAAAGACAAAAACAAATTTCAATTGCACCAGACACGTATTGAAGATAATTATGTTAACTTAACAACTTTTTTAAGTATGCATTTTCATTTTTAAATATCTCGGGTATTTAAAATGTAACGTTATTATATTTCGTATGTTTTAATTGTACAGCAATAATTGTACTTATAATTGATAGCATTCCTTGTCGTGGTACTATAAATCACCAGGGTCCAATTCCACCAAGCTTACTTAGTGTTAAGTAATTCTTAAATACTTAAATGTATATTTCATCATTTTAGTTTCCCTAATAAAAATGCCGAAATATTTTATTTCTTTACAAGCATTGATAGTCAGCATGCTAACTAGGTATGTTAACTTTGTTATTTACTTAAATACATTCCACCATTCATGTTTAACAAAAAAATTATGGAAACACAAATCATGAGTTATGCTTTTAAGTATACAAGTATTACTAAGCGCTAAGTAAGGTTGGTTGAATTGGACACTGATCTCGATCCAATTGAGCACCTTCGGAACGAACTGGGTAAGAATTTCTTAATATTACTGCTGCAACTCAATTGATTTATTGCAAACTATTATAAATTGTATATAATTGAACTAATGATAAATCAATACACATGCCTAGAAAAGTTTAGCTTAATATGTCTATTAATGTTTCAGAAATTTGAAATTATTATCTGTATATTTAGAATGCCGTAAGATGATTTTAAAAATACCTTCTCTTGAGCGACTATTTGAGTTTCTTCATCCATCCATTCTACTTCACCGAGTATTTCATTGACAGCCACACGGATATCTTCTATCATCTCTAAAGCCTGGAATTTATGGAACATAGTTTACAAATATCATGATGGATCAGTAACATTGGTGCCAACTATTTTTAATTTGATAACATATATATATCAAAATTGAAGAAGAGAAAACCACAGGCTTTCGAGTTCTTATTTGAGAAAAAAATAGGGAAAAACACACACTATCCCGTTAATTTATTTCTCTCTATATGGTCCTTATGCTGTAATGATAAATGACCGTAATATTATCGTATGAGCAGATTCGGGGAATCCCACACAGGACCGTGTTGCTATAAATAGAATCCCTATATGGTATTAATATACTATGGCTAAGTTCACGACTACAGTTATCCGGGTTCTTCATGAACGGCAAGAGTTCTTACTCTAGTGACGTCATATGAACTTCTGACTCCGACTATTTGCAACCCTGCTTCGAGCGGAAGTTAGAAGAGTTCCAAAATGGCGGAGGGTGGCAATTCTGGATGCTGGTGTGTAAATAATCCTAAAATACGAACCTCTGAGTTAAGTAATTATTGATGTATTTATTTATAAGGTGGATAAATAAGGATTTGTTTAATTGGGCACTTGCAAATAATTGCGCTTCGTCATTTAGACAACAGGAATACGAGCTTTCTGGTATCGATACTAAAACAAGCGGATACACCACGGAGGCTTCCATTTTGAATTTTGACTCCAGTGTAGAGATGTGCGTTCACGAGAACCAAGTGTCTGCGCATGCGCCATCGATGCACATGCCCCTGACCCTACCCTCCTTGAGTTCGTCATGAACTTAGCCATTATGAACCATTTTAGAGCTATTTATAGTAACACGGTCCCGGGTGGGACTTCCCAAAATTGCTAAAACAAAATAATTGTAGTATTATAACGAGATATGGTGGGGCTTTGAAATTTCCCCATATTTTTCTCAAATGAAAACACGGACGCCTTTGAATAAACTCACGAATATCGTTTATCATCTTTAGACCCTGGTAGTTTGACTTTTCTACTTGCAGGCACATGGTAAAGCATCTGAAGCAGTCGACTTTTAATAATCTTGTCGCAAAAGGAGAATTGCTCATTCTTATTTTGCCAACAGGTTTTCAACTTAATTCAAATGTTAAACTTTAATGTTAAGTCATATTCGATATTGAACGTTCGTGTTTTCAAAGTCGTCTGTTTTATATTTGATGTTTATGGGAAAAGGGGGGGATTAATAGTTAATAGACCATACTTAACAAATAGCACAGAGTATAAGTCTACCATTAGTAATATAGTAAATCAAGCACGTAATCTTTAAATTAATAGCATATATAGGGTATTTATAACACAATTGAAGAGGAAAATACAACGTATCATGGATATCACATACTATTGTTTCTTGCTTTCGTGTTAATAATCTCTTAAGTCTGAAAGTCACATCATAAGTCACAAAAAGTATCATTAGGGAAAGTAATACAAAAATGGGGGATATTTATTCTCATTTTCCGTAACCAGCCGATAGCGCGTTTCAGGTTTTTTTTTACAAACAAGAATAACCGTGACTTTTGGGAAAATATTTTTCATTTGCTGGTCTTCATTGCTCATCCGGAAATACAGGACAGGTGTTCCGTCGTCAGTATATGAGCCGTCCCACGAGAAAACCAACAGTGTCGATCCGGATCAGCCTAAGCATTCAGCGCAGGCTAAAACTTATCGCCTCCTGTGTATTTTCTGTTTTTGGGTATCAATATCATATCCCCCTGAGACGGAATGTGTCGGCCCGGATTAGCCTACGCGGACTGCGCTGGCTGATCTGGGTCGATATATTACGCAGAGTCCATAATGTTAGTTTTCTCATGGAATGGCTTATATAACTTAAAAACTGTTGCAAACGGCGTACATCTCCAAATCAGAAATAAGTTGATGACTATTGCTTCCGGTTTAAGAGAAAAATCCAAAATTATTTTAAACTTTACAATGCAGTTTATCCATCATATTCAAGAACATCTATGAATTATTTCGTAAATTATGTCGTACTTTCACACTATACAAATCATCTTTTTTTGCCAAGGCCACTTTTTCCAAGACGTTCCCATAAGTTTGATGGGAATGTAATGGACAGCATTAGCTTGCGATGATATGTACGCACATGAACCACAGGCATCCGAGTTTTCATTTGAGGGAGAAAATATGGGAAAACAACACACACTACCTTGTTAAGATACTACAAATATACTCCCTATATGGTCCTTATGCAGTACTAATAATGACCGAAGTGATAACGTATGAGAACAATCAGGGAATCCCACACAGGACCGTGTTACTATAAATAGCCTCTCTATATGGTATTATAATAAAAGACTATATGAACAATATAGAGGCTATTTATAATAACATGGTTCTTGGTGGGATTCCCAATATGTTCTCATACAAAATCATTACGGTTATTATCATGGACAATATAGAGATACATTTTGTAATGTGCGTGAAGTTAGCCGGAGTAGCCGGAACAGCCGGAATAGCCGGAACTCCGGCTACTCCGGCTGTATCAACCAGCCGGAACAGCCGGAGTTCCGGCTACTCCGGCTGCATTAACCAGCCGGAATAGCCGGAGTTCCGGCTACTCCGGCTGTATAAACCGGCCGGATGAGCTGTATTTCCTATTACTTCGACTGTACTTACCAGTCGAATATCATCATTCCGGCTACTCCGGCTGTATTAACCAGCCGGAACTCAGGCTTCTCCGGCTGTATTAACCAGCCGGAACTCAGGCTTCTCCGGCTGTATAAACCAGGCGGAACAGCTGGAACTCCGTCTACACTGACTGAATTTACCAGACGAAACAGTCGAACTCCAGCTACGTCGGCTGTATTAACCAGTCGGAACAGCTGGCTGTATTTACCATCCGGAACAGCCGGAACTCCGACAACTTCGACTGTATATACCAGCCGGAACTCCGTCTATACCGGAACAGTCGGACCTCCACATGTGGAAGAATTATTTCACCGGCAATTGCTATCAGGTATAATTTACCATATGGAAATAAAGAGTAGCTGTAACTTTAACGCGCTATGACTCTTTAATTAATTAATTCATCGCTTAGGTGCAAACGGCTCCACAAAATATAATTATCTATCTTTAATATGTGGCATTTATTTTTCGAGAAAAATATGATTTAAATGGTCTTTTTTTTGGTTAAATAAACGTTGTCAATATCGAATACAGGACAACAGATCACATGGACAAAAGCTCCCATGCTATTTTTGACAGAAGGTCCCATATCATTTTAATAGGGTGGACAAAAGATCCCATGTTATTTTAACAGGGTGGACAAAAGTTCCCACACCATTTTGACAGGATGGACAAAAGATCCCATATTGATGAGCCATCCTGGTTTTTGTCTTAAGGTGACAGACAGTAAAGGTGTTGAGTATATTTTCTTCTTATTAAATGATTTCATAGAAAAATAAACCAGAAAAAAACGAAAAGATTAATAAAGTCAAATTTACTCCCTGTTAATAAAAAAAAATTATGAGTAAATATATAGCAAACAAAATATAGCATATGGTAACTACTAGTGTTGAAAATTTAGCACATCATGATAATAAAACAATGAAAAGTGGATACACCTGTATTTACAAACAAAACAGCTTTCAAAGTAGTTCATGCAGACAGGGTCTTTCAAATACTATTTGAAAGACCCTGATGCAGACATATTCAATCAACACACAGTCTGGTCATTGTCATTAGTACAGCTATTTATAAAGTTCACACCAATAATATGCTCAATGTTTTATTTTTCACAGTTTATGTAAAGAGTTCAATTAACAACACAATTTAGATTTTGATTGCCTTTAATTTAAAACAGCAGGTGATAACTTTGACCCTCTACATTAATTGGCTGTTTACCTTGAAATTCACATCCATAATATGCTCAATGGATAGGAATTATATATTCATATAGTTTATTCATTTCAATCTCTTTATTACTGGCTGATATATATTATAAGTGGGATCTTTTGTCCACCCTGTTAAAATAACATGGGATATTTTGTCCACACTGTAAAAATGATGTGGGAGCTTTTGTCCACCCTGCCAAAAATAGCATGGGATCTTTTGTCCGGCTCCCGCCAATATCATATAGACAAAGAACAAAATAAAAGTACCCATTCACATATAATTGATGTATATCAAATATTATTATATATATTTCTTAGTTGCAAACGGTCTCGGATTTACCCGAAGTTTTATGACCCTTATAAAGTCAATTTGTATCACCAGGGGATCTGAAGCGAGTCGCGTATCCTTATTACATAATCATTAATACTATATACATGATCTATACTATAATCTTTAATGTGAAATGATGTATCTTTAACAACTGCGAATAGAAGGGGGTATTATACATTTAGTAACAGAACGTAAATTGGTAATTTACTGCTCTAAAACATTTCTGTCGTAAATGATACAATGCGGTTTTTTTCTGTTCTGGTCCTCTGGTGTATGTGGGAAAAGGTTACGATAACATCCACCTTACTATGTTGTGAATTAAAAACTAAAATTCAATCAACTCTGTTGACCTAAATTTACAAATATCAGACTTTACCCATAAATACGCATTTGGACGCATCAATAGTTCACGGGTTTTAGAAACAGTGTATAAATTGGAGACATTGATCATTAATAATTAGAAAATGAATGAATGTTTTCTATTCTTTTCAATTGTTATTTAATTAAGTTCAACATCCATGATTTTCCATGATCGTGCATACTTATATGTGTATCGTTCGTCTATTTGTTAGTTTTCATCATAGATATGCTTATGTATATAACATGGAACGTGTTTCAATAAATATTATTAATTTACAGATGTTTTGGTTTTATCCATATTAAGCTATAAACCAGTGTATTTGGCTAATTGCCCGCCACGACTATCCCCGAGGCGTTAATTGTTTTATTACCCCGGTCACAGCGTGTGATCAATGTGTATTGGTAAATAACGGAACCTAACGGAAATTAACGAATGAATTGTTTCAGAGCGCAGCTAGGCTTATCGATATTTGATATTTATCTGATGATCAAAATTCTTCAGTATGGCTGCGTCGGCTGTATTAACCAGCCGGAACAGGCGGAACTCCCTATACACCAACCGTATTAACCAGCCGGAACAGCTGGAACTTCGTCTTCACCGACTACATTAACAAACCGGAACAGTCGGACCTCAAGCTACGTCGGCTGTATTAACCAGCCGGAACAGAGGGAATTCCAGTTACACAAGCTATATTAATCAGCCGAAACAAGCGGAACTCCGGCAACTCCGACTGTATTAACCATGCATGCTTCAATCCACCGTCCAATCCATCTATCTCGAACAATAGGCACGCGAAAACGAGGGTGAAACCACTCTGTCGGCCCAACTCTGGCTGTGTTTTGCAGCCGGCTGCAATACATCCGGATGGAATCCGGCTAGCGTTTCTGGGAGCAAGAGTGTGTCTCTTTCACCTGACATATATGTCAGGATGCCAGTTAAACTCTCTAATATCCAGCAATTTCCAGCCGGAGTTAGCCGGAGTTGGGCTGCCAAAACGCCAACTTCATGTGATCATTGCAGCCAGCTGCGATAAATCCGTGCGGAATCCGGCTAGTGCAACTCGGAGCCAGAGTGAGGCACTTTCACGTGACACATGTCACGATGCCAGTTAAGCTCTCTAACTCGAACAGGACGGGTGCAAAGTCGTGAATATGTCGGGAAATCCCAACTCCGGCTGTGCATGGCAGCCGGCTGACGGAATTTGGCGAAACAGGATGTAATGCAACAGGAAGTCAGTTTGCGGCGCTTTCACCTGGCATGCTTCAATTCGCCGTCCAAGCCATCTATCTCGAGCAATAGGCATGCCAAAACGAGGGTGGTCGGCCCAACTCCGGCTGGGTTATACAGCCGGCTGCGATAAATCCGGTTGGAATCCGCCTAGCGTGTCTGGGAGCCAGAGTGTGTCACTTTCACCTGGCATATGCCAGGATGCCAGTTAAAATCTCTAATATCGAGCAATATACAACCGGAGTTGGGCTGTAGACTTGGCCAAACTGCCAACTTCATCTGAACATGGCAGCCAGCTGCGATAAATCCGGGTGGAATCCGGCTAGTGCGACTCGGAGCCAGACTGAGGTGCTTTCACCTGGCATGCTTCAATCCACCGTCCAATCCATCTATCTCGAACAATAGGCACGCCAAAACGGGGGTGAGACCACTCTGTCGGCCCAACCCCGGCTGGGTTTTGCAGCCGGCTGCGATACATCCGTGTGGAATCCGGCTAGCGTGTCTGGGAGCCAGAGTGTGTCACTTTCATTTGTCATATATGTCAGGATACCAGTTAAACTCTATAATTTCCAGCCGGAGTTGGCCGGAGTTGGCCGGAGTTGGGCTGCCAGAACGCCAACTTCATGTGAACATTGCAGCCAGCTGCGATAAATCCGTGCGGAATCCGGCTAGTGCAACTCGGAGCCAGAGTGAGGCACGTTCACATGACACACGTCACGATGCCAGTTAAGCTTTTTAATTCGAACAGGACGGGTGCAAATTAGGGAATATGTCGGGAAATCCCAACTCCGGCTGGGTTTTGCAGCCGGCTGCGATACATCCGGGTGGAATCCGGCTAGCGTTTCTGGGAGCCAGAGTGTGTCAC
Source organism: Serripes groenlandicus (assembly GCA_031761405.1). NCBI lineage: Eukaryota > Metazoa > Mollusca > Bivalvia > Cardiida > Cardiidae > Serripes > Serripes groenlandicus. The sequence goes on along the minus strand of JASEVX010000011.1, from coordinate 50,127,915 downwards.
TTTCACCTGACATATATGTCAGGATGCCAGTTAGACTCTCGAATATCCAGCAATTTCCAGCCGGAGTTAGCCGGAGTTGGGCTGCCAAAACGCCAACTTCATGTGAACATTGCAGCCAGCTGCGACAAATCCGGGCGGAATCCGGCTAGTGCAACTCGGAGCCAGAGTGAGGCACTTTCACGTGACACATGTCACGATGCCAGTTAAGCTCTCTAATTCGAACAGGACGGGTGCAAATTCGGGAATATGTCGGGAAATCCCAACTCCGGCTGTGCATGGCAGCCGGCTGACGGAATTTGGTGAAACCGGATGTCATGCAACAGGAAGTCTGTTTGCGGCGCTTTCACCTGGCATGCTTCAATCCGCCGTCCAAGCCATCTATCTCGAGCAATAGGCACGCCAAAACGAGGGTGGGAGCAACTCTGTCGGCCCAACTCCGGCGGGGTTTTACAGCCGGCTGCGATAAATCCGGTTGGAATCCGCCTAGCGTGTCTGGGAGCCAGAGTGTGTCACTTTCACCTGGCATATGCCAGGATGCCAGTTAAAATCTCTAATATCGAGCAATATACAACCGGAGTTGGGCTGTAGACTTGGCCAAACTGCCAACTTCATCTGAACATGGCAGCCAGCTGCGATAAATCCGGGTGGAATCCGGCTAGTGCGACTCGGAGCCAGACTGAGGTGCTTTCACCTGGCATGCTTCAATCTACCGTCCAATCCATCTATCTCGAACAATAGGCACGCCAAAACGGGGGTGAGACCACTCTGTCGGCCCAACTCCGGCTGGGTTTTGCAGCCGGCTGCGATACATCCGGGTGGAATCCGGCTAGCGTGTCTGGGAGCCAGAGTGTGTCACTTTCATTTGTCATATATGTCAGGATGCCAGTTAAACTCTATAATTTCCAGCCGGATTTGGCCGGAGTTGGCCGGAGTTGGGCTGCCAGAACGCCAACTTCATGTGAACATTGCAGCCAGCTGCGATAAATCCGTGCGGAATCCGGCTAGTGCAACTCGGAGCCAGAGTGAGGCACGTTCACCTGACACACGTCACGATGCCAGTTAAGCTTTTTAATTCGAACAGGACGGGTGCAAATTAGGGAATATGTCGGGAAATCCCAACTCCGGCTGGGTTTTGCAGCCGGCTGCGATACATCCGGGTGGAATCCGGCTAGCGTTTCTGGGAGCCAGAGTGTGTCACTTTCACCTGACATATATGTCAGGATGCCAGTTAGACTCTCGAATATCCAGCAATTTCCAGCCGGAGTTAGCCGGAGTTGGGCTGCCAAAACGCCAAATTCATGTGAACATTGCAGCCAGCTGCGACAAATCCGGGCGGAATCCGGCTAGTGGAACTCGGAGCCAGAGTGAGGCACTTTCACGTGACACATGTCACGATGCCAGTTAAGCTTTTTAATTCGAACAGGACGGTTGCAAATTCGGGAATATGTCGGGAAATCCCAACTCCGGCTGGGTTTTGCAGCCGGCTGCGATACATCCGGCAGGAATCCGGCTAGCGTTTCTGGGAGCCAGAGTGTGTCACTTTCACCTGACATATATGTCAGGATGCCAGTTAGACTCTCGAATATCCAGCAATTTCCAACCGGAGTTAGCCGGAGTTGGGCTGCCAAAACGCCAACTTCATGTGAACATTGCAGCCAGCTGCGATAAATCCGGGCGGAATCCGGCTACTGCAACTCGGAGCCAGAGTGAGGCACTTTCACGTGACACATGTCACGATGCCAGTTAACCTCTCTCATTCGAACAGGACGGGTGCAAAGTCGTGAATATGTCGGGAAATCCCAACTCCGGCTGTGCATGGCAGCCGGCTGACGGAATTTGGTGAAACCGGATGTCATGCAACAGGAAGTCTGTTTGCGGCGCTTTCACCTGGCATGCTTCAATCCGCCGTCCAAGCCATCTATCTCGAGCAATAGGCACGCCAAAACGAGGGTGAGAGCCACTCTGTCGGCCCAACTCCGGCTGGGTTTTACAGCCGGCTGCGATAAATCCGGGCGGAATCCGCCTAGCGTGTCTGGGAGCCAGAGTGTGTCAATTTCACCTGGCATATGCCAGGATGCCAGTTAAACTCTAATATCGAGCAATATACAGCCGGAGTTGGGCTGTAGACTTGGCCAAACTGCCAACTTCATCTGAACATGGCAGCCAGCTGCGATAAATCCGGGTAGAATCCGGCTAGTGCGACTCGGAGCCAGACTGAGGTGATTTCACCTGGCATGCTTCAATCCACCGTCCAATCCATCTATCTCGAACAATAGGCACGCCAAAACGGGGGTGAGACCACTCTGTCGGCCCAACTCCGGCTGGGTTTTGCAGCCGGCTGCGATACATCCGGGTGGAATCCGGCTAGCGTGTCCTGGAGCCAGAGTGTGCCACTTTCATTTGACATATATGTCAGGATGCCAGTTAAACTCTCTAATTTCCAGCCGGAGTTGGCCGGAGTTGGCCGGAGTTGGGCTGCCAGAACGCCAACTTCATGTGAACATTGCAGCCAGCTGCGATAAATCCGGGCGGAATCCGGCTAGTGCAACTCGGAGCCAGAGTGAGGCACTTTCACCTGACACATGTCACGATGCCAGTTAAGCTCTCTAATTCGAACAGGACGGGTGCAAAGTCGGGAATATTTCGGGAAATCCCAACTCCGGCTGTGCATGGCAGCCGGCTGACGGAATTTGGCGAAACCGGATGTCATGCAACAAGAAGTCAGTTTGCGACGCTTTCACCTGGCATGCTTCAATCCGCCGTCCAAGCCATCTATCTCGAGCAATAGGCACGCCAAAACGAGGGTGGGAGCCACTCTGTCGGCCCAACTCCGGCTGGGTTTTACAGCCGGCTGCGATAAAACCGGGTGGAATCCGCCTAGCGTGTCTGGGAGCCAGAGTGTGTCACTTTCACCTAGCATATGCCAGGATATGCCAGGGCGAGTATAGCTAACCCCAAAAAGCCCGCATTGAAGCCATAATTTAGCTTTATTCATAATGAATGAGACGACTACACATCGTTGCAGAAGGCAACACAGTTATTGAAATGATTTTGTATAAGTTCAATTTATGTCAAAGAAGTGTCTGTGTGTTCCCAGCTCAAGGAAGTTAGAATGAAATTAATAGACTTCTATGGAATAAATATATCCTCTCTGCAGTAGTGAATTTACTATTAATCAAAGTATATGTAGCAACTGCATACTTTGAGCAGTATAATGATCCCTGATAAAAGTAAATATATAATGCCAGATGATGGTAACTTGGTCAAAATATGAGAAGCAGATAATCAAAAGTGATTGTATCTTAAAGTTTTAAATTTTGAAATAAAAACAATAACTGATAATGAAACAAATATTTTGATTGGTAACGGAATAGTTGGTTATTGAAAACATGGGATTATCTCTTGATTGAATTGTCCCAAACAATGAAATATATGCAATTCTAAAGAGGCCTACCATATCACAATATACCAGAAGTCAGGGTGACTTATATTATGTAACATTATGCAATCATTTCCGGCCTTGTCACATGTGTGTTGGTTACACACTAATTAACTGGTTTTATAACCCCTTTATTGTGCATACATGTAGGGACTTAAGCTAATTGGCAATTAAAGTCTTCTTATATAACCCTTCTCAACATTCTTAAATTCTGCAGCAGACAAATTCGAAATCATCATTGGCAATAAATTTTGCAAATATATCTATTTATAAGATTGTAAATGTAATTATGATTAAAATAAAAGGCCTTTTTTTCTTCATAAAAGCAAAAAAATGCTCATGAATCTTGACTGTCAAGCAATTTCTTTTTTCTATTTTTGTTTTATCAAAAGAAGTTTATTATTATTTATATGTCACAGTTGAATTGGACGTAGATATTGGCTCATAAGTAGTTAAAAATAAATCTTAAAATAAAATTCCATGTTTAGATATCATGTATCCTCTTATGCTTGAAAAGGATGCATTCATGTATTCACAGCATATTTCATCAATATTCAAATCCAAATCCCTGGTAACAAAATCCTCCTTTCCATATGCTATTTACGATCAACAGCACGTATTTCAAATTGAACAAGTACACGTATATACAAATGAATATTGAACAAGTATATATCACATTCTATATACATATATAGATGGAGACAATTGTAACTATTTGACGGCTCAAACAAGTGTGAAACAGAAAAAACGATCAACACCTTCACAAGATATTGAAGTAAATATAAATTGTAGTTATAATTACCCTAAAGAGCTTTCATATATATATGTAACATACCGTGCTCGAACTTAATAACCATCGGTTCAAAACAGTTTATTAACTCAATGGTTACATGACAATATGAGCAATAACAAAATACAAACAATATACATTTGAGGCTTATAACATATTATTTAAATAATAAATATTGCAGAACTTTGGCAGTGATATATTCTAAAAATTTGTATCAGAGGGAGAGTACCCTACACATAATGAAGAATCAAAATTCATAAAAATGACTTATGATATATGATACTGTATTAAACAAAAATGATTTTCAAATTTAGTTACGTTTACAATGAGAATTCTCTGTAAATATTACTCAAACGTCAGTTAAATTTTACAAGAATTTCTTTTATAAATAGACATATTTTCTGTATTCTATCGTATTGGTTGTTTTGATATTCATTAATTCATTAAAACTATGGATATTGTGTCTGTTATAGTATTTGCCGTTAAGTAAACGTTTTCTATTTGAGCAAAAATATTGACATTCTAATAAGTAATGATATTCATCACCTACAGCTGAATCGCACAATTGACATTTACGCATATTTAAATCATTGCCATTCCAACAACCGGTTTCAACAGAAAGTCTGTGGTTACGTGTTCTAAACCGTATTAAATATTTTAACATTTTTGTTGGTGTATGTATCAAATAGTTTTCAAATTCGAAATGAATTTTCAACAATTGAATACCAGTCATTGACAAACATGTCTGACAGTAATATAGTGTTCCTGGTGTTAGGAATGACGTTTTTAATTGATGAAAGGAAAACGTGCGTAAAGTGTTTAATTTGTGCACAGGACAGTTATATACTCTATGTTTATGTTCGTAAAATAAAATACATGATTTTGTATTACTGTGTACATTTTTTCATTTCATTCAATATGTTGGTATGATTACAAAAGGAAATAAAATGGAAACCCGTTGATCTATCCTAAAAAGAGTTCATTTTCCCGACGTTAATTACGTCACATATAAACCCAAGATAAGCCATAATGCACCACAGACGTTCCCAAATTCATTGTTGGGGTGGTAATTTCGTCGGAGGTCACCACAAACTATCACATGTATGCTGGTAACCTCTGGCGCGGTCTAACAGCTCGATCGTAATGTAGAACCAGGACGACTAAAACACTTTTCTGTTTCATTTTTTGCAACAGTCTGGTAACCTCTGGCGCGTTGTAACAGCCCGTAAATTGATTCCTAGACATTTCAACAAATAATCGTTATAACAAGACAAGCATGTTTAAAGACTGGTTACCTCTGGCACGGCTTAAAAACGTGAAAGTTAATGATCATTTTTTAAATACGCAAGAGAGACTCGCCTTGACGTGAATCTTGGGCTTCAACCCTACGTTGTGCAAAGGGTATGGAGAAAAAAGGAGACATGAATACAAATAAAAAATTTATTACAAATTCGTAGATGTACAAAACTATTTAATATAAACATGAAATGAAGCAATATTTTTCCTCAAAAAATATTTGACGATCAGACATGTTCATTATCAAGGTCTTGTTTTTGGCTGAATGATTGTTCGGTGTTTTACGCCGCTTTCAACTAACATGCCATCACGGAGTTTCCGGGTCTAAATTACCAGTACTACTGGTCCATTTATCCTGACACAAGCCAGTCAGTCGTAATAGTAACCCCGCAACCTTGAGCGCCAAGGAGGGCAGCCGTTACGACCATTTTCAAAGGCTTTGGTATGACAAGACCGGGGATTCGGAGGCGGACGCTCTACGGTGTGTTCCCGGAACGCCTACTCGACTTAAGTGTATCGCGGAATTAGGGGGCCTTGTAACGGGTAAATTATAGATTTATTTTGTAGATGACTTTGGAACTCTTTTTTATAAACTTTTGATAAAAGTATTAAATATTTAAATATTAAATTTTGTAAATATAATTATCATGTTTTACGTTCTTACAGTTTGATAGCTATTAATTAATTAATAATTAACTTAAATTTAATCCATTATTAATTTGTATATAATTTGGTTTTAACATGTAGCACAAACAAATTATCATTCAAACACACAAAATATTTGCCCTTTGAATTAAAGCTTTATGTTCTTACAGTTTGATAGCTATTAATGTTGAAGGATGTCACAGTAAACTAAAAACCCAACATGCCCACCCTAATATATTCACGGCCATACAGATATTTAAAGACGTTCAGAACTGCAACGATATCAACATAATTCAGAGAGCTGCAGGTGGAAATACAAGACCACAAACCCAACGGTACCTGAACATTGATCGTCACCTGATAGTTCTCAAAGAGAGATACCAAACTGGAGTGATTGATGTAATGACTGATGTGGACTCAGCATCCCAACTCATCCAGTTGGGAGCTAAACTGTGTGAAAATAGCATCTATCTAGTAATGTATATAATGTGCTATTGTATATATGTATATGTTTTATCTGTGCTATGCATACACAAGAATTTTTACAAATACTCATTTTCTATATTATGTTGATTAATATGATAACAAATAACACTAGTTTAAATTGTATTATTTTGTGTAGTTGTTTATGTAGTTTAAATAATTTTAAACCGATCACAAGTGCAGACGAGAATCAAACTCATGCCAACAGAATAAGCACCCTAACCTGTTGCCTTTTTAGAAAGTGTACCACTTGAAATTGTTGTGGGGAAAGTAGCCTTCGCTTTTAACATGCATTGGCCCATTTTCAACGATACGTTTCAATCACATTTCATCCAAATACCAGTTTTTTTCAACTGTTAAAGTTTTGAAGTGTTTAAATTCAGATTGAAGCGTAATACATACAAAATAATATTTTTTGTTTATAAAAGAAAAAATCTGACCATGTTCAATTATCTTATCAATTAAGTCCACATAAATCTATCACTTATAACTTCCTTTAAAAGGGCCCCTAATCCTCAATTTTGACCAGGTAGAGATTAAATCGAGTAGGCGTTCCGGGAACAAACCCGCTCTACCACTGCACCCGACCGACGCGGTTGAATTCTTGTTGAATAGTTTGTTTAATCAATGTGTTTGATCAATAAACCTGTTGCATGCGACAATGTACACCCATCAGTTGATCACACATATTCAACTCCCCTATGGCATACCCATGTCAAATTAACAGGCAATTGATGAAACTTCACGGAGGCGGTTGATTGACGATTGGGAATAAAAAATCTATGCTCGAGGAAGCATTAACCGACACTTTCCTGCAGGTTGAGTTTGAGGAAGTGATATGGGCGTGCTTTCAACAGAGTTTAACTGGCATCCTGGCATATATCAGGTGAAAGTGACACACTCTGGCTCCCAGACACGCTAGCCGGATTTATCGCAGCCGGCTGCAAAACCCAGCCGGAGTTGGGACGACAGAGTGGCTCCCACCCTCGTTTTGGCGTGCCTATTGCTCGAGATAGATCGATTGGACGGTAGATTGATGTATGCCAGGTGAAAGCGCCTCAAACTGACTTCCTGTTGCATGACATCCGGTTTCGCCAAGGTCCGTCAGCCGGCAGCCATGCACAGCCGGAGTTGGGATTTCCCGACATATTCCCGACTTTGCACCCGTACTGTTCGAAGTTTAACTGGCATCCTGACATATATGTCAGGTGAAAGTGACACACTCTGGCTTCCAGACACGCTAGCCGGATTCCACCCGGATTTATCGCAGACGGCTGCAAAACCCAGCCGGAGTTGGGCCGACAGAGTGGTCTCACCCCCGTTTTGGCGTGCCTATTGTTCGAGATAGATGGATTGGACGGTGGATTGAAGCATGCCAGGTGAAAGCGCCTCACTCTGGCTCCGAGTCGCACTAGGCGGATTCCACCCGGATTTATCGCAGCTGGCTACCATGTTCAGATGAAGTTGGCAGTTTGGCCAAGTCTACAGCACAACTAAGGCTGTTTATTGCTCGATATTAGAGAGTTTAACTGGCATCCTGGCATATGCCAGGTGAAAGTGACACACTCTGGCTCCCAGACACGCTAGGCGGATTCTACCCAGATTTATCGCAGCCGGCTGTATAAACCCAGCCGGAGTTGGGCCGACAGAGTGATTCCCACCCTCGTTTTGGCGTGCCTATTGCTCGAGATAGATGGCTTGGACGGCGGATTGAAGCATGTCAGGTGAAAGCGCCGCAAACTGACTTCCTGTTGCATGAAATCCGGTTTCGCCAAATTCCGTCAGCCGGCTGCCATGCACAGCCGGAGTTGGGATTTCCCGACATATTCACGACTTTGCACCCGTCCTGTTCGAGTTAGAGAGCTTAACTGGCATCGTGACATGTGTCACGTGAAAGTGCCTCACTCTGGCTCCGAGTTGCAGTAGCCGGATTCCGCCCGGATTTATCGCAGCTGGCTGCAATGTTCACATGAAGTTGGCGTTTTGGCAGCCCAACTCCGGCTAACTCCGGTTGGAAATTGCTGGATATTCGAGAGTCTAACTGGCATCCTGACATATATGTCAGGTGAAAGTGACACACTCTGGCTGCAAGAAACGCTAGCCGGATTCCTGCCGGATGTATCGCAGCCGGCTGCAAAACGCAGTTGGAGTTGGGATTTCCCGACATATTCCCGAATTTGCAACCGTCCTGTTCGAATTAAAAATCTTAACTGGCACCGTGACATGTGTCAGGTGAAAGTGCCTTACTCTGGCTCCGAGTTGCACTAGCCGGAATCCGCCCGGATTTATCGCAGCTGGCTGCAATGTTCACATGAAGTTGGCGTTCTGGCAGCCCAACTCCGGCCAACTCCGCCCAACTCCGGCTGGAAATTAGAGAATTTAACTGGTATCCTGACATATATGTCAAATGAAAGTGACACACTCTGGCTCCCAGAAACGCTAGTCGGATTCCACCCGGATGTATCGCAGCCGGCTGCAAAACCCAGCCGGAGTTGGGATTTCCCGACATATTCCCGACTTTGCACCCGTCCTGTTCGAATTAAAAAGCTTAACTGGCATCGTGACATGTGTCAGGTGAAAGTGCCTCACTCTGGCTCCGAGTTGCACTAGCCGGATTCCGCCCGGATTTATCGCAGCTGGCTGCAATGTTCACATGAAGTTGGCGTTCTGGCAGCCCAACTCCGGCCAACTCCGGCCAACTCCGGCTGGAAATTAGAGAGTTTAACTGGCATCCTGACATATATGTCAAATGAAAGTGACACACTCTGGCTCCAAGACACGCTAGCCGGATTCCACCCGGATGTATCGCAGCCGGCTGCAAAACCCAGCCGGAGTTGGGCTGACAGAGTGGTCTCACCCCCGTTTTGGCGTGCCCATTGTTCGAGATAGATGGATTGGACGGTAGATTGAAGCATGCCAGGTGAAATCACCTTAGTCTGGCTCCGAGTCGCACTAGCCGGATTCCACCGGAATTATCGCAGCTGGCTGCCATGTTCAGATGAAGTTGGCAGTTTGGTCAAGTCTACAGCCCAACTCCGGCTGTATATTGCTCGATATTAGAGAGTTTAACTGGCATCCTGGCATATGCCAGGTGAAAGTGACACACTCTGGCTCCCAGACACACTAGGCGGATTCCACCCGGATTTATCGCAGCCGGCTGTAAAACCCAGCCGGAGTTGGGCCGACAGAGTGGCTCCCACCCTCGTTTTGGCGTGCCTATTGCTCGAGATAGATGGCTTGGACGGCAGATTGAAGCATGCCAGGTGAAAGCGCCGCAAACTGACTTCCTGTTGCATGACATCCAGTTTCGCCAAATTCCGTCAGCCGGCTGCCATGCACAGCCGGATTTGGCATTTCTCGACATATTCCAAACTTTGCACCCGTCCTGTTCGAATTAGAGAGCTTAACTGGCATCGTGACATGTGTCAGATGAAAGTGCCTCACTCTGGCTCCGAGTTGCACTAGCCGGATTCCGCCCGGATTTATCGCAACTGGCTGCAATCTTCACATGAAGTTGGCGTTTTGGCAGCCCAAATCCGGCTAACTCCGGCTGGAAATTGCTGGATATTCGAGAGTCTAACTGGCATCCTGACATATACGTCAGGTGAAAGTGACACACTCTGGCTCCCAGAAACGCTAGCCGGATTCCACCCGGATGTATCGCAGCCGGCTGCAAAACCCAGCCGGAGTTGGGATTTCCCGACATATTCCCGACTTTGCACCCGTCCTGTTTGAATTAAAAAGCTTAACTGGCATCGTGACATGTGTCAGGTGAAAGTGCCTCACTCTGGCTCCGAGTTGCACTAGCCGGATTCCGCCCGGATTTATCGCAGCTGGCTGCAATGTTCACATGAAGTTGGCGTTCTGGCAGCCCAACTCCGGCCAACTCCGCCCAACTCCGGCTGGAAATTAGAGAATTTAACTGGCATCCTGACATATATGTCAAATGAAAGTGACACACTCTGGCTCCCAGAAACGCTAGTCGGATTCCACCCGGATGTATCGCAGCCGGCTGCAAAACCCAGCCGGAGTTGGGATTTCCCGACATATTCCCGATTTTGCACCCGTCCTGTTCGAATTAAAAAGCTTAACTGGCATCGTGACATGTGTCAGGTGAAAGTGCCTCACTCTGGCTCCGAGTTGCACTAGCCGGATTCCGCCCGGATTTATCGCAGCTGGCTGCAATGTTCACATGAAGTTGGCGTTCTGGCAGCCCAACTCCGGCCAACTCCGGCCAACTCCGGCTGGAAATTAGAGAGTTTAACTGGCATCTTGACATATATGTCAAATGAAAGTGACACACTCTGGCTCCAAGACACGCTAGCCGGATTCCACCCGGATGTATCGCAGCCGGCTGCAAAACCCAGCCGGAGTTGGGCCGACAGAGTGGTCTCACCCCCGTTTTGGCGTGCCCATTGTTCGAGATAGATGGATTGGACGGTGGATTGAAGCATACCAGGTAAATTCACCTTAGTCTGGCTCCGAGTCGCACTAGCCGGATTCCACCCGGAATTATCACAGCTGGCTGCCATGTTCAGATGAAGTTGGCAGTTTGGTCAAGTCTACAGCCCAACTCCGGCTGTATATTGCTCGATATTAGAGTTTAACTGGCATCCTGGCATATGCCAGGTGAAAGTGACACACTCTGGCTCCCAGACACACTAGGCGGATTCCACCCGGATTTATCGCAGCCGGCTGTAAAACCCAGCCGGAGTTGGGCCGACAGAGTGGCTCCCACCCTCGTTTTGGCGTGCCTATTGCTCGAGATAGATGGCTTGGACGGCAGATTGAAGCATGCCAGGTGAAAGCGCCGCAAACTGACTTCCTGTTGCATGACATCCAGTTTCGCCAAATTCCGTCAGCCGGCTGCCATGCACAGCCGGATTTGGCATTTCCCGACATATTCCAAACTTTGCACCCGTCCTGTTCGAATTAGAGAGATTAACTGGCATCGTGACATGTGTCAGATGAAAGTGCCTCACTCTGGCTCCGAGTTGCACTAGCCGGATTCCGCCCGGATTTATCGCAGCTGGCTGCAATCTTCACATGAAGTTGGCGTTTTGGCAGCCCAAATCCGGCTAACTCCGGCTGGAAATTGCTGGATATTCGAGAGTCTAACTGGCATCCTGACATATACGTCAGGTGAAAGTGACACACTCTGGCTCCCAGAAACGCTAGCCGGATTCCACCCGGATGTATCGCAGCCGGCTGCAAAACCCAGCCGGAGTTGGGATTTCCCGACATATTCCCGACTTTGCACCCGTCCTGTTTGAATTAAAAAGCTTAACTGGCATCGTGACATGTGTCAGGTGAAAGTGCCTCACTCTGGCTCCGAGTTGCACTAGCCAGATTCCGCCCGGATTTATCGCAGCTGGCTGCAATGTTCACATGAAGTTGGCGTTCTGGCAGCCCAACTCCGGCCAACTCCGCCCAACTCCGGCTGGAAATTAGAGAATTTAACTGGCATCCTGACATATATGTCAAATGAAAGTGACACACTCTGGCTCCCAGAAACGCTAGTCGGATTCCACCCGGATGTATCGCAGCCGGCTGCAAAACCCAGCCGGAGTTGGGATTTCCCGACATATTCCCGACTTTGCACCCGTCCTGTTCGAATTAAAAAGCTTAACTGGCATCGTGACATGTGTCAGGTGAAAGTGCCTCACTCTGGCTCCGAGTTGCACTAGCCGGATTCCGCCCGGATTTATCGCAGCTGGCTGCAATGTTCACATGAAGTTGGCGTTCTGGCAGCCCAACTCCGGCCAACTCCGGCCAACTCCGGCTGGAAATTAGAGAGTTTAACTGGCATCCTGACATATATGTCAAATGAAAGTGACACACTCTGGCTCCAAGACACGCTAGCCGGATTCCACCCGGATGTATCGCAGCCGGCTGCAAAACCCAGCCGGAGTTGGGCCGACAGAGTGGTCTCACCCCCGTTTTGGCGTGCCCATTGTTCGAGATAGATGGATTGGACGGTGGATTGAAGCATGCCAGGTGAAATCACCTTAGTCTGGCTCCAAGTCGCACTAGCCGGATTCCACCCGGAATTATCGCAGCTGGCTGCCATGTTCAGATGAAGTTGGCAGTTTGGTCAAGTCTACAGCCCAACTCCGGCTGTATATTGCTCGATATTAGAGAGTTTAACTGGCATCCTGGCATATGCCAGGTGAAAGTGACAAACTCTGGCCCCCAGACACACTAGGCGGATTCCACCCGGATTTATCGCAGCCGGCTGTAAAACCCAGCCGGAGTTGGGCCGACAGAGTGGCTCCCACCCTCGTTTTGGCGTGCCTATTGCTCGAGATAGATGGCTTGGACGGCAGATTGAAGCATGCCAGGTGAAAGCGCCGCAAACTGACTTCCTGTTGCATGACATCCAGTTTCGCCAAATTCCGTCAGCCGGCTGCCATGCACAGCCGGATTTGGCATTTCCCGACATATTCCAAATTTTGCACCCGTCCTGTTCGAATTAGAGAGCTTAACTGGCATCATGACATGTGTCAGATGAAAGTGCCTCACTCTGGCTCCGAGTTGCACTAGCCGGATTCCGCCCGGATTTATCGCAGCTGGCTGCAATCTTCACATGAAGTTGGCGTTTTGGCAGCCCAAATCCGGCTAACTCCGGCTGGAAATTGCTGGATATTCGAGAGTCTAACTGGCATCCTGACATATACGTCAGGTGAAAGTGACACACTCTGGCTCCCAGAAACGCTAGCCGGATTCCACCCGGATGTATCGCAGCCGGCTGCAAAACCCAGCCGGAGTTGGGATTTCCCGACATATTCCCGACTTTGCACCCGTCCTGTTTGAATTAAAAAGCTTAACTGGCATCGTGACATGTGTCAGGTGAAAGTGCCTCACTCTGGCTCCGAGTTGCACTAGCCGGATTCCGCCCGGATTTATCGCAACTGGCTGCAATGTTCACATGAAGTTGGCGTTCTGGCAGCCCAACTCCGGCCAACTCCGGCCAACTCCGGCTGGAAATTAGAGAGTTTAACTGGCATCCTGACATATATGTCAAATGAAAGTGACACACTCTGGCTCCCAAACACGCTAGCCGGATTCCACCCGGATGTATCGCAGCCGGCTGCAAAACACAGCCGGAGTTGGGCCGACAGAGTGGTCTCACCCCCATTTTGGCGTGCCTATTGTTCGAGATAGATGGATTGGATGGTAGATTGAAGCATGCCAGGGGAAAGCGCCTCAGTCTGGCTCCGAGTCACACTAGCTGGATTCCAACCGGATTTATCGCAGCTGGCTGCCATGTTCAGATGAAGTTGGCAGTTTGGCCAGGTCTACAGCCCAACTCCGGCTGTATATTGCTCGATATTAGAGAGTTTAACTGGCATCCTGGCATATGCCAGGTGAAAGTGACACAATCTGGCTCCCAGACACGCTAGGCGGATTCCATCCGGATTTATCGCAGCCGGCTGTAAAACCCAGCCGGAGTTGGGCCGACAGAGTGGCTCCCACCCTCGTTTTGGCGTGCCTATTGCTCGAGATAGATGGCTTGGACGTCGGATTGAAGCAAGCCAGGTGAAAGCGCCGCAAACAGACTTCCTGTTGCATGACATCCGGTTTCACCAAATTCCGTCAGCCGGCTGCCATGCACAGCCGGAGTTGGGATTTCCCGACATATTCACGACTTTGCACCCGTCCTGTTCGAATTAGAGAGCTTAACTGGCATCGTGACATGTGTCACGTGAAAGTGCCTCACTCTGGCTCCGAGTTGCACTAGCCGGATTCCGCCCGGATTTGTCGCAGCTGGCTGCAATGTTCACATGAAGTTGGCGTTTTGGCAGCCAAACTCCGGCTAACTCCGGCTGGAAATTGCTGGATATTCGAGAGTCTAACTGGCATCCTGACATATATGTCAGGTGAAAGTGACACACTCTGGCTCCCAGAAACGCTAGCCGGATTCCACCCGGATGTATCGCAGCCGGCTGCAAAACCCAGCCGGAGTTGGGATTTCCCGACATATTCCCGAATTTGCACCCGTCCTGTTCGAATTAAAAAGCTTAACTGGCATCGTGACGTGTGTCAGGTGAACGTACCTCACTCTGGCTCCGAGTTGCACTAGCCGGATTCCGCACGGATTTATCGCAGCTGGCTGCAATGTTCACATGAAGTTGGCGTTCTGGCAGCCCAACTCCGGCCAACTCCGGCCAAATCCGGCTGGAAATTATAGAGTTTAACTGGCATCCTGACATATATGACAAATGAAAGTGACACACTCTGGCTCCCAAACACGCTAGCCGGATTCCACCCGGATGTATCGCAGCCGGCTGCAAAACCCAGCCGGAGTTGGGCCGACAGAGTGGTCTCACCCCCGTTTTGGCGTGCCTATTGTTCGAGATAGATGGATTGGACGGTGGATTGAAGCATGCCAGGTGAAAGCACCTCAGTCTGGCTCCGAGTCGCACTAGCCGGATTCCACCCGGATTTATCGCAGCTGGCTGCCATGTTCAGATGAAATTGGCAGTTTGGCCAAGTCTACAGCCCAACTCCGGTTGTATATTGCTCGATATTAGAGATTTTAACTGGCATCCTGGCATATGCCAGGTGAAAGTGACACACTCTGGCTCCCAGACACGCTAGGTGGATTCCAACCGGATTTATCGCAGCCGGCTGTAAAACCCAGCCGGAGTTGGGCCGACAGAGTGGCTCCCACCCTCGTTTTGGCGTGCCTATTGCTCGAGATAGATGGCTTGGACGGCGGATTGAAGCACGCCAGGTGAAAGCGCCGCAAACAGACTTCCTGTTGCATGACATCCGGTTTCACCAAATTCCGTCAGCCGGCTGCCATGCACAACCGGAGTTGGGATTTCCCGACATATTCCCGACTTTGCACCCGTCCTGTTCGAATTAGAGAGCTTAACTGGCATCGTGACATGTGTCACGTGAAAGTGCCTCACTCTGGCTCCGAGTTCCACTAGCCGGATTCCGCCCGGATTTGTCGCAGCTGGCTGCAATGTTCACATGAATTTGGCGTTTTGGCAGCCCAACTCCGGCTAACTCCGGCTGGAAATTGCTGGATATTCGAGAGTCTAACTGGCATCCTGACATATATGTCAGGTGAAAGTGACACACTCTGGCTCCCAGAAACGCTAGCCGGATTCCACCCGGGTGTATCGCAGCCGGCTGCAAAACCCAGCCGGAGTTGGCATTTCCCGACATATTCCCGAATTTGCACCCGTCCTGTTCGAATTAAAAAGCTTAACTGGCATCGTGATGTGTGTCAGGTGAACGTGCCTCACACTGGCTCCGAGTTGCACTAGCCGGATTCCGCACGGATTTATCGCAGCTGGCTGCAATGTTCACATGAAGTTGGCGTTCTGGCAGCCCATTTCCGGCCAACTCCGGCCAAATCCGGCTGGAAATTATATAGTTTAACTGGCATCCTGACATATATGACAAATGAAAGTGACACACTCTGGCTCCCAGACACGCTAGCCGGATTCCACCCGGATGTATCGCAGCCGGCTGCAAAACCCAGCCGGAGTTGGGCCGACAGAGTGGTCTCACCCCCGTTTTGGCGTGCCTATTGTTCGAGATAGATGGATTGGACGGTAGATTGAAGCATGCCAGGTGAAAGCACCTCAGTCTGGCTCCGAGTCGCACTAGCCGGATTCTACCCGGAATTATCGCAGCTGGCTGCCATGTTCAGATGAAGTTGGCAGTTTGGCCAAGTCTACAGCCCAACTCCGGTTGTATATTGCTCGATATTAGAGCTTTTAACTGGCATCCTGGCATATGCCAGGTGAAAGTGACACACTCCGGCTCCCAGAGACGCTAGGCGGATTCCAACCGGATTTATTGCAGCCGGCTGTAAAACCCAGCCGGAGTTGGGCCGACAGAGTGGCTCCCACCCTCGTTTTGGCGTGCCTATTGCTCGAGATAGATGGCTTAGACGGCGGATTGAAGCATGCCAGGTGAAAGCGCCGCAAACAGACTTCCTGTTGCATGACATCCAGTTTCACCAAATTCCGTCAGCCGGCTGCCATGCACAGCCGGAGTTGGGATTTCCCGACATATTCCCGAATTTGCACCCGTCCTGTTCGAATTAGAGAGCTTAACTGGCATCGTGACATGTGTCACGTGAAAGTGCCTCACTCTGGCTCCGAGTTGCACTAGCCGGATTCCGCCCGGATTTGTCGCAGCTGGCTGCAATGTTCACATGAAGTTGGCGTTTTGGCAGCCCAACTCCGGCTAACTCCGGCTGGAAATTGCTGGATATTCGAGAGTCTAACTGGCATCCTGACATATATGTCAGGTGAAAGTGACACACTCTGGCTCCCAGAAACGCTAGCCGGATTCCACCCGGATGTATCGCAGCCGGCTGCAAAACCCAGCCGGAGTTGGGATTTCCCGACATATTCCCTAATTTGCACCCGTCCTGTTCGAATTAAAAAGCTTAACTGGCATCGTGACGTGTGTCATGTGAACGTGCCTCACTCTGGCTCCGAGTTGCACTAGCCGGATTCCGCGCGGATTTATCGCAGCTGGCTGCAATGTTCACATGAAGTTGGCGTTCTAGCAGCCCAACTCCGGCCAACTCCGGCCAACTCCGGCTGGAAATTATAGAGTTTAACTGGCATCCTGACATATATGACAAATGAAAGTGACACACTCTGGCTCCCAGACACGCTAGCCGGATTCCACACGGATGTATCGCAGCCGGCTGCAAAACCCAGCCGGGGTTGGGCCGACAGAGTGGTCTCACCCCCGTTTTGGCGTGCCTATTGTTCGAGATAGATGGATTGGACGGTTGATTGAAGCATGCCAGGTGAAAGCACCTCAGTCTGGCTCCGAGTCGCACTAGCCGGATTCCACCCGGATTTATCGCAGCTGGCTGCCATGTTCAGATGAAGTTGGCAGTTTGGCCAAGTCTACAGCCCAACTCCGGTTGTATATTGCTCGATATTAGAGATTTTAACTGGCATCCTGGCATATGCCAGGTGAAAGTGACACACTCTGGCTCCCAGACACGCTAGGCGGATTCCAACCGGATTTATCGCAGCCGGCTGTAAAACCCAGCCGGAGTTGGGCCGACCACCCTCGTTTTGGCATGCCTATTGCTCGAGATAGATGGCTTGGACGGCGAATTGAAGCATGCCAGGTGAAAGCGCCGTAAACTGACTTCCTGTTGCATTACATCCGGTTTCGCCAAATTCCGTCAGCCGGCTGCCATGCACAGCCGGAGTTGGGATTTCCCGACATATTCACGACTTTGCACCCGTCCTGTTCGAGTTAGAGAGCTTAACTGGCATCGTGACATGTGTCACGTGAAAGTGCCTCACTCTGGCTCCGAGTTGCACTAGCTGGATTCCGCACGGATTTATCGCAGCTGGCTGCAATGATCACATGAAGTTGGCGTTTTGGCAGCCCAACTCCGGCTAACTCCGGCTGGAAATTGCTGGATATTAGAGAGTTTAACTGGCATCCTGACATATATGTCAGGTGAAAGAGACACACTCTTGCTCCCAGAAACGCTAGCCGGATTCCATCCGGATGTATTGCAGCCGGCTGCAAAACACAGCCAGAGTTGGGCCGACAGAGTGGTTTCACCCTCGTTTTCGCGTGCCTATTGTTCGAGATAGATGGATTGGACGGTGGATTGAAGCATGCATGGTTAATACAGTCGGAGTTGCCGGAGTTCCGCTTGTTTCGGCTGATTAATATAGCTTGTGTAACTGGAATTCCCTCTGTTCCGGCTGGTTAATACAGCCGACGTAGCTTGAGGTCCGACTGTTCCGGTTTGTTAATGTAGTCGGTGAAGACGAAGTTCCAGCTGTTCCGGCTGGTTAATACGGTTGGTGTATAGGGAGTTCCGCCTGTTCCGGCTGGTTAATACAGCCGACGCAGCCATACTGAAGAATTTTGATCATCAGATACATATCAAATATCGATAAGCCTAGCTGCGCTCTGAAACAATTCATTCGTTAATTTCCGTTAGGTTCCGTTATTTACCAATACACATTGATCACACGCTGTGACCGGGGTAATAAAACAATTAACGCCTCGGGGATAGTCGTGGCGGGCAATTAGCCAAATACACTGGTTTATAGCTTAATATGGATAAAACCAAAACATCTGTAAATTAATAGTATTTATTGAAACACGTTCCATGTTATATACATAAGCATATCTATGATGAAAACTAACAAATAGACGAACGATACACATATAAGTATGCACGATCATGGAAAATCATGGATGTTGAACTTAATTAAATAACAATTGAAAAGAATAGAAAACATTCATTCATTTTCTAATTATTAATGATCAATGTCTCCAATTTATACACTGTTTCTAAAACCCGTAAACTATTGATGCGTCCAAATGCGTATTTATGGGTAAAGTCTGATATTTGTAAATTTAGGTCAACAGAGTTGATTGAATTTTAGTTTTTAATTCACAACATAGTAAGGTGGATGTTATCGTAACCTTTTCCCACATACACCAGAGGACCAGAACAGAAAAAAACCGCATTGTATCATTTACGACAGAAATGTTTTAGAGCAGTAAATTACCAATTTACGTTCTGTTACTAAATGTATAATACCCCCTTCTATTCGCAGTTGTTAAAGATACATCATTTCACATTGAAGATTATAGTATAGATCATGTATATAGTATTAATGATTATGTAATAAGGATACGCGACTCGCTTCAGATCCCCTGGTGATACAAATTGACTTTATAAGGGTCATAAAACTTCGGGTAAATCCGAGACCGTTTGCAACTAAGAAATATATATAATAATATTTGATATACATCGATTATATGTGAATGGGTACTTTTATTTTGTTCTTTGTCTATATGATATTGGCGGGAGCCGGACAAAAGATCCCATGCTATTTTTGGCAGGGTGGACAAAAGCTCCCACATCATTTTTACAGTGTGGACAAAATATCCCATGTTATTTTAACAGGGTGGACAAAAGATCCCACTTATAATATATATCAGCCAGTAATAAAGATCATTGAGCATATTATGGATGTGAATTTCAAGGTAAACAGCCAATTAATGTAGAGGGTCAAAGTTATCACCTGCTGTTTTAAATTAAAGGCAATCAAAATCTAAATTGTGTTGTTAATTGAACTCTTTACATAAACTGTGAAAAATAAAACATTGAGCATATTATTGGTGTGAACTTTATAAATAGCTGTACTAATGACAATGACCAGACTGTGTGTTGATTGAATATGTCTGCATCAGGGTCTTTCAAATAGTATTTGAAAGACCCTGTCTGCATGAACTACTTTGAAAGCTGTTTTGTTTGTAAATACAGGTGTATCCACTTTTCATTGTTTTATTATCATGATGTGCTAAATTTTCAACACTAGTAGTTACCATATGCTATATTTTGTTTGCTATATATTTACTCATAATTTTTTTTTTATTAACAGGGAGTAAATTTGACTTTATTAATCTTTTCGGTTTTTTCTGGTTTATTTTTCTATGAAATCATTTAATAAGAAGAAAATATACTCAACACCTTTACTGTCTGTCACCTTAAGACAAAAACCAGGATGGCTCATCAATATGGGATCTTTTGTCCATCCTGTCAAAATGGTGTGGGAACTTTTGTCCACCCTGTTAAAATAACATGGGATCTTTTGTCCACCCTATTAAAATGATATGGGACCTTCTGTCAAAAATAGCATGGGAGCTTTTGTCCATGTGATCTGTTGTCCTGTATTCGATATTGACAACGTTTATTTAACCAAAAAAA
Organism: Serripes groenlandicus; assembly: GCA_031761405.1. Lineage (NCBI taxonomy): Eukaryota > Metazoa > Mollusca > Bivalvia > Cardiida > Cardiidae > Serripes > Serripes groenlandicus. The sequence continues at coordinate 50,107,521 of JASEVX010000011.1, read as the reverse complement.
AGACCATTTAAATCATATTTTTCTCGAAAAATAAATGCCACATATTAAAGATAGATAATTATATTTTGTGGAGCCGTTTGCACCTAAGCGATGAATTAATTAATTAAAGAGTCATAGCGCGTTAAAGTTACAGCTACTCTTTATTTCCATATGGTAAATTATACCTGATAGCAATTGCCGGTGAAATAATTCTTCCACATGTGGAGGTCCGACTGTTCCGGTATAGACGGAGTTCCGGCTGGTATATACAGTCGAAGTTGTCGGAGTTCCGGCTGTTCCGGATGGTAAATACAGCCAGCTGTTCCGACTGGTTAATACAGCCGACGTAGCTGGAGTTCGACTGTTTCGTCTGGTAAATTCAGTCAGTGTAGACGGAGTTCCAGCTGTTCCGCCTGGTTTATACAGCCGGAGAAGCCTGAGTTCCGGCTGGTTAATACAGCCGGAGTAGCCGGAATGATGATATTCGACTGGTAAGTACAGTCGAAGTAATAGGAAATACAGCTCATCCGGCCGGTTTATACAGCCGGAGTAGCCGGAACTCCGGCTATTCCGGCTGGTTAATGCAGCCGGAGTAGCCGGAACTCCGGCTGTTCCGGCTGGTTGATACAGCCGGAGTAGCCGGAGTTCCGGCTATTCCGGCTGTTCCGGCTACTCCGGCTAACTTCATCTAAACGAGGTATTGCGTGTTTTCTGAATTTTTTTTCTCAAATGAAAACTCGGACGCCTGTGGTTTTACAAACTTAGCTGTCATACTTATCGCATACTACGTGTGTTTTGACACACAGACGGACAGGTGAATGGTTTAGCAATAAACCATCTGGTAAAGCAGGTAGGGGACGATTAAAATAGAATAAATTAGAAACATACACTTCTCTTTGCATCCTCATCGAAATGTTTGCTGATAAACAACCGGCCGACAGCGTTCCCCATATTATCGTTAACGTAGGTGACACAATCCCTCCAGCGTGATCGTTCTGTCTCGCTTCCGTAGATCGTCTGAAGAATACATTTTAGGTATGATGTAGACCAACACTATTGATTCTGCGTAATGTATCGACCCAGATCAGCCTGCGTTGTCCGCGCAGGCTAATACGAGCCGACATATTCCGTCTCAGGGGGATAGTGGTATAGAGTAATGATTCCTGAAACAGAAAATCCACAGGTGGATATACGTACATGCATGTAACAAATGAGTGCATGAGCATAAGTTACATCACTAGGAATATCTCGCTTTAAATGTTCAGTGGTAAATACATTATATATGAACAATGCGTTTTCACGTTACATTTTGACAAAAGTAGCTTTGTTTATGGCATTTTCGTGATGGAATATGTATTGCAACGGCTGTAGTGACGTAATATCACACCCTCCGGGTATCTTATAAGCTCTCATGGAAAGTTATTTCCTTCTGTAAAACTATTATTGCTCTCATCCCCGTATAATTCTATTTATCTACTTAGTTTAAATCAATTGATAGCATTTAAACTCATGCATATATTTTAGCAAATATGCTGCACAACTTACTTTGTGATATTCTTTTCTGAGCACTCTGTATTTGTCCGGGAGGTTGGTCACTCGATTCATCATGATCCGCCATACTAGATAGTTGGCTAGAGTCCTGTACAATGAGACACATACGGAAAGTATACTACAGCCGTATCTAAGAAAACTTCTATCCTGCCTGGAATTTTACAGCAGTAGGAAACAGACAGCAAACTGAACCGTCACCCAGCATTTGATTTATTATAAATTTCATTGGCCTCTCTCTAATTATTAATACATTAGTTATCAAGACGAATTTTGATGCTAGGCATGATTTTAAAGCATGTCTTAAAGGGAAGCAGATGCCGTTCAAGACATTTAAATAACCTGGGCAAACGGACAGGATGTAAATATTTTGAACAAGAAGGCCAAATGTACCTTTATCTTAAACAAGAAGGCCAAGATGTTCCTTTATTGCTCACCTGGATACCATAGTCTATAATAAAATGTTATCAAGAGCAAAAAGGGTCAATTTTGACGTTGGGATTATACACTTTATATGCTACGATTTATGTGATATTCAGCATGTAAAGTTTAGTCTTCAAACCATTTGGTTTACCGTTTGCTTAACACTGACTGCAACACTAAAGTGTCATACAAGCTGAAGTTTCTTAATTTTAAATCTGCTCTAACTAGATCAATTAGATAAACATAAAACATGGATACTGAAATATTAACAGATATTAACTTAAGTGTTAATGACTCTAGTTATAAGTTAAGTGTGACACAAGCTTTGGAAGTAGAGAGGGAAGTTTATTCTCCTTCCAGTTGAGCAGAAGTATGTTAACAAAAAACGAGAGTATATAAACAAAAAATATAAACAGTTCTAACAAGTTTAAAGATATTTAATATCAAAGTTAAGCATTTATGAAATTAAAAGAAAAAGTTCTCATGTATAGTCGACATATAGCAAGAATACAATGGTCTGTATGAACAACTGTATGGTGAGGAACGTTTTAAGTTTAGTAATACAACATAAATAAATAGGAAAAAACATCATCCGAATCTTTTTTCTGAGCTTTGATGAATCAAGTCGTCAGAGCAGTAAACCAAACAATTAAAAAAGCGTAGCCTAGTGAACTCCGTAAACCAAGTCATAAAACAAGCTTAGCCTAGTAAGTTGGGGAACAGTTTTTAAAAACAATTTAAATGTGTCTAAAGTTGTGTAACAACGGTAAACGATGTACATATTTTGTATCGTGTTGTTTCTTAAATCAGTTAATACAACTTATTCAATCATAAAGGCTGTTTTTTCAAACATATTACAGAGTTTTTCTTTACAATAATATGTGTTGGTTGCTCCCTTTTCGATTACGTCACCCCATGGTACAAAATTAAAACCTATCCCATACTGAGGCCGCGCTTCCACGCGGCGTCAATAAAAAACAAAGCCAGATTAAACATAGTGGACTGTCCCGACTTACAAGTCTAGCAACCCACTTACTTCTTTTATACCTATATAGACGTCCATTTTAACGCGGTGGGCATACACGACACATCTGCGAGTTGCGTCTACCGGTTTTTGATAATAATGCATATGCTGAAAACGGTTTTAATAACCTTTACAAAATATTGATTACTCAATATAATATTTAATATTGACGAACAGAGAAATATAGGAATTCAGAGCTCTAGATGAGGAGCGTTTTGCTTGTTCTGAAATGCTTATTTTATCCACTAACCCATTGTTGTGGGTACTCAAAGGATCGTCTCATTGTGACGATTCATTTTAGTACCTACACAACATAGGGTTTGGTTGGATAATAAGAGAGATGTTGTGGGGAAAAGAGCTATAAACCTCTCCTTATCTGGACATCTGATGTTACAACCTTTACTGAAAATATCAACTCCTCAATCCGATATTTTATATTGACGTACATGGAAATATAAGATTATCGTATGCCATAATTGATAACAAATCAATCAAGCTCGTGTAATACCTGCTACTTGTTTCCTGGACGAGGTCTATCATATTCTTTAAGTATTCCGGAGCGCAAACGACGATATCCTCATCTATATCCACTGTTTGGTTAACACGAATAAATATCTCCCGCATGTACCTCAACCAATCAAACTGTGTAAATAAATCATGAATAACAGGTTAATACGAGACGGATATTTATATTTTGAATTTCGCATTTAAGATTCTAACCATTTAATGATAGTGCTTGTATATCAACCATGGACAGTATTTATTAAGAAAGTGTCGCCGAAAGTTGAATAAGAAAAAGAAGAATATACGCACAACCTTCATATTGAAATAAACAAATAGACACAAAAGAAGCTACAACTGGTTGTTTGCCTTAATTCTTAAACAAGCCGCGATATACATGTGTATTTTATTCAAGAAAATGGCTACTATTCACATCACATCACATCACATCACATCACATCACATCACATCACATCACATCACATCACATCACATCACATCACACCACACCACACCACACCACATCACACCACATACAAACAATCAGACTAATACAAACCTTTGGTATCATCTCGGTGAGATTTCGAAGTGTCATCTTATTGTATAACAATTCCGAATCACGTCTGTCTTCCATCGGTGTAGTTAACTATAAAATACATGTGGAAAGTCATGTCACGACAATTATGGTGTTGCTACTAGATTGTTTAATGGCATTATATAATGGGCATGCCCATGTATATATGGGCACGAAACAAGTGGATCAACTATTTGAATAACTGTGGCCGTGTTCCTGCATGTATAAAATTTCATGACGTATTGGTGCAAGGCGCATTTCACAACACAGTACTGTGTATGTCCTTGGGCAAGGCGCATTTCACAACACAGTACTGTGTATGTCCTTGGGCAAGGCGCATTTCACAACACAGTGCTGTGTATGTCCTTGGGCAAGGCGCATTTCACAACACAGTACTGTGTATGTCCTTGGGCAAGGCGCATTTCACAACACAGCGCTGTGTATGTCCTTGGGCAATGCGCATTTCACAACACATTACTGTGTATGTCCTTGGGCAAGGCGCATTTCACAACCCAGTACTGTGTATGTCCTTGGGCAAGGCGCATTTCACAACCCAGTACTGTGTATGTCCTTGGGCAAGGCGCATTTCACAACACAGTACTGTGTATGTCCTTGGGCAAGGCGCATTTTACAACACAGTACTGTGTATGTCCTTGGGCAAGGCGCATTTCACAACACAGTACTGTGTATGTCCTTGGGCAAGGCGCATTTTACAACACAGTACTGTGTATGTCCTTGGGCAAGGCGCATTTCACAACACAGTACTGTGTATGTCCTTGGGCAATGCGCATTTCACAACCCAGTACTGTGTATGTCCTTGGGCAAGGCGCATTTCACAACACAGTACTGTGTATGTCCTTGGGCAAGGTGCATTTCACAACACAGTACTGTGTATGTCCTTGGGCAAGGCGCATTTCACAACACTGTACTGTGTATGTCCTTGGGCAAGGCGCATTTCACAACACAGTACTGTGTATTTCCTTGGGCAAGGCGCATTTCACAACACAGTACTGTGTATGTCCTTGGGCAAGGCGCATTTCACAACATAGTACTGTGTATGTCCTTGGGCAAGGCTCATTTCACAACACAGTACTGTGTATGTCCTTGAGCAAGGCGCATTTCACAACACAGTACTGTGTATGTCCTTGGGCAAGGCGCATTTCACAACACGGTACTGTGTATTCACCAAAGGATCAAGGATAAGTTTTCAATCATTGTAATATTACTTAGAAAGTGTTGAAACGACGTAAAATCGAGTTAAACAAATATATGAAAACTCACATTTGCCAGCCGAATTGAGGTCGGGTGACCCAGGTTCGGTACATGCTCACGGCAATCATGCTCGAATGTCATTTGGCAAGGCGTGTCTGACAATTTAGTACTGTATACTCACCAAAGGATCACGGCTAAGTGTACACTCGTTGTGATATTACTTAGATAGTATTGAAAACGACGTAACATCCGAGTTAAATAAATATTACAAAAACTCACATTTGCCAGCCGAATTTCAAAGTTAACCATGTCACGAATATCTTTAGCTGCCTGGGATTTGTTGGCGCCAATAAGTATGGCTGTGTTTATTGCAAACTTCTCATAAACCTGTACATCCGAGTCTTCTATACCTTTCAAAAAGTAGTCACGTGACGGCATTCCTAGTTCGGCCTGATCTACCTGAATATAGTGTAGGTAAATGTCAGAAATCAATCAAATGGATCACCTAAGATAAAAAAAAAAACACGTGAATTCATTTATCATCTCAGACGCTGTACATAGATATCTATTTCCGGTATATAATGCGGTTCAAAAGAGTTCAAATGTTCTTAAGGGGAGTGGATTTGGACCGCAATCATTATTTTATTTACAGAATTCTAGTAATCAGACGTTGTTTGTAGTATCTCAATGTGAGGAGTTTAACAACCAGAAATCATCTATGATACTTATGTTGGGATTAAGCGTCTTATCACTGATACGGTCGTCGATTTCCGTACGGTATTCGTTAAGAGTATACATGCTTGACTATCGCCATCGGAAGCTGTACGAGATCAGTAATATTCGTGAACTTGGCATGTCTACAAACGATACCGATCTCTGAAAACTGCATACATAGATCAGATATGTTCATGAACTTGGCATGTCAACAAACGATACCGATCTCTTAAGACTCCATACATAGATATGTAATGTTCATGAACTTGGCATGTCAATAAACGATACCGATTTCTTAAGATACCATACAGAGATCAGCAATGTTCATGAACTTGGCATGTCAACAAACGATACCAATCTCTTATGGCTCGTTACAGAGAATAATAAACTTGGCATGTCAGCAATGTTCATAAACTTGGCATGTCAACAAACGATACCAATCTCTTATGGCTCCATACAGAGATTAATAAAGTTCATGAACTTGGCATGTCAGCAAACGGTATCGATATATTAAGACTCCATACAGAGATCAGGAATGTTCATGAACTAACTTGACATGTCAACAAACGATACCGATTTCTTAAGATTCCATACAGAGATCAGTAATGTTCATGAACTTGGCATGTCAACAAATGATAACGATCTCTTAAGACTCCATACAGAGATCAGTAATGTTCATGAACAAACTTGACTTGTCAACAAACGATACCGATTTCTTAAGATTCCATACAGAGATAAGTAATGTTCATGAACTAACTTGGCATGTCAACAAACGATACCGATCTCTTTAGACTCCATACATAGATCAGTAATGTTCATGAACTTGGCATGTCAACAAATGATAACGATTTCTTAAGACTCCATACAGAGATTAGTAATGTTCATGAACACACTTGACATGTCACAAACGATAACGATTTCTTAAGATTCCATACACAGATCAGTAATGTTCATGAACTAGACATGTCAACAAACGTTACAGATCTCTTAAGACTCCATACAGAGATCAGTAATGTTCATGAACTTGGCATGTCAATAAACTATACCGATCTTTTACGACTCCATAAAGAGATCAGGAATGTTCTACCTTAAGATATAAGAAGTTACCAATAACATATTATTGTTGCTAAATCAGATATGTAATTGGACATTTTTAATACATGTTTCATATCAGTATTTGACTTTTAGTAATCGGAAGTTACCCATGAAATATTTTTTTCCATATTTAAGTTTATATTTAGTGTCGGGATTGTTGTGATCAGATGTTACTTGATTCATAATTATGCCGGGATTGTTGGCATTAGCAATTATTCGTATTATATCAAGGTATGACTTTGAGTAATCAGACGTTACCTGTATTTTTCTAGATTTTCGTCATCGTTTATTTAAATGTATCGTATCAAGGTATCAATTTTGGTAATCGGAAGTGTATCATATTAACATATTTATGTCAGAATACTAGTCATTAGAAGTATCATTTGATATTATTTATTTATGTCGGGGTTAATAAATTAGATTTTACCTGTATAATATTAACGTCGGAATTCTTATCATCTGGACCCACCCACATGTCTATTAGGATTTTATTGTTGTACAGACGAAGTTTAGCCAGCAGTACTATCAAATCAAATTCCTTCTCCTCCCATACGTCATTTCCGGCAACGGGCCAGCCACCAAGATCGTTCAGTAAGTCATACACCGGGTCTAATCCACGCTCTTCAATAAGTGCTGGAAATGAAACCACAACAACAACACATAGAGATGATGATTATTTGTCTCAATGCTGGATAGAGATATACGTCCATGGAGTGAGCACCCTATATCCCGATTTTACATATTTACAAACAATTTTTCTGTTTTATTCCATGACCGTTCAGCGAGTAAACCATTATTGTGAGCAATTATTAGGAGCAATTTCTCCTTTTGCCATTATTTTTTTAAACTTAGGTTAATACTTGTTCTCATATTTATTGAGATTTTCCATATTGTTTTACTAAATGTGTGCAAAGTCGTCTGCTGCATATTTGTTGTATGTGTGAAAGAATTAAGTGAAATGTACATACTTTCATTGACACAGGATAAATACAGCTTTTTAGCCTTCATGGTCCCTTCGCTGTCCGTGTCTAGCCTAGGGTGTTGTAATAAATCTGGAACAAAAACACCTAATACACTAAGTAAGTACATGTATAGCGATATTAGGGTGGATTGCTTCTAGAGTTGACGGCCTCAGTGGTGCAGTGGTAAAGCGTACGCCTCGGGTGCGGGAGGCCGTGGGTTCAATGGTAGTAATGGCTGCCCTCCTTGGCGCTCAGCGTTGCGGGGTTAGCATTACGACTGACTGGCTCATGTCAGGATAAATAAACCAGTAGTACTGGTACATTACCCAGGAAACGCTATGATATAACTTTAAAATTGTTGAAAGCGGTGTAAAAACACCAAACAATCAATGACTCTAGAGTTGATTAAGCACAACTTAACATTACGTTGCATTCTCTAACACTATCGACTCATTACATGTATGTGAGTGTAAGGAACGACAACTCTGCGAAGGAGAATGATTACGTTGGCGTAAGACTAGTGGGCCTTATACTTTTAGTTTTTATAAAAATAAATGGTGATAGTAAAGGTTCTGGTGTGACCGTACGTATACACAGGCTCACCTGAGTCTTCAATGAAGGCAGATGAAATCATGTCTCAATATCCGACGCGGTTTTTGAAAAATATGTTGTTGTTGGTTTTTTATGCGGGGGATTCTGCTATGCTAAATACGTCCGTATAGTGTCATGCCCAGCCTTCAGGAAGTGTAATATTGTAAAGAAATTGTGCTGCATCTGTTTATTCAAAATGGACAATTTTTCTTGATTGTCCAGGGATCAGTTAAATACGTTTCACAATAAGCTTAACAGTATGCACATTATACAAAGTGACCGTACACAATGTAAAGTTTTAATCCATGAAGTTGTATACATAATTTAGAAATTTAAGTTAGACATAAGGATCTTAAATGTTTCTTTTGAATATATGGAAAACGAGTAGCTTGAAAGCGGGTAGCTCAAAAACCTTTTGAGAAAATCCCTTCAATGAAAAATACGGAAGCATCGTCATCATTTTCCCTTGTTAACACTCTACAGGCTACATTTTGCATCGGATCTTCATGAAAGTTAATCAGAACATTCATCTCCATCAAACTTGGACAAATTCGAAACTGGGTCATTTGAGGTCAAAAACGAGGTCACTAGGTCAAATTGAAGGAAAATCTTGTTAACAATCTAGAGGCCACATTTTCAACTTGAGCATGTTGAAACTTTATCAGAATGTTTGTCTTGATGATGTAAGTCAAGTTCGAACATGAGTCATGTCGGGTCAAATAGTTGGTCACTAGGTCAAATTGAGGGAAAAGCTTGTTAACACTCTAGAGGCCGCAATTGATGCTTCAGCAGTTTGTCAGGATGTTTGTATTAATGATTTCTATGTCAAGTTCGAATATGGGTCATATTGGGTTAACACTGTAGAAGCCGCCTTATTTACTAAGAAAGCTTGAAATTTGGTCAGAATGTTATCTAAATGATATCTAGGCCGAGTTCGAATATGGGTCAAGCCGGGTCAAAAACTAGGTCACTAGGCCAAATTGAATGGAAATCGTGTTAACCTTTTGGAGGCCTTATTTCCAACTTGAGCATGTTGAAACTTTATCAGAATGTTTGTCTTGATAATATGTCACTAAGCCAAATTGAATGGAAATCTTGTTAACACTCTAGAGGCCTTATTTACAAGCTGAGCATGTTGAAACTTTATCGGAATGTTTGTCTTGATAATATGTAGGTCAAGTTTGAACATGGGTTATGATGGGTCAAAAAGTAGGTCACTAAGTCAGAAATTGAATTGAAAGTTGAAATTTTGTCAGAATGTTTGTATAAATGATATGCAGGTCATGTTTGAATTTGGGTCACATTGGGTCAGACACTAGGTCACTAGGCCAAATTGAAGGAAAATCTTGTTAACTCTGTAGGAGCATTTTTTTGGCTACAGCAGCTTGAAATTTGGTCAGAATTCTATCTAAATGATATCTAGGTCAAGTTTGAATATGGGTCATACCAGGTTGAATTGAAGGAAAATAGTGTTAACACTCTGGATACTGCATGTTTTAGCTTGAGCATGTTAATACTTTATCAGAATGTTTTTCTTGATTATATCTAGGTCAAGTTCTAACATGGATCATGTTGGGTCAAAAAGTAAGTCACTAGGTCAAATTGAAGGAAAATCTTGTTTACACTCTAAAGCCAACATCCCCACATTTCAGTACTTTAATTTTAAATAAAGGATATAATAATAATGAAAATCTCTCTTTTAGGGTCTTATAAACTTACAGTTATCCTTAAGTAAAAGTACTTCCAGTGCAAGGTTACCTTTTCTTTTAAAGGTGCTGAACTTCAGAAAATAGAGATTATAGTCAAAGTTTTAAAACTGCTCAAAAGTTATCTTGAACTTATTATAATCATAATTCTGGGATAAAAATTGAGTAGTAATTTCACTTTCCAGTGCCTTTAACATCTAAATATTGATCGTTTATGCTTCATTTTTACTGGGTAGACATACCCAGCAAGCCAAATTTTGTACATTTTCATGACTTTCAATTTATATTTTTTCATCATTTAATGCCAAAATAGTTTTGAACTTCTTACTACTTACTTTGTTTTCACCATAAGCAATATTTGTAGAAGTTTCAACTTTCAAATTTTGATCTCCATTTGGAGTTCAGCACCTTTAGATTATAATGTCCTTTGATTCATTGAATTGTTTGTTTAAATAGTATTATACAACAGTACGTCAAGGCATTCATAGGTAAATACCAGTACTGCTGATAAGTGTGTCCTTAAACAAGCTCATAAAGCTAACTCCGGAACACTGAGGGCCACTGGTACCAACCGGGGACCGCACCCTGTTCCCACATTATATTGTTGGGCGTTCGAGCTACTACATCTCCGAAACCGTATGTAATATGAATGGAACTAGATTTACATTTCAAAGAAATGAACATTTTGATGACAATAAATATCATTTCGAGAAAGAATGGGTAGACTGTTTTACCTCAGCAACAGTCTTACTTCTTCCATAACTTCAACTGCATCTTATTTACTGAAATTGACGTGTGTGTCGCCTGCCAGTAATCTATTCGGAGATGGGGATCAACATGTTTACGCTACCAAAACAGGCTACACAAAAACGCACTGTTCTTTATACTGTTTAACCCTTTCCATTATGTAGACGCGTTTCGAAGCATCTGCAGCAGACGACTTTTGAAAACACCGTGACAAAAGAAGAAATTGCTCAAAATGAGCAATTTCTCCTTTTGCAACAACTTTTCACATTTTTTCAGTAATTATGCCTACACTTATATGGATTTTCCATATTTTTTAGTAGACATTTTCAAAGTCGTCTGCTGCAGATTTGCTGTATGTGGGAAAG
>JASEVX010000011.1:49722756-50095880 GCA_031761405.1 Serripes groenlandicus | reverse complement strand
TTGATGTGTTTCTGAACTATATTGTACTGTTATCATAATCAAAGTACTATAACGGTTTGGTACCAGTGGTTTAGCGCGAATTAGTAAGGGTACTTGTATGTGCGTACATGTAACATGTAACCCTTACTTATTCACGCTAAACCACTGCTATTTCATACTGTTACGCATATGCCCTTAATAATTTAGTGCTAAACCGCTCCTATTCCGTACTATTACGCAAATACCCCTACTAAGTATCGATTAACCCCTGCTATTCCGTACTGTTACATGTACGCACATAACCTTACTAATTCGCTTTAAACCGCTGATATTCCGTACTGTTACGCATATGCCCTTAATAATTCGCGTTAAAGTGCTGATAGTCCGTACTGTTACGCACATACCCTTACTAAGTCGCGCTTAACCTTTGCTTTTCCGTACTGTTACATGTACGCACACACCCCTACTAAATCATGTTAAACCGCTGCGTTTACATACTGTCACGCGCCTACCCCTACTAAGTCACGCTTAACCGCTGCTTTTTCGTACTGTTACGTACATTAACCTACTATGTCACGCTAAACCGCTGCTTTTACATACTGTCACTCACATACCCCTACTAAGTCACGCTAAATCGCTGCTAATCTGTACTGTTACGCTAAAACCACTGCTATTCCGTACTGCTACGCACATACCCCTATTAAGTCGCGCTAAAGCTCTGCTTTTCCGTACTGTTACAAGTACGCACACACCTTTACTAATTCGCGCTAAACCTCTGCTTTTCCTTACTGTTACGTGTACGCACATACCCCTACTAAGTCGCGCTAAACCGCTGCCTTTCCGTACTGTTATGCACATGCACCTCCTTAATCACAATAAACCGCTTCTAGTCCGTACTGTTACGCACATACCCCTGCTTAGTCGCGCTAAACTTTTGCTTTTACATACTGTCACGTGCACAAACCCCTACTAATTCGTTCCAACTCGTAAACACGCGACAATACGTTATACTTCGTTCTTACTTCTTTCGACTCATTCTAAATCGGTACTCAATCGTACTAGTACGTCCCTGTCTCTATGTCCACTTATTAGCACCAACTCTCAAACACAACAACACGAAGCATTCCGTTTTCATCCCTACTAACCCATGTACTATTCCGTACTGTTGAGCTTGAACCTATCTCTATTTATCCGTACCAACTATTACCAAAACGTCATCACTTAGTTCACTCCGTTATTGTCTTAATAACCGGATAAGCTGTACTTATCCGTTCGTGTTCGAACCTATTTCTACTAATCCGTACCAACTATTACAAAAACGTCCTAACTTAAAGCACTCCGTTATTAATAACCCATGGATAAGCTGTAATTATCCGTACGAGTATGAACCTATATCTTTTAATCCGTACCAACTATTACAAAAACGTCCAAACTTGAAGCACTCCGATATTGTCCTTAATTACCCATGGATAAGCTTTACTAATCCATACTAGTGCGAACATAGCTCTATTAATGCGTATCAACTATGACAAAAACGTCATAACTTAAAGCACTCCGTTATTGTCCGTAATAACCAATGGATAAGCTGTAATTATCCTTTCGTGTTCGAACCTATTTCTACTAATCCGTAACAACTTTTACAAAAACGACATAACTTATAGCACTCCGTTATTGTCCTTAATTACCCATGGATAATTTGTACTTTTCCGTACGAGAACAAACCTGACTCTGTAAATCCGTACCAACTATTACAAAACGTCATAACTTGAAGCACTCCGTTTTGTTTTGTTCTTAATTACCCATGGATAAGCTGTATTTGTCCTTAGTAACCTATGGATAAGCTACACTAATCCGTACGAGTGCGAACTTATTTCTACTAATCCGTACCAACCCTTACCGTCACGGTATAACATAAAGCTCTCCGTTCTTACCCCTACCAACACGTTATAAGCCGAAGCAACCCGTAATAATCAGGTTTGTCAACAGCCTATTACGGAATGATAACACACTTTTACGCAAAGCAGGTTGGTACAAAGATCGACACCAACGTTAAGGTGACAATATATGCTCTTCTGTGACACAGTCCCATAAAGACTCGGTGAATAGACAATCTAAACAACTTTTCAATTACATGACCGCCGTTGTCTGTAGATTTAATAAGGCGAACATATATTGCTATATGATACTAATCGCCTTACTGAGTCTCTGAAAAAATGGATCGTTATTTTTGAATGGACGACATTCGTATATGAGCCGGTTTACAAACGGGCGCCATTTTGTTGACCTAGTTATTATTTACCGTTTGTTTACAAGTAAACCGGCCCGTATACTATTACTGAGGACGATTGTCTTTACTAACAGCTGTCCAACTTCAGTTTATGAATAATTACAGCAATGAATCTGAATGTCTTTGCAGTTCGGTTAAATGATGGAAACATAGTTTTATTCATAAAACTGAAATTGGACGACTATTAACTAAGACAATTCTGAACAATTAATTATGGGAACCATTAACTTATTCATAGGACTCAGTAAGTCGGGCATTTAAAACCACTGGTAGTGTCTAGTCAATTATAGAACTAGGTCACTGTGTTTCATACACCGATAAACCTTTAACCTCATTCAAAAAACCAGCAGCAGACGACATTGAAAACGTTTTTGGTGAAATGCGGGAAATATCTGTAAATGAACACTTTAAGAAACGAGTAGAAAACATTAAGTGGGAAAAGGATAAATTGTTCATCATCAGCAATTTATTCTTTTCCTACAACATATTTGTAAACGCTGTTTGCTGCAAACACGTTGACATGCGTCTGAATATGGACAACACAGTAAAGACTATTTGAGTCGTTTCAATCTAGTTGGGGTCTTATTGACTCTCCTAACAGGATCATATAAGAGGACATGCAAAATCAGCGATAAACTGATGGCGCTGCAGTTTTAGCGCTTCGTCAAAATAGGCCTCTAGCATTATTAAATGACCTCTGATTTCTTCACCTCTACGCAGAACCCCCAGTTCGCGAGACGCGGCTCATATGAGACGTCCCGCGAGAAAACTAACATTGTGGACTTTGCGTAAAGCATCGACCCGGATCAGCCTAAGCATGCCGCGCAGGCTAACCCGAACAGACAATGTTTGCCTCTTGTGGATTTTCTGTTAAAGGAATCATTACTACATACCTCTATCCCCCACTACCCCCGAATGTTTCGGCCCGGATTAGCCTGCGTGTTTTCGTGGAACGGCTCATACATCAGTTTTAACTAACCTGCTTTGACGCATTCCTGTGTAAGGCACAACGGTATGGAGTCTTCATCTTGATAACTGGTTACCTTGTCTGTGTGAGGCTGGGAGTCAGTCACAGTCACATGACGTACTGAAATCATACAACACTTGATTGATGGATTGGAGCTTACGCCGTTCTCAACAATATTTCAGTTATATATCACGGTGGGCCAGTTCCCTGGACAATGCATGTGTTACCTGGCTCTTACATACAATAACATGTGCTCCACCATCATTCATCCCATGCAACTGACTTCTGTTCAAACATAGACTCTCAGCCAATACGAGGAAGACGAGTGACGCAGTTCACAATGCCATGTTTATTATGGAAAAGAGAGGGAGTGGGCGACCCGGGATTCGAAATCACGACCCTGAACCAATAGCCGTCACCTTTAACTATTGACCTATCACGGCCCGATACTCATACACCAAGCTAATTGAGTCACTACTAGTACTCGAAATGATCTTAGAAAATTTGCAATGGGCAGTAGAGGATGTAAGTGCATGGATTTTTAAAAGGGAATGCTTATTTCTTTCCAATTAGACTAGCTTAGTTGCGAAATGTATCAATAAATATAATTATCAACTACCATATATAGGTTTTCATTTTCAACCTTTGCCAGTTTGACGCATATCTAAAATGCAAGTACAGTGTACTATAATGTATGTCAATTCGAGGAATATTGTACTTTTCTAAGTATATATATGAGCCGCTCCACAAGAAAACCAACATTGTGGATTCTGCGTAAGGTATCGACCGGATCATCCTAAGCATGCCGCGCAGACTAACACGGACACACACTTTTCGCCTCCTGTGGATTCTTTGTTTCAGGAATCATTACTCTATACCTCTATCCCCCTGAGACAAAATGTGTCGGCCCGGATTAGCCAGCGCGGACTGCGCAGGCTGATCTGGTCGATGCATTACGCAGAGTCCATAAGGTTGGTTTTCTCGTTGAACGGCTCATATGTAAGGGTTCGCCAAGGTAGACTCTATATTGGTAGCAATTTTATTGTATTGTATTGTATTGTATTGTATTGTATTGTATATACATTTAAAACAAACTTACTTCTTTTGATATCTACAGAGTACTTTGTTCGAATATCGTCTTGCAACTTTTTTTATGCGGAAACATTTTAAGAAATCTATAAACACCGGACATATATTTTTTATATGTTGTGCTTATCGGTTACTTGTTCTGTATTTAAGAGGTAGTTCTTCTTGTGACAATACCATGTTGCCATAATTGAGCATACCGAGGGCTTGGCGTGAAACGGTTGTAACTAAAAACCTATTTTGGAAGCCCTGGTTTAGGGGCAATTCTGACCCCTTTGTAAACCATGCAAACGAGCAATGGCACCTAAATTTGCATTGTTTACCAAGAAAAATGATTTAACGCTTTTAAAGACTTTATGGCGAGGTGATTAACCTTGGTAACAAAATATCAATTTTAGTTACAACCGTTTCACGCCAAGCCCTCGATACGTATCTGAAGTTCAACTTTTTTCCCACATACAACAAATCTGCACAGACGACTTTGAAAATGTAGCGACAACAACCTGACAAATCTCCATAAAAGAAAGCTTAATTGTTAAATAAAGTTAAAAACATTGTGGCCACAATATTTTCAAAAGTCGTCTGCTGCTATTGCGTCAAAATGCGTCTGCATGTGGGAAAGGGTTAACATTGTTACATGCACTACTTTATCTGGTCAATTGCTTATACTTACAAAGATATTTAGATCAGCAAACAGTGTGTGTCCGAATAACAAATTAAGAGGGCACCAGAGAAAATTGGTATTTATAACCAAGTGGGTTACCCCCCTCGACAAATAAAGAATTTACTTACTTACTTACTTACGAGAATATTAAAAGAAATGTTTACCTGGATGTAAAATGGGCAATACTTACACGAGTCATTATTTGACTGCGTTACTAATATCACTAGTAATGTCGTGGCTACAGCAGTAGATATGATAAACATACAAGTCAGGGCCACTTCTAAAAATGTTCTCCCAAAACATAATGTTGATCTGGCATTCCCCGAACTGCAAGAGAGAAATATAACTGATGTAAAAGTGATGGTATATCTGGCATTCCCCGAATTACAAGAGAGAATAATAACTGATGTAATGTTGATAGTATATCTGGCATCCCCCGAACTACAAGAGAGAATAATAACTGATGTAATGTTGATAGTATATCTAGCATCCCCCGAACTACAAGCGAGAAAAATAACTGATATAATGTTGATGGCATATCTGGCATTCCCCGAATTACAAGAGAGAGAGAAATAACTAATGTAATGTTGATAGTATATCTGGCATCCCCCGAACTACAAGAGAGAAAAATAACTGATGTAATGTTGATGGTATATCTGGCATTCCTCGAACTACAAGAGAGAAAAATAACTGATATAATGTTGATGGTATATCTGGCATTCCCCGAATTACAAGAGAGAAAACTAACTAATGTAATGTTGATGGTATATCTGGCATTCCCCGAACTACAAGAGAAAAAAATATGTGATGTAATGTTGATGGTATATCTGGCATTCCCCGAACTACAAGAGAGAATAATAACTGATGTAATGTTGATGGTATATCTGGCATCCCCCGAACTACAAGAGAGAATAATAACTGATATAATGTTGATGGTATATCTGGCATCCCCCGAACTACAAGAGAGAATAATAACTGATGTAATGTTGATGGTATATCTGGCATTCCCCGAACTACAAGAGAGAATAATAACTGATGTAATTTTGATAGTATATCTGGCATCCCCCGAATTACAAGAGAGAATAACAACTGATGTAATGTTGATGGTATATATGGCATCCCCCGAACTACAAGAGAGAAAAATAACTGATGTAATGTTGATGGTATATCTGGCACTCCCCGAACTACAAGAGAGAAAAATAACTGATGTAATGTTGATGGTATATCTGGATTCCTCCGTAATAAAAAAGCAATTTCCCCTTTTGTCACCATGTTTTCAAGTTCATTCAATTTATGTATTTTCTTTTTTTTAGAGAGTTTTCATATTTTTGACTATATGTGTTCAAAGTCGTGTGCTGCTGACTTGTTGTATGTGGGAAAGGGTTAAAGAGAGTTATTGAGAGGAAAGGAAGGCGTGACGCCCGTCCGCACATCAAATCAACCGCAAGCCCGAACAGTTATATCACCTTTTAATGGCCAGGGTACACATTGTTGAACATTTGGTTTTAAAACTGAAATAATACATTAGACAGGCTGTTGTTCTGACATATCCAGAGCGAAAACGGAAAAATAATCAAACAAAGTACATTAGAAAGGTTTTAATTCTTGCTAAACCCGACCTTCATACGAACGATAATTACATCAAAAATACATTAGTCGGGTTGTAATGGTGTAAAATAGTGTCAACCCTTTCCCTCATATAGACGCTTTCTGACGCCTTTGCAGCAGACGGCTTTTTTTAAAACATAGTGACAAAAGAAGAAATTGCACAAAACGTGCAATTTCTCCTTTTGCCACAATATTTTCCACTTTTAGTCACAGGTTATCCATTCAATTAAAGAGATGTTCTATGTTTTGACAAAATGTGTTCAAAGTCGTCTGCTGCAGATTTCTTGTATGTGGGAAAGGGTTAACGGTTTTTTAAAAACAGTGTGAGCATGACTTCAGATAAAGTTTTTCAGCACCATCAAAATGAGACAATTTTTCCTAATATAAGTTGCTATCTGGTACACAGCCGATTTAAAAAGAATATACGCTTGCCTGAAAACTCTCATCAATGAAAGTATGATTGCATTACTGAGTTGAGAGCGATATCTGCATAGCGGTGCATTTAAATGCGTTTGCATATAGAAAAGGGTTAAGTTTGTTTTTCCCCAAACCTATTTCATTACACCAGACTTAAACTCCGCTAGCTCGGATATATATCTGATTACTGCCCCATTCAGGTCCTCTCAGATTGACGTATGCGTCAGCCTATCAAATTGTGTTTTTTTCGGCGATAGCTGTTTAACTTCAGTTTTGACCTATATGTTAAACAAATAATCTAGATTGTAGAGCAATCAAATGTGGTATTTAATGAGTAATGTCTAAGAAATAAAGGAAATGAAACGTTTTGATTGGTTCATAGTTAAGTTGGCGATCCTACGAGAGGCACTAATAAGATGAAGTTTTAAGATGAAATGTTCTGCATACTAACTTTTAATTGTTTTCCTTAAGAAATAGATTTCAGTGAAATATAATATTTAAGAGCAAAATATTAATTATTTTTGAAACATGATAAGTTTTCAGTTATTTATCGTCAATTAAAACTTATGAAAAATAGAACCTTTCTGATATTCAAGTCAAATAATATGCGCTTAGTGTTTTCTCATATTGATCGCCGTTAATCTTTTTTAAAGGTATTTCTTGTTCAAACCTATCTCATAACACCAGACCTAAACTTCGCTAGCTCGTATACAGATCTGATGACTGCCCCATTCAGGTACTCTCAAATTGACCTTTGCGTCAGCCAATAAAATTGTCGCTTACCAACTGTGTCGGTACAAAACGGATAAAATAAGCCATATAAATAAACGATATAGAGAAGCGGTGATTGTCGAGTTCTCCTACTTTATTGCACGGGCGTTTGTAGTGTCGTGCAATTACATTGGACATAAAAACCGAGCACATGCTAATACGTATTTAAGTGTACTAGGTCAGTTCGACCCTTTATGCGGGGTAGTCAGAAGCGAAGTACTTTGGTTTGATTTTAACCCTTTCCCTCATACAAGAAATCTGCAGCAGACGACTTTGAACGAATTTTGTCAAAAAGTGGAAGATCTCTTTAATTGAATGGATAACCAATAACTTAAAGGGAAAAACATTGTGGCAAAAGAAGAAATTGCTCATCATGAGCAATTTCTTCTTTTGTCACAATGTTTTCAAAATTCGTCTGCTTCAGAGGCGTCAGAAAGCGTCTGCATGAGGGAAAGGGTTAATGAGATTGTCTTAAAACCAGACGACTATATTCCACCGTATCAGGTTTAAGCTGAATGTAACAAAGATATATGAGCCGTCTCACGGGAACACCAACAGTGTGGACTCTGCGTAAAGTATCGACCCGGATCAGCCTAAGCATGCCGCGCAGGCTATACACTTTTCACCTCCTGTAGATTTTCTGTGTCAGGAAGCATTACTCTATACCCCTATCCCCTCTGAGACGGAATGTGTCGGCCCAGATCAGTCTGCGCGGTCGATATATTACGCAAATGCCATAATGTTGGTTTTCTTGCGGAACGGCTCATATATATCTAATTCCGGACAGATTAGCCATTAACTTGTATCCGCGCAAGCTAATCCGGGCCGACTCATACCATCTCAGGGGGATAGAGGTATAGAGTAATGATTCCTGAAACAGAAAACCCACAGCAGGCGAAAAGTGTCTGTCCGGGTTAGCTTATGCGGAAGGCTTAGGCAGATCCGGGTTGATACATTACGCAGAATCCACAGTGTTTGTTTTCTCGTAATTCGGCTCATTTATCTCTCAATTGTTTTGTGTTGGCTGCTTTGGCTGCTTTGGCAGGGAAACACATATCGAGGGCTTGGCGTGAAACGATTGTATCTTAAATTTGTATTTTTTTTACCAATGTTAATCACCTCGCCATAAAGTCTTTATAAGCGTTAAATCATTTTTCTTGGTAAACAATGCAAATTTAGGTGCCATTGCTCTTTCTGAGCAATGGCATCTAAATTTGCATTGTTTACAAAGGGGTCAAAATTGCCCCTAAACCAGGGTTTTCAAAATAGGTTTTTAGTTACAACCGTTTCACGCCAAGCCCACGATATGTGTTGTTTCGCACTCGCTCGTTAACAAGTACATTATACGTTTACACTAATTGATTTGTTTATATTTGTTTCTAAACCACTTTCAACATTGTTTTCAATAATATAACGGCGTTTCCTAGGAAAGTTACCAGTACTACATTTATCCTGATACCAGCGAGTCAGTCGTAATAGTTACCCCATACACCCGAGTGCTACGGGTGGAAAAGCCATTACTTCGGATCAGCATAAGCATGCCGCGTAGGCAAACCCGGACAGGTACTTTTCGCCTCCTGTGGATTTTCTGTTTCCGGAATCAATACTCTATACCTCTATCCTCCAGAAAGGGAATGTGTCGGCTCGGATAGCCTGCGCGGACTGCGCGGGCTGATCTGGTCGATACATTACATAGAGTCCATACCGTTGGTTTTCTCGTGGAACGGCTCAAATGTGTTTGCATGTTGGATTGGGTTAAATGAATAAAGTAGTAGTAGTAGTTTAGTTGGAATAATTATGAAAAACTTGAAGGCTGTGTTGTTAAATCCTTAATACATTTTGAATATACTTAAATTATAAATACACCATTGTATTATCACCTTAGTGTTATATCTGGATGGTTTCAACGGCACTTTACATTACTTCAGTCAAACCATGGCGTTTCCTTTGGACATAGCCCGTTCTACCAATTAAAGTATGCAAACATCGGTTGATCAGTCCTTATGCTATTCCCGCAATTTTGCGCACATAGTAGGCAATCCATTACAATATTTTAGCGGGCTCTGCAATAACATTCGTAAGGCATTTGCAACCAGTGTAGAACTCACCCCACGCAGTCTTATCTGACTCAGCACTGTTCGCCTATTAGGCATAAGTTTCTAAAAATTCTTGTAAAGTAGTATCCATTTGTATTATTTATGATGAATACGCAGTCAGGTGTTTAATTACGTTCAGGTATTACTGGAGTACCACCCAATTAACGTCTTTGGTGTGAAAGGGCTGATTGATTGTTTTGGTGTTTTAAGCCGCTTTCAACAATAGTTCAGTTATATCACGGCGTTTCCTTGGTAAATTACAAGTACTTCTGGTCCATTTATCCTGACACCAGCCAGTCAGTGGTTATCCTAACCACGCAACCCTGAGCGCCAATGAGGGCAGCCATTACTACCATTTTTAAAGTCTTAGGTATGACCTGACCGGGGATCGAACCCACGACCTCAAACAACCGAGGCAGATGCTTTACCATTACATAACCGAGTTGGTCCTTGGTGTGAAAGCGACTCGAGATCGAGTTCAATTTATTGAAACAATAAGTGTGTACCATGAAAAGCATGTTATTTTTATAAAGATTTGGCATTAATAAAATGGTGAACAAAATCACTTTCTAGTTTCTTGATGGTTGTTAATTGTCAATTCTAGAGGCAAGTCGCACGTATATCAAAATCTTAAAATGTGAAGAAATCCAATTATGGTTAGAGTTACGTTTCGCCGACCCGTAGTTGACAAGCATCATGTTTTGTAAATAAGTAGTGTTCCACGAAATTCAGAGGTTTTTTTTTAAACGTGTAGAAAACAATTTAATTGCAAATCCATATCATGTTATCTTAAATGTGCTGAACTCCAAATGGAGATCAACATTTTGAAAAGTTGAAACTTCTGCAAATATTGCTTGTAGTAACAACAAAGTAAGTTATAAATAGTTCAAAACTATTTTTTGCAGTAAATGTTGCAAAAAGCTGTCAATTGAAATTCAATGAAAATGTACAAAACCGTGCTTACTGGGTATGTCTACCAAGTAAAAACGAAGCATTTTTTTTTTTTTTTTTTTTTTTTTTTTTTTTTTTTTTTGAGTTGTAGTACCATTTATTTGGTTATAAACAATTATTCTTTAGAATGACGGGGGGAGTTATTCTAGGGTTGATAGTCCTAAGAGGTAAAAATCCCAGGGGGAAATAATCCTACACTCGTGTTTTCTAGTGATCTTACATTTTCTGTACATTTATTAATTCTGAATTTGTTATGGAATTATTGTTAATGTATTTTTATGTTTACAGAAATACAAAATGTACATACTTGATATATATATATATAAATGGAAAAATATTATAACAAAATGATGCAATAAATATAAACTAACATTTCTTGAGTTTGTGATTTAGTTACTCTTTCTCACATAATAGACTGCAGCAGACGACTTTTGAAAACAT
The DNA here is from genome assembly GCA_031761405.1 of Serripes groenlandicus. Lineage (NCBI taxonomy): Eukaryota > Metazoa > Mollusca > Bivalvia > Cardiida > Cardiidae > Serripes > Serripes groenlandicus. The sequence goes on along the minus strand of JASEVX010000011.1, from coordinate 50,084,613 downwards.
TATGGCAAAATTATGGCAAAAGGAGAATTTGCTCATAATGAGCAATTTCACCTTTTGTCACAGTGTTTTAGACTTAAATCAATAATTTTAGTAGAATGTTTCTAGAACTATTCCATATTTTTGCCTCGATGTCTTCAAAGCTGTCTGCTGCAGATGTTAAAGTAAACAATTAAGCCTAATCATGCAAAAAAGGGGTCTTGTTGTGGCCGCAAAATGTGAAGCATCGGGGGAGTCCTCACTGTCTGCATACATTTAGGAAAGGTGAAAACATAATCAAACCTTTCCCACAAACAGCAAATCTGAATGAAGCAGACGACATTGAAAATGTCTAAAAACGAAGCATAAACGACAAATATTCAGATGCTTATTGTACTGGAAAGAGAAATTATTACTCCATAATTCTATCTCAGAATTATGATTCTAATATTTCAAGACAACTTTTAAGAGTGTTAAAACTTATCTATAATCTGGAATGCAGCATCTTTAATGTATGTTAATGGTTTCTTAAATGCTTGCTGGGCTGATTGGCAAACAATTCCAGTTCCAGATTTAACACTGGTCCTGAATGCTCTGTGGTGTTTGTTTGTTTCTGCAGGGCTACTTCAATTGGAGTTCAGCGACACAAGGATTGAAGCTATAAAGAACCGTCTATAGAAGTCGATGTCTTTTCAATTTTTCACTGAGGGTTCACGTACAATTGTATAAAAAGTCAGCGCGCTATAACGAGAATTTGTCGTCTGCACGATTTGCGGCTGATTTCTATTTATTCCAAGATTTCTTTAGCTGTACTCCCATCGGGGCTTTATTTATATTTTGTGGTGAAATATTAAATTATCCGATTTCCCGCGAAACTTTCCCCTCGAGACTCCGTATTCATTCTAGAAACTTCGTGCTTCATTCTCGTATTAAACCCTCTGATATTGAATTACACATTTCTGCAGCTATGATCTTTACGCACGCCATTCTTTAGTCCTGGCCAATTGCTTTAAACTAGTGAGTCAACATCATTTAAGCCACACCATGCAACATTCATATTCATTAAGCATTCTGAATGTATTCTTAATTATTAATATGCGTAATATTTTTAATTTTTTACGGTTAAGGCCACCAGAAATTGCATCATTTGTTGAATCTATGATAAGAATGAGATAATAAATTAGAACCATATTTATAATGATTGATGAATGCGAACCCGTCGGCCAAGATCAAGATCAGATGCTCTTCCACAGGCAGTTCAATATCTTAAGTGTTAACCATACGAATATCATGGAAGCATGTGGGGAATAGTGATTCGGTAGCTCATTCAGTAGCGACGCGGGCTATCAATTCAGGGTTGGGAGCTTAAACCACAGCTCGGCTACTATTATTTCTAAAGTATGACAAGAATCAATGCGACAAGCATCATTCGTCTTACACCATATGGCTAACAGTCTATTAAAAAAGCAGCCATTTTCTTGGAAACACTGTTGTGTGAAGTATCGATGTGAGAAAGCTACATGCCACATGGTTCGGTCAACTGGCCGCCGTGATATGACTGAAATATGGTTGAAAACAGTGTTGTAACCCATGAATCATTATACTATCAGCTCTTCGAGAAAGCGGTGCTTTGAGGAAAACAACGTTAACGTTACTAGAACACTTTAAATGTCCTGCGAAGACCAACATTGTGAACTCTCCGTAAAGTTTTGATCCGGATCAGCCTAAGCATGGCGCGCAGGTTAACCCGTAGAGACACTTTTCACCTCCTGTGGATTTTCTGTTTTATGAATCATTAATCTTTACCTCTATCCCCCTGAGACGGAATGTGTCGGCCCGGATCAGTCTGCACGGACTGCGCAGGCTGATCTGGTTCGATAAATTACGCAGAGTCAAAAATGTTGGTTTTCTTGCGAGACGGCTCCCTTGTGGAAAAAGAAAGGCTTTTCTGTGCATTCATGTGAATGGTCCAAATGGATACTGATTTACCAATATTTGGCGATCAGAGCAGAGCAGAATTAGACTGCTCAGATGCACTGACTGATCCTGATCTTCACTTTACGCACACGTTTAACATCGTTTTCAGCGGGTTTTCAGCCATATCACGACAACAAGTTTACATAAAGCGTGTTCCTGACTTTCTCACATCATCACTCCAGACAGCATTATTACCGGGTTACAAACATCCTGGGAGCCTATAGTGGCAGTTACGTGCCAACACTTGGCTATACCAAAAACAGTAATGTGATGTAATTACAACTGACCTTTGTTCGTCACTGTTGGGCTAACGTGACCCAGCTAATGTTTAATTGCACCACAAATAAGAACGATATCAAGTTGAGACCGTTTCTTTGTGAAACCATAGTCAGCGAATTTGCATAAACAAAATTGTGGAAATATAAATATATAGTGAATATGTGTAGTCTAAGAAAAGTGTTAACTGTTGAAATTTCCCTAACATCAGTTCTCAGTAAAAATGTATTCCATACGCATTTTCCATTGAGAAATTACTTTAACTCTTTCAGCGCCAAAGGCAATATTGAACTTTTTGCAAACAATACAGATTCAGGTGAGTCAGCTCGTAACGAGCTGTCTCACCTGAAATCTGCATTGTTTGGCTGTGAGTTATAGAAATATTCCAAAAATCCTATAACATGAAAATAGTGTCGTCCGATTTTGAACATGGAAGAGTCTACTTTAAACAATTCGGCGCTGAAAGGGTTAAGCTGGGTAAAAAAAAAAGCCATCTGTCTTTATAATTTGAAAATCATCAGCGCATGTTGCATGCTATGTTTGTGTAATTGAACGCTCCGTATCTTTCATAGCGAAATGTTTGCGGTCGCACCACCCCTCATTATCCCCCTGTAATGGAATAACTTGATAACGTTTGGTAAATACGATTACAGATGATACTTGACGTCGATGTTTTTTCAAAAGTCCGTTTCTGTGTTTTGTTTTATATACTTTTTCGCGCTACTCTGCTTTAACGTATCTGTTGTACATTTTGCGAAAATGGGCGAAGCAAGTAAAATTCGCGAACATAACAACCAATGAACTTCATATGTCTGTCATTGTCATTGTAAAAAGAGGTAATTTTGCAAAGATATAAAAGCTAGTTATTCATTTTAATTTTGCTTTTCAATTCTTAAAATATTTTGTTCATGAAAAAATAATCTTTACGCAATCATCTTTAAAGAGCAGTCGAGGCCCGGTAGCTCAGTCGGTAGCAACGCGGGCTGTCAATCCAGGGGTTGTGAGTTCGAATCCCGTCTCGACCAACTTTCTTTCCGACGATTGACAAAAGTCAATGCGTACATGCGTCATTCGTCTTCCACCAATGGGCTAAGTCTATGCGAAAAAGCAGCCAGTTGCTTGGAAAGATTGTTGTGTGTAGTACTGGTGTGAGAAAACCAGGAAATGCATGAGTAGGTGAACTGGCCGCCGTGATATAACTGAGAAATTGTTAAAAACGGTGTTAAACCCCAATCAATCAATCAATCAATTTAAAGAGCATGTGTTGAAGAGGTCTTATTGTGTGTTCGTACAGTTCTAATTCGTACACAAATATTTCAAGAAATTTCTATATTATTAGTACAAGCATATTTTAAAAGATTTCTTTGTTTATCAAAGATATGTATTCACGTAACAGGAATTATTCCAAGAAGTATTTACACAATCATCTTCGGCATAAGATGCGTATAGATGGGATCTAAACACATCCCTGTTTGATGGCGGGTGACTTTGAAGACTGTGTGAATGTGTTTTGCGTCATTTTCATTTGTAGTTCAATTATTATCATTGCGTGCCCTTGATAAATGAGCCGTCCCGCGAGAAAACCAACATTGTAGACTCTGCGTAAAGTATCGACCCGGATCAGCCTAAGCAGGCCGCGCAGGCTTACCCGGATGGACACTTTCCGCCTCCTGTGGATTTTCTGTTTCAGGAATCATTACTCTAAACCTCTATTCCCCCCGAGACGGAATGTGTCGGCCCGGATCAGTCTGCTCGGACTGCGCAGGCTGATCTGGATTTGATACATTATGCAGAAGCCATAATGTTGGATTTCCCGCGGGACGGCTCAAATGTCCTGCACTGCCTACAAGTATATCCAGACACAATTGCGTACGTCGAATTGCTATGCCCACAGCCGCAGTATCTAAGAGGAAACTCACTGTTACATGTTCTTAATCTTTGATGTAACTATTTAAAGCTGGTTTCTTACGCTAAGGACGGACCTCATTATCAGTGCATCGACTAGATTATAGATTAAAAATGTGTTTAGCTCATCATTGGACATACAATATAACACATATAACATAAAATATACAATACAACATAAAAGTACCATGCCACTCCAAACCAGGGTTATAGGAGATGAGGAATTAATGGTAATAAAAGGACATTTCATTAAAATGGTACACAGAAATATATACATATACTTTAACATACAAATATACACACACATTTGTTTATTTCAGAACGAATAAAAAAAGAATTGTAATACCGTTGCTTATCTTGACTTTAAAAATAAAGTGTAATGAAATATTATTTCGTTTTGATCTGTTCAAAAAGAAAGTGTAGTGAGATCATATATTTCGTTTGGATCAGTTTGAATAGGAATAGCCAAATTAGTTAAGGTGACGTATAACACGTATATAACGTTGCCCTTTAACCCTTTCCCTCATACGACAATACTGCAGCAGACGACTTTGAACATAGTTTGTCAAAACAAAGAAAATCTCTATAATTGAATGGATAACCTATGATAATAAGTGGAAAACATTGTGGCAAAAGGAGAAATTGCACGTTTTCAAAAAGCCGTCTGTTGCAGAAGCGTCTGAAAGCGTCTATATGAGTGAAAGGGTTAAACAATGGTTATACAAAAAATAACAGAGAAACTCTATTGATAATCTTGTTAATAATAATTGGCGTCTTTGTAAAATATTAAAGCAGGTTTTGGCACAAATTCTTATCAAATCTACATTTGAAAACAAGAAGCAATATTTATCATCATCAGACATAGATTAAAATTAACATTTTAAGCATAGGCTTTAATGAAAAGAACGTGTCTAAACTCATTGTAAACTGGGCAATTTAACATAACATGTTTTCACTTTCTATGGAATTCGTTGCACAAACAGGACAACTTCTGGATTCCTCTGGTAACACTTCGTATATGCCAGTTTTACATACGATTTTGGGCAAACCCAAGTCGGAATTTGCAGAAGGCAGAACGGCTTCTAGGCGGTTAGATCTTATAACAATATTCTTCCGTTTGAAAATCAGATTTAAAAAGCAGTTTATTTTGACCACGACCAGAAGAACCTGCAATATTCTGTATACGTGAGGACGAGCGTTATATATAAGTATCATACGATTTTGCTTGAACATCTTTCGCAAAAGAACGAGACACACAGTTGGATATATTATTGTACATAGATAGTTGATTACGAGTAGTGCTTATCGAATTGACTTTTGCCAAACGTCGTAAAGAATGTTGGCAGAGCTTAGGTTCGTAACCCCTGGATTGACAGCCCGCGTCGATACAAACTTAGCTACCGATGCATAATTTTAACTATTGAAAAATGTTAAAAAAATGTGTGGAAAAAGTGAAATTGCTCTTTTTGAGCATTTTCTTTTTTTGCCACAATGTTTTCAAAACTCGTATATTGCAGTTCGTCTGCACTTGGACAAGGATTTAAAAAAAAAAATACGGGTCAGGTGGTGACGGTGTTACATAGCATATACTCGTAATGTTAGAATTTAACAGCTAATTAAAGTTGTGCAAGTTTTGCAGTTTCCGACTTCAAACACTGAAAACCGTCTTCCTTAATCGTTTCAAACAGTAATTCGCGTGTAACCTATTTAACGCAGAAACAGTGTGTTATGTTTCTTCTAACCCAGTCCCGAGAGTAACACCATTCCCACTTGCAGACGCATTTTGACGCATCTGTATCAGACAGCAGTGTGGCAAAAGGAGACATTGATAACCCTTGTTTCTTATGTCAAAATGTTTTTAACTCTTCATTAAAAAAAGTGGAAAACATTGTGGCAAAAGGAGAAATTGCACGTTTTGTGCAATTTCTTCTTTTGTCACTATGTTTTCAAAAAGAATTCATTCATAATTAGAGACTTTCCCTATTTTTAGTAGACTGTTTGTTCTGACTCCTCTGTTACAGTGCTATGTTGGAAAGGGTCCACCCATGTTGAGAGGCGTTTGCGCTGTAATCATCTGGTGTAATAGGAGTACCCCCCAATGAACGCACGTGTCGCATGCCAATAATCAATAGTATCGATCCGGATCAGCCTAAGCATGCCACGCAGACTAACACGGACAAACACTTTTCGCCTCCTGTGGATTTTCTGTTTCAGGAATAATTTCTCTCTTCCTCTATCCGCCTGAGACGAAGCGTGTCGGCCCGGATTAGCCTGCGCGGACTGCGCAGGCTGATCTGGGTCGATACATTACGCATATCCAATAATGTTGGTTTTCTTGTGGAACGGCTCATATATATCGTTAATGGGTACACTGATTAATTGGGGGTTATCGCCGTTTTCAACAATGTTTCAGTCATATCACGGCGACCAGTTCACCTACTCATGTCGTTCATGGCTTTCTCACACCAGTACTCCACACAACAGATTGTCCAAGCTACTGCGTGCTTACTGCGTGCTACTGGGTGCTTTTGAACATAGACTGTTAGCCCATTGGTAAAAGAAGAATGACGCTTGTCACAGTGAATTGTATCGAATGACTGAAATAATGCTAGCCGAGCTCGTGTTCGAACTCACAACCACTGGATTGACATCCCGATATTTGTTCAATGATCCTTTCTTTACCAATGCATTCCTTGAATTGAAGTGAGATACGAAATGCAAGCTTGGAATAACATTATCATTACATGTTCTTCGTTTACGGCTTAAGTGTTGTATTGTAACATTAAATAGCAAAGTAATCAAGGTTGCACATCTCCAGCTGACAATTATTTGAAAAAAATAATTTGACAAAAGGAAAATGTTATCATAATGATCTAGTTCTCCTTTGCCACAATGGTTTCATCTGTAAAAGAAAAACCTACAATAGCTAATCACTTCTTCTGAAGAAAATACAATTTTTTGACATATCGTGTTACTAATAGCAAGTAAGCACACATATAAATAAAGAAAAACATTCTACAGTGTTCTCGCTCAAAACGAGTCAATTGGTAAAGCTGTCTGTTAAAAGTACTATGGACGTCAATTACCATTGATCAACGCCACCTACAGTTCAATGTAATTCGTTCCAAGCACCTCGACTACTTGGATGACATGCGGTTTAAAAATAAAATCGTCCTATAAAGATGCTTCAAACGTGGATCAGCGAAAGGATGAAAACATATGAGCCGTTCCGTGATAAAACCAATATTATGGACTCTGCGTAATGTATCGACCTAGATCAGCCTGCGCAATCCGCGAAGGCTAATCCGGGCCGACACATTCCGTCTCAGGAGGATAGAGGTATAGATTAATGATTCATGAGACAGAACATCCACAGGAGGCGAAAAGTGTCTGTCCGGATTAGCCTGTGCGACATGCTTAAGCTGGTCAGGGTCGATACTTTCCGCAGAGTCCACAATGTTGGTTTTCTCGTGGAATGGCTCATAATTAATTGATATTCCAGTGCATAGGAAACACAATGCTTCACATTAACGACCAAACGTAGTAAAATGTTTTCGTTTATTAAAGCCAGTTCACCTACTCATATGTTTCCTGGTTTTCTCACACCAGTATTACACATACTTTCCAAGCAACTAGCTACTTTTCCACATAGACTGTTAGCACATTGGTGAAAGACGAATGACGTTTGTCATAGTTACTTTTGTCCAAAAAAATGTTGGCCGAGCTAGGGTTCGAAACCCCATTCCCTGGATTGACAGTCCGTGTCGCTACTGACTGAGCTACCGGGGCTCGACTATTGACTCTTTAATGTAATATCTTTGACGGTGGTTTCGATGGTACACGTGGGTTGTCGTCCCCTTCTGAGTTCCGCAAACAAACCATGGGTTTGTTTTGAAGGTGTTTTACAGTATGCGAGTTGAAAATGATCGTTAACTGCGTTAATAACGAGTGCTTTGGGTACAATTGGTGTGTTGAAAGGTGTTTATTCCAGTTTGTTATGGCTGGAGCTTATCTTGATCTACATTGTTCGCACACATATATCCTGAAGTCAGGTAATGCTGTTTGAAGTGGTTAACACACACTGGACTGTCAATCCAGAGGTCTGGGGTTCAAATCCCGGTCGGGGTTCTGGAAATTTGAGGGATGCTTTTAAGCGTCTCCCACTCAACTAGATGTTAAGTACTGGTCCTTTCCAGGAAAAATAACCTCGCGTATATCGGTGCTATACACCGGGCACGTAAAAGAACCAAGGGGTCTTTTCGGAAAGAGTATCGCATCCGGACTCCCTTGTATCTATCTTTGTCTGCTCGCCAAATAGTTAATTTTGCACGGCGAGGGTAAATAAAAACAAATAATAAATAAAGTGAACCAGTGCATGAGAAAAGGTACAATTTGGCATTTCTGAACAGTGGAGATTTAGATCATCTTGTCCACCTGATCAGTCTCATCATATTCGACACACATTGAAAGAATCATCTACCAACCTCGTATAAGTAATATCTGAAGAATGCAGATCTTGATCAGACTGTGTAGATGCCCACCGTGTACCTTTATCGACGGACGGGGTCTGTTTTTAAGTTGCATATATAATAAGTGAATAATCAGTAAAAGGTGAGCTTACCCCCCGAATGTGACCACGGTGTCTTTCGTGGCCGGGATGTAGTGTTTGGACTTGCCGTTCATTATTTGTCCGCTATTGTTTTCTGTTTCACATGTTAGTGGTTTGAGATCTAGATCTGAAATAAACGAAATACACATCAATAAACTTATATCTTACAAAACAAACAACTTAACTGTACAAAAAATAATAATAATTGAGATACAGCTGTATGCTTCTGCTTGACAATATTGACCTGCTAATGATCTCAGTTTGATTGATTTGGGTTTAACGCCGTTATCAACACTTTTTCAGCCAGTTGATTTACTCATGTACACTTAAATATACTTAAGGATGTGCTGAACTGAGAAGTGGGTATTTAAAATAAAAACAAATAAAAAGTAACATTGTTATTAATTATTCTGATTATGTTGTCAATTAGGACATGTTTAGTCATTATGCCTTTTTATAATGCTTCAAAATTTAAAACATAGTGGATTTAATTTGTTTGAGATAAAGACCTGACTTTTTTCGAGAGCCTTCCAAGCACTGTCCAGACGCCATGTTTGTTTATATAATATAGTTGGGTAAAAAAAACATTTTAAAATCCATGTATATAAATTTTAATGTAGATCTTGTATAGTATCATATGCTTTGAAAATAATTAGAAAATATTGGAAAACTTTAATGAAAATTGAAGATATGTTTAATAAATATATATTCATATTTTAACATATTTTAGACATTCAGACAAGAAAAACTTAAATATTGATAAATGACAGTTATTGCAATAATCTGAAGAAGTTTCAGAAAAAGTAAAATATTATAAATATGTTTTTTTCTTATTTCAAATGTTGAACTTGTCTATTCTTACACCTGACAAATATGGGTTCTCATTAGGGCAGAACAGCGTCCATTTTTAGATATGGATAAAACAACTCTAGAATGAGAATTAAACCATAAGAAGATATTGGTAATTTGCATGAAAACGTTTTTCGTTTTTTTCATGTCGTGAAATAGAAAAGAAAAAAATGCATATCATAATGCTTTCATGAATGGATCTAGCATAAAATAAAGCACACTAACATACTTTGTCTATTTTTTTTTATTATTATCCATACATCATACTTTTGAAGAAAAAAAATGTGTTACAACAAAAGTTAAATATTATAAAAAAAACTTTTCAGTTCAGTACATCCTTAACAAGAAAAGAAACGCAAGTTTGGGATATGTTCAAAGGAGGTAGAAACACGAAACAAACCAGCCTACAATATACTCTGATGATAGTCCACTAATTTTTTCCAAGAAAGCACAAATATTCAAATATAATTATTGAAAAAACACAAACACTCATTAACACTCTTCCATGTCCTGAACTGTTCCGAATTTAACCTTCAATTAATACGAGAACATTCAATACCGTGTCTGCCCACTTCGAGCGTTCTCAAGGGGTACGCACCGAAGTTTCGTTGACGTTATCAATCTACGAATAAACCTCATGGGGATACGTTGTCATTCCCTCTGTATGGTATCTGTAAGTTCATTCAATAATGCTCAATACGATTGAGATCCGGGGATTCCGCTGACCAGTGATCAATCGAATTGACGTTATTCGTAAGCAAATATCCAATTGAAAGACGAGCAACATGAGGCACTGTCTTGCTGAAGCTGCTTAAGATGCCATGATGTTGGATGATACATGGTACTGAAACAGGTTTAAGCACTTCATCATTGTACCAACTAGCTTTCAACCCATGTCTTGGATCGTTAATAATGACCACAATGTCAGTCTTGCCATTAAACACTTATTGTCGCCTACAACATTGTTGGAAGAATATCCCATATATTGGTTTCACGAACGCATGGATCACTATAACGTTGCCGACGATGTATGTAGACATGCTGCCGTTTATCACTTGAGTCATAATCATCATTAACCTAATCCGTGAACAAAAATATTCTGCCAATCAGGGTTCCTTCCGTCTTTGTTCAGCAGCAAAGCTACGACGAACATGACGATGGTTGTCAGTTAAACGTAGACCATGATAGGCACGTCGACAGCGTATGCCTACAACGTTAAGGTGGCGTCTGACATTGTCGGGGCTTATCCTTGTTCTGATGCGGCCAGGTGTCTCTCGCACCGCCTGGGTTGCCGTCCTAAATCGTTGGTGTAAGTGCGTTAGCCGAATGTGCCTATACTAACGTTATATTGTTACGTGAGGGCGTCCAGAGCGTGCTTATCTGCTATCGATCAAGTTCGGTTAAAACGTCGATGCAGACGAGCTATGGTGGAACCTAAAATAATGCAGCAACAGCTCTATTTGTTATTTCTGCTTCATTATACCCAAGTGCACGTGTACGTTAGACATTTGACAGTCTCATAGCTAAATGAAACTTTACTTTGTATTCAGTCTTTTAAGTTTACGATATGAAATCATTACACAAACGGGTTTAGTTTTGTTCAATTTTTGCAGGTGGTTTCCGCCCTTTTCTCATTGAATCATGCAATATTCTATGGAAAGGCGCATAAACCATGCAGTAAATTCGCTATCAAACGTTTGATATACATTTTACAAATTACATTGTTCCGATAAAGTTGCATAGATCAGAAAATACTAGACTTTAAAAAACTTGCATTTCGTTTGCTGTTAAGTATATAAATTTATGAAAAGCAAGTCAGTGATATAGTCATAACAAGAAAACAATGTTTGCTCTTAACTCTTTCAGCGCCAAAGGCAATATTGAGGTTTCTGCAAACAATACTGATTCAGGCGAGTCAGCTCGTAACGAGCTATCCCGATTTTGAACATGGAAGAGTTTACTTTAAACAATTCGGCGTTGAAAGAGTTAAAGGTGCTGAACACAAAAAAATAGATAGTAATCATTTGACCTTCTCGCACCATAAACATCTAAGTATTGATTGGTTATGCTTCCTTTTTATTCAATAATTGTAATTTTCTCAAACCAGATTTCCATTACTTTGGACAAAATGTTTTCGAAGTCGTCTGCTGCAGGAAAATCGTATGTGGATGAGGGTTAACTCCAGTATTCAGATAAGGGGCGTTTTGCATGTTATAAAATGCTTATTTGACCCTCGAATCCTATGTTGTGGGTACTCAAAAGAATCGTCTCACTGAGACAATTCTTTTGAGTACCAACAACATAGGGTTTGCTTTAATTATAAGAGAGATATTGTGGGGAAAAGAGCTAAATACCCCTCCTTATCCGGACCTCTGGTATTAGGATTAAGCCTTATCAAACTACGTTGGTCTTACACATGATATGTTCTCGGAAGCAATAACATAACATATTAATTAGCTGAAATCCGATTTTCTATGTTCGTTTCCGCGGTAAATAAACCCCTGGGAATCTGTACCGTGATTGTGTTTTACGTACAGGATTTAAGATATGTTTTTCGCGTGTGGAAAAGTTGGCGAAAGTAAGTACGAAGGTACAAGCGAATTACCGCTCGATTGTTTGTTTGTTTTCTATTCTTATTTGCCGAGGCTGGGTCGCTCAGTTGTTAGCGACGCCGGCATTCTATCCAGGAGTTGTGAGTTCGAACCCAAGCTCGGCCAACATTCTTACCGACGTTTGAAAAAAGTATATTTGACAAACGTCATTCAACCTCAACCAATGTGATGTGTGAAAATGCAGCCAGTTGTTTCTAGTACTGGAGTGAGAAAGCTAGGAAACACATGCGTAGGTGAATTGACCGCCATGATGACTGAAACATTTTTTAAAACGACGTTGATGATGGGCGTGGCTTAAGATACGATCCCAGGATCTGTGTATAATCAGTAAAACATCAGCTGTTTGTCTGACATTACTACATGTACTCTGTAGAATAGTGATGCTGGTACGACAGAAAGCACATTTGAGATATTCCACGAGAAAACCAACAGTATGGCCTCTGCGTAATGTATCGACCAGGATTAGCCTGCGAAATCCGCGTAGGCTAATCGGGGCCGACGCATTAGTGATAGATGTATGGAGTAATGATTTCTGAAACATAAAATCCACAGGAGGCTAAAAGTATCTGCCCCGGTTAGTCTGCACGGCAAGCTTAGGCTGATCCGGGTCGATACTTTTACAGTTGTCCATACAGTTGTTTTTCTCGTGGAACGCACCATTTGTAAGCGAAGAGACCATAGTCATATAAGAGACCATAGTTATATAAGAGACCATAGCGATATAAGAGACCATAGTGATATAAGAGACCATAGTAATATAAGAGAGATATAAGTGACCATAGTGATATAAGAAACCATAGTGACATAAGAGACCATAGTGATATAAGTGATACTAATATTGAAACCTACATTAAACTGCAACCAATCAATCCAAGCACACTATGTGTAAAGTAGTATCGAGTAAGCGGACATATCAATGCGAATGAGAATCGGTTGCCATTCTCTTTTTCTTCAATTCATTGTCTGTCACATTGGCTTAGACAATCAGTGTGGGATGAAATATTCATGAATGTACATCTGTTTAACTCATAATGAAAAAGCCGTTATATAACTGAAAACAAGGTTAAAACAAGCATTCAGCTCTAATCAAACTATCGTTCAAAAAGTACGACCTGGAGCGTATTACTAAGAAATAATCAAGTCAATGTGAATGAAAATAGGTTGTTATTCTTCAATATAATGGTTTTAAAATTGGCCTAGACACTCTGTCCAATGAAATATTTAAGGGCACACACCATTATCCTGTCAACGTTAACACAGAATGACAGAACACAGCACGCTTATTTGGACTTCCTTGTTTATCAAATTACAACATCATAAATTTATACCATGATCTCATACAATTTGAAATAATGTTGAGCGGAGAAAACACGGTCATATAGTTTTTGTTGGATATTGGCTGAAAGGTGGTTTACGTCGTGTTTAAGAGTAGTTCAGTTACCTGGCTAATTTACCAATACTACCTGCATTGTTTACCATGAAACCGATGCATTAGACGTATTACTAAACGACAAGGAGCGAAGAATGACTACCATTTTGACGGTCTCCCTCTCCTCCAGGCGGACACTCTAACCGCTCACTTAACAACGGAAAGTGGCATAAAGCATAGTCTCGAATAGAGACTTCTGATGTGTCTTCAGAGTGTACGAACACAATGAGTTTTAGGCGAGTACAAGTAAAATTTTAGGTGCATCTTTTGACAGAAAAAACACCAACTAGAATTATGGTATAATTAGCCATAATGGCGCTGTCACACTGTCACACTGTTACGTATCGTACTAACGTATGCCAGCGTATGAAAAATATCCCGCATACTCTGGTATACGCTGACATACGCTAGGGGTACTTTAGGTATAGGTTTTATACGTGTCAAGCATGGTCGCATACGCTGGATAAGCTGGCATACGGCGAGGCAGAACTTTATTAAAGCATGCCTAAAGTATGCGTCTTCGGACGTATGGTTTATACGCAAAGCAGACGCAATGCATACGCTGAAAACGCTCGAGTTACGCTAGATGTACGTTACTCATATGTCTAGTACGCTGGTCATACGCTGAAATACGCTGGCATGAAGGTGTACCGTACAGCTAGCGTTTTATGGCGCATGAGCAACGTAGTTCTAACGTATGTCTGACGTATCTGCAACGTATATAGACATCTTGGCGTATGTCTGACGATTGAGTAACGTATTCATGACGTACAACTAGCGTATGATTAGCGTATGGCAAGAGTATCTGCTGCGTATTGCCAGCGTTTTGATAAAGTGTATATATTTATTTCTAGATCTTCTACAGTTCTTCGTGGACTTATATAAGCATTTTGTCACGTGATAGCGGTACGCTAGATATGCGCAGTTCATACGCTACTAATTCGCTATACGCAGAATGTGCTGGTAATACGCTGGACATACGCTGGCGATACGCTACTCATACGCTACGCATAGGTTCAATACGGTAAGTATACAAACAATTCTGTATTTTCAAAGGCTTTTTGTGCGTATGAAAATTACTTTATGAATTTTCATACATAACTAATATGTTTCTCTCATACGCAATAGTGTGAAAGGGCCATTTACGACGTTCATGGCAATAAACGTGTACGCCCAACCTATAACTGACCACCAATCTGACTTCCGGGAGTATGGTAGAAAGTTACATAAGGAACATGTCAGTGATCCTATTTTAGAATCAAAGAAGACCTTTTTAAAAGTCAGTTTTCTTTCGATTGTCTGTGTAATCAGAATTACGTATACACGAGTTTTGATTGATTGTTTACAGTTTAGCGGCGTTTTCAAGACTATTGCACTTATATGTCGGCCGTCAGATCACCTATGTGTTTTCTAGCTAGCTCTCTCTCTCTCGCACCAGCTAATCCACACGAAATCGTTCGGACCATTGGTGAAAGGTGAACGTCGTCAGTTTGACCGGCGTGTGTCAACCACCAGATATAATAAATGGCAGAATCGGAATGAAATCTCATGATCCCTGGATCGAAAACCCTCCTCGTGAACGACTGGGATATGAGCCGTTCCGCGAGAAAACCAAAATGGTGGTCTATGTGTAAAGTATCGACCCGGATTAGCCTCAGCATGATGCAAAGGCTAACCCGGAAAGACACGTTTCGCCTCCCGTGGATTTTCTGTTTCAGGAATCATTACTCTATACCTCCATCCTCCTGAGACGGAATGTGTCGGTCCGTATTAGCCTGCAGGCCGATCTGGGTCGATACATTACGTAGAGTCCATGATGTTGATTTTCTCGTGGAACGGTCCTCATCGTGATTTGAAAGATTTTTGGAGAGGCCGTTAAGCGGACACTTTCCAGGCTTGCTGCAAGCGGTAACAGAGAACGAACTGTTTTATTCCAGTGTTGAATATTACTGCGCATTTGATACAGACAATGGCAATACTTCATACTGTGAACACGTGCTGCAACGGGCTGTAAATTAGTTTGGTGTCAAATGCGATTGAATTAACTGTTTGGATCGCTTTCACTGTTCCAAGTATTGCAAAGAAGTGAATATCTGTTAACCGTCTCGTCTTCATCGATCTGATAAAACGAATCTTGTCTCTGAATAGACCATATCACTTGCTCTTCTAAATATCTATCACAAACAGTCCCCCTGGGATCTGACAGAAAGGGACACACCATAGAAAAGTGAACTTTTGGAAATTTCAATGGCTTTAACCCTTTCCCCCATACAACAGTTCTGCAGCAGACGACTTGGAACATATTTTGTCAAAAAATAGAAAATCTCTATAATTGAATGGATAACCTATGACTAAGAGCGGAAAACATTGTGGCAAAAGGAGAAATTGCTCGTTATGAGCAATTTCTTCTTTTGTCACTATGTTTTCAAAAAGCTGTCTGCTGCAGAGGCGTCAGAAAGCGTCTATATGAGGGAAAGGGTTAAGTAAGCAAAACGGCTGAAACTACACCTCTTAGCAACTGTTTTGACTGAAGCCCACGAAATGGGAACTGAATTTTTCAGATCAGATTCTTCCATTATGAAGTGGGACCCGCATTACGTGCATCAGCTTCTTTGCTGTTTGACTTATTGTCTGTTAGGTCCTTTATACAGTGTGTTAGCATCACCTGTTTCCAATGTATTGTATTAGGGAATGTGTTAATCATACATGAGTTCTAAAACACGATGTCTATCTTAAGCCAGGATCTAACAACTTAACCAATAAATTAAACCATGACAGACAGGTAAACGAACGTACAGCCGGGAAGTCGTCGACGAAAAAGTGGTTCACGAGTGTCACTCTGCTAATGTAGGCTACATAAAAACACCACAGGAAGGTTTTCCATATAACCCTTTCCCACTTAATCAAGCCAAATCTACAGCAGACGCATTTAGAAACACCAATGCAAAACTGTGAAAATACCTTAAATTGAAAACAAAATTATTAAATCGGAATGAAAACTTTTGTGGAAAAAGCAGACTTGCTCGTCAAGCGTAATATCGTCTTTTTTGGCAATTTTTACAACATCCGTTTGCTACAGATGTCAAAATACGTCTGGATGTCGGAAAGTGATAATGCAACAATTCGATTACGGTGCATTGTTTAGATTATTAATGAAACCCTTCGGCTGTAAATAAATCATCATGTCTGTCGGTCGTCATCTGCGGGTATTTTGTCTGAATGGATTAGCCGGCAAGGACATACGAAAATCGACCTAAAAGCAATATGCCTGTTAGCAGCCATCAAATACATGTATTCAGTCTGATTGGATTAGCTGGCCAGGACATACGAAAATCGACCTAATACCACCATACCTATCAGCAGTCATGACATACATGAATTTAGGTTTGATTGGATTAGAGGGTCATGACATACGAAAATCGACATTGCGCTTCAGCAATCATCACATACATGTATTCAGTCTCGATTGAATTAGATGGCAAGGACATTCGAAATCGACCATACACCACCATGCCCGTCAGCAGTCATCACATACATGTAATCAGACTGATTGGATTAAATGACCAGGACATACGAACATCAACCTTATACCACCATGCCTAATACCACAATGCCTGTCAGCAGTCATCACATATATGTATTGAGTCTGATTAGATAGGATGGCAAGGACATACAAAATTCGACCTAATACCACCAGTCGACACACACATGTATTCAGTATGATTGGATTAGATGGCCAGGACATATGAAAACGACCTAATACCACCTTGCCTGTCAGCAGTCACCACATACATGTATACAGTCTGATTGGATAAGGTAATAATGGGACATACGAAATCGATCTTATAGCACCATGCATGCCAGTAGTCATCACATGCATGTATTCAGTCTGTATAAATTAGATGGCCAGGACATACGAAAATATACCAAATACCACCATGCCTGTCAGAAGACATCACATATACGTATTCAGTGTCGATTGGATTAGTCGGCAAGGACATACGAAAATCGACCTTATTCCATCATGCCTGTCAGCAGTTATCACATACATATATTTAGCCTGGTTGGATTAGATGGCCAGGCATACGAATATCGACCTAATACCACAATGTTCGTCATCAGTCATCAAATGCATGTATTCAGTCTGATTGGATTAGATGGCCAGGACATACGAAAATCCACTTAATACCATCATGTCTGTCAGCATTCATCCCATATATGCATTCAGTCTCGATTGGATTAGTCGGCAAGGACATACGAAAATCGACCTAATACCAATATGCCTGTAAGCAGTCATCGCCTACATGTATTTAGTCTGATTGGATTAAATGGCCAGAACATATGCAAATCGACCTAATACCACCATGCCTTTCAGCAGTTATCATATACATATATAAAGTCTGACTGGATTAGCCGACAAGGACATACGAAAATCGACCTAATACCACCATGCCTATCAGCAGTCGTCACATATATGTATTCAGTCTGATTGGATAAGATGGCAAGGATATACAAAAATCGACCTAATACAATCATGCCTGTCAGCAGTCATGACATATATGTATTCTGTCTCGATTGAATTAGATGGCCAGGACATACAAAAATCGACCTAATACCATCATGTCTGTCAGCAGTCATGACATATATGTATTCTGTCTCGATTGAATTAGATTGCCAGGACATACGAAAATTGACCTAATACCATCATGTCTGTCAGCAGTCGTCACATACATGTGTTCAGTCTCGATTGAATTAGATGGCCAGGACATACGAAAATCGACCTTACCACAATGCCCGTCAGCAGTCATCACATATATCTATACAGTCGGATTGGATTAGATGGCCAGGACATACGAATATTGAGATAATACCATCATGCCCGTCAGCAGTCATCACATACATGTATTAAGTCTGACTGGATTAAATGGCAAGGATATACACACATCGGCATAATACCGACATTCCTGTCAGCAGTCATCATATACATGTATTCAGTCTCGATTGGATTAGATGGCAAGGCAAAAATCGACCGAATTCCACCATGCCCGTCAGCAGTCGTCACATACATGTATACAGTCTAATTGGATTAGATGGCCGGGACATCCGAAAATCGACCTAATACCACCTTGCCTGTCAGCAGTCATCACATACATGTATTCCGTTTGATCGGATAAGTCGGCAAGCATGTCTGTCAGCAATCACCTACGTGTTTTCAGTCCGATAACATTCGAAATATTAAGTATTAAGTCTGATTGGTCTAGAATGCAAGGCAACAGGAAACCCGACCTTTAAACACCATGTATGTTAACAATCACCTACGGGTATTCAGTCTGATTGGATTAGTATGCCAAGACATATGAAAACCGACCATCATGTCTGTCAGCCATAAGCTACGTATAGTTAATATGCACTGATGAGATAGACGCTTGACTGGAGTTGGACACAGCTCTACAAAACATCCGGCCATACAAACATCCGGCCATACAAACATCTGGCCATACAAACACTACTTAGCATCAAAGTGTTATTGTTTTGCTTACTTTAGACATTAATCTTTTCCCATATACACCAAATCTGAAATTTTATATATTAAATAGAGTTGTTAACCCTTTCCCTCATACGACAATTCTGCAGCAGACGACTTTGAACATATTGTGTCAAAAAAATAATTGAATGGATAAATCGTTTTGAGCAATTTCTTCTTTTTTCACTATGTTTTCAAAAAGCTGTCTGAAGCAGAGGCGTCAGAAAGCGTCTATATGAGGATAAGGGTTAAATGATAATTGAACAGTAATTTTGGAAAACCAACCTTAACACAATTACACCACACGTGGAACAGTACTTTATAAAAACCCACCGTAACAAAATTATAACACATGTGGAGAAAAAAACCTGCCAGCACACATATGCTAAGGACTAATTATCGAACAGTGCAGAGCCCGATCAGACTACGCGAATGCACTAGTTGATCTGGAATAACACATATCACATTTGCGTTACGGTTGGCTTTTGCAGTATATACTATTTTTAAAATGTTGACCCCACCCTTCCCCCCTAAACAATGTTTCTTTTGCAGTACTAGCCCAATTTAAGACTAAAAGAAATAAACGTCTTTTATATGTTTTGAAAAAAACACTTTACGTTCCCATTTAGAATAGGAAATCAATCAAGTGATAAAGTATTAATTGATAGATTGCAGTTTAATGACGTTTTCATTATATTAATTGGTTGATTGCAGTTTAATGACGTTTTCATTTTATTAATTGATTGATTGCAGTTTAATGACGTTTTCATTATATTAATTGGTGATTGCAGTTTAATGACGTTTTCATTATATTAATTGGTGATTGCAGTTTAATGACGTTTTCATTTTATTAATTGATTGATTGCAGTTTAATGGCGTTTTCATTATTGGCGAATTCAACCTATCTGGTCAATCAATAATACACCGTAAAGTATTTTATGACCAGAAAGATCGGCAGTACCAATGGTATCACTAGTGTGACAAACGCTTGACGTTCAAATTATGGTTCGTCCCGCGAGAAAACCAACATTATGGCCTCTGCGTAATGTATCGACCAAGATCAGCCTGCGCAGTTCCTGAAACAGAAAATCCACAGGAGGCGAAAAGTGTCTGTCCGGGTTAGCCTGCGCGGCATGCTAATGCTGATCCGGTCGATACATTACGCAGAGGCCGTAATGTTTGTTTCCTCGCGGGACGTCTCATTTGTACGTATTTGTGGTGTTATTTAAAAAGACATGTCCTCGAATTAGTCTTAGAACAGAGATTATTTAAATAATTAAATGTATAAAAAAAAAAATTGATATCAAAAGTATGCGCCACCATTATCATTTTTAATCTAGTTCTATATTAAGAACACCACGAGTAACGAACAATGTTGACCAGGATTGGAACGCATGAACACCGTGTGATCTTGGTCTTCATTGCTTGCAAACTTAGTTTAAAGTGGTGCACTGTCGTGAACATGAACATGTTTCACGTCGCGTATAACGCACCTGTCCATACAAGTCTTCCATGGTTACCGTTTCGTCAGAGGAGATTGAAGAACTGGGTTATATATGTCGGCTGTGTGAATTAATACCATAAGGTGGTGGTTAGCTCTTATATCAATGTGTAAATAACATGTTAATTTCTTCGATTTCCAGGACGTTTGTATGTTTTAATTGATGTGTTTATGTTTCCGTCATTGTAATATTTAAAATTGCTCTCCAAATTTTGCGGAAATAAAGACTCTCTATCTAAGTAGTATTTCAGTTATATCACAGTGGCCAGTTTCTCCTACCCATGACCTTCTTGCGCTAAAACTCAATAAAAGAATCCCGAGCAACTGCTGATTACCTCCCCTATCTTGTAAGCAATGTAACGGAATGCGAATGACGTTAGTAACAACGTCAACCCATAGCTCTGATATACAAATTAGATGCAGCGTTTTAGCCTATCAAAGAAATCGCACTCTGCATCACAAACGAAAACCATGTGATGCATAATAACCGGGTAGTTTGTACAGATTTAGTGTCGGTTTGTTTGTGATACATGGCGATGGGCGTGGCTTAAACAACGATCTTAGACCTATGAATTGTCATTCATTGAAAATAATGTTCGAACTTACGACCCCTGAATAGACAACTCTCGTCGTTACCGATTAAGCTCACCCACTAAGGCTCGACATGACGTTATATATTAAACGTCGTATTTTCAACCATATTTTTGTTATACAATGGCGACAAAAAAAATCATTCTTGAGTTCCGTGTGAAATCCCAAAGCCAGAAGCCGTTCGTCACGGGGTCACGGGGTTCGAATCTGGAACCTTTTATACCAGAGAGGTCGATGCTTTACACTGCAACCATTTTATCCAAAACATAACGATGCGAATAGGGGTATAACCCGGATGGATCGCAAGTTGTCCTCGCTAACCACTCGACTTTAGTGGATTCCTACATCACGCTTAGGTAATCAAGGAAATGTAGGACACGAATGGGACATTTAAGGAATTTATCGACGACTGGTCAAAAACAGACACCATTTTAGATAATTAGAAACCGGACAACGGACAATGGAATGACATCTGCGTCACATCACACAACAAAATGGTAAACATATTACATCTCCCAACAGTGAAGACTCAGACGAGTCTGTCCATAAGCACAATCTCACCATAGCCTTCACTATCCGCATGTATGCAATAACGTCAGCTACCTTATATATCTATATATACATGTTGTATATACCTGAAACGATAAAAGTGTAGCTCTATTGGTTTCTTCTATATATAACATTTTGTAATGCGCAAAACAAAAGATAGACGCAGACCCGTTTTGGCTTGCTGCGGTTCATTTCCAATACGGTTTATTTCCGAGACATCGTTAATGTAAACAGGACGTCACGTCAAGTCCACGCCGACCTTTGGTCCGGCCAATTACAACAACGTGGTTAGAACTTCACGACCAATTAACCTGGGAAGACACGCACCTCGGCCTTCTTATATATGACAATCCTATAACAGACTACTACATACAAACGACTTTTGAAAACATTGTGGTCAAAGGTGAAATTGCTCATGATGAGCAATTTCACCTTTGGCCACACTGTTTTCACCGCTAATGCAGATTTTTACAATATATTTTAGAAACACAAATTACAGTTTTCAACAACAATGAAGTTATTCCTTGGGAATATTTTGCTCGGCCGCCTAATGTTTGATGTTCACATATTGTATACATCTGTATGAGCACTCACCTTACTTACACTACGTAGTCATCTTTTAAACTGTCAGTTTTTAAGAAACTCAAATTAGCTTAAAGCTCACATGTGCACGAAGTGTTCAATTTAGCCTTTTGTCCGTCGTCCGTCATGCGTCGTGCGTTATAAGAATGTATGTAAACAACATCTCCGCTTAAACCACTAAGTCTATTGCAGCCAATTTTCACAGGAATGTTCTTTGGATGGTCCTCTTTAAAATGTGTTCATATAATTTAATTAAATTCACAACTTAAGTCGCTGCGTCATCAGAAAGGGGGGGGGGGGAATAACACATAACCAATCTTTTGACCCGACTTGTGAAAAATGTTCTTAGGTGACCGACCCTCTATCAAGTTAAACTTTGTTCAAAGAATTATTTCTCGATCCGTCGAAAAACATGGCCGCCAGGTATACGGTATATAGTTAAACCTTTAACGTATTGTCCGAAAGTACGGGCTTAATTTAAAAATCATTCCTTTGTTGACCTTCTATCAAGTCTGAGCAGATAATTCCGATCCGTTGGGGTGGGTTTCAATTTCCTTATATGATATTTAAAGTAAAAAGATCCGGTTTGATTGTACTCCAAATTAATGTAATTCTTGTGGATTGTATTGGCAGTATTCCATGTGTTACTTTTAGCTGCAACTGGAACCCGATTCACTAGGCTCCGGTTTCATCAAACAACCTAACTAGCTTCTGAACTGAGCATGTTGTGAACTTGTTAGTGAACAGTTACACTGTATTCTTGCACATCAATATGAATTATCTCTGTAAGTGTTAATCAATGTATTTATCGTTTTGAATTCAAATGTTTTCATCAATTTTGCGTTGCCATATTTTCTTTACGATAAAAACGTGCTCTAATGAGTTCCCCATCATTAGTTGAGTAACCATGGCAACAGTATCAGTAAAACAATTTGAGCGAAAGCCAAACATTAAACTTCATTACTTTGAAATAGGAAGTAACTTTAATATCCGACTTAAGATCTACAACGACCATCGAGACACCATCAATACATTATAAACATTTTTGAAACCGGGGCTTGAGATCCACAACAACCATCGAGACACCACAAATGCACTAGAAGTTTTTTAAACCGGGGCTAAGGATCCACAACGACCATCGAGACACCACCAATACACTAGAAGTTTTTTAAACCGGGTCTAAGGATCCACAACAACCATCGAGACACCACAAATGCACTAGAAGTTTTTTGAAACAGGGGCTAAAGATCCGCGACGACATTTGAGACACCTCCAATACACTAAACGTTCTTTTGCTGTAGACACGTTTAAATGCATATGTATGAAGGAAATTATTATAAGTGCAAGAACGGTTGAATACGTAAATTGTTTATCTTTACAGACATTTTCGGTATACGGATGTCTAAATCGAAATGACGATTTTTCATCGACAAGTTCTTATTGAGACAGGTCACTGACACGAGCGATGGTAGAAACCAATCATAACTGACAAGATAAAAGCGTAGATAAAATTATATTCGTTTATGACATGATTTATCCTGATCAACAGCGATTCAAGCGTGGTTACATCTCGTATTATTGTTCCACGATCTACGATAACCTACATCTTGATATCTGCGTCCAGTGTAGTACCAGATTAACATTTGATCTGGATTTGCTCTTTTTGCCAACGGCTGACAATAGGTTTCAAGTAGCCTTCCGCAAAACACTGTATATTATATAAATATTATTGTACTGATGACATGAAGGTCAGTGTCTACACTTGTCGTAAATACTTGTCGTAAACACTTCGTAAACACTTGTCGTAAACACTTGTCTGTCGTAAGGTGGCATAACACAGTTGAAAGCTGATTTTCTGTTTCCTGGAATACCTTAACTTTTATTCTCTAATTATTTCTCATAACATCCATACTGGTTCGATAAAAAGGGATTTCCTATATCAAGGAGTGCCAGAATTGTAGGAAAATGACTGGAAGTCACACTCTCAGTCCATATTATGGAAAGAATTGGCCACAAAAGTGGTCTGAAACAGGGTGAAAAAAAGTAGGACAGAAAGATCAATTTGACCCTTTATTTCAAAAATCACCCAACAAAAACGCAGGGGGTTAGTGTAAAATTGAAGAGCTGCTAATTCTTTCAAAACAATAGGCAATCTGTGGATGCAGTCAGATATACCACGTTTCCAGCTACTTTTCAAGCAATTTTGGACGCTTACTTTTTACATTTATAAACATCAAAATCAACCATTTACCCAAAAATGTACCCAAAACTTACTATTTGTCATCATTTCTATTTTTGACCCTGGCCAAAATCCGAATATCCCGAAAGCTAGTGTTATGTGTCACCTTAAGGAAAAATAATTCCCCGTCTAATAAGTCCAAAACCTTTATATCAATAACAGAATCTGATAACAACTCATTTCAACAGTTTTTCTGAGGTTGAAAGACCCACAACTCTTCTGGTACTGATTTAAAACCCTTCTGAAACTAGCACATTTCGCCCTAAGTTTCTGCAAAATAATGCTCGCAATCAAAAAAGGTAAAAATTACCAGAACTGCTCCTGTTTTACTACAGGATATGCACTGGTTATTTTCCAATGGAGTTGTGGTCACTATTGCGGTTTTACTTTCTTTATGTGCTATACTAGCAGTCTGAAACACAAATGTTAACAATAAAGTCAGCTCTTTTGCACATACCTTGTAAATGTTTGTGTCAGATTGAATGAAAATCCTTTATTCTAACTGTTCACAGAACTGCTACTACAAAGAAAGGAGCATAAATCACCTTTGAAATTTGGCTATATAGTTTAAGGATATATTTATAATCATTAAAAACAATATAAGCACTGAAAACACAACCATTATAGACATTATGAAAAATATGTGTTCAGACAAGTCTGAATTCGACTAATTTCAACGCAATAACCAATTCCATCAACAAAACAGCTGAAAAGCCATATGATACATGGAAAACCGATTGCACATGTATGCTCAGATTTGTCGATCAAACCGGTGAAAAGTTAGCATTTGCCGCAGATTACAGTCTTGTCAATCGCACTATTTCAAATATTTGCAGCTCTAAACTGCACATTTCAGAGACTGAAAGAAGACATTGGGCAAAAAATGAGTGAATTTAATGCAACAATGCCTGAAATAAAAAATATAAGCATAAATGTGATGGAATTAACTAATTTCCACAATTAAACTGCAATTTTACCCTGTCTAAATGCCAAAAAAAAATGACAAATTGAAACATTTACTTTCCTACATTGCAGATTGTCTTTATTATTGAATTACCTCCCTTGTTTGATACACAATCTGACCAGAACTTTAGCAGTCAAATGCAGCTTATGTTCATTTTCTTTATATAAATTGATGGAAATGCTCTAAAATGGGCATTTTATGGATTAATGTTGACACAAGAAATATGTCAGTTTACCTATAAGGTGGCATAACACAGTTGAAAGCTGATTTTCTGTTTCCTTGGACACCCCAACTTTTATTCTCTCATTATTTCTCATAATATCCATACTGGTTCGATAAAAAGGGTTTTCCTGTATCAAGGACTGCCAGAATTGTAGGAAAATGACTGGAAGTCATACTCTCAAATTGCACTCTAAATTCACGCCTAGCTCTGCAACCAGTGTTGTCAAACCGGACGGAGAAGTGGGTTCAACTGAAAAATTCAATCTCGTGCTAAGAGCTTACTTTTCACATTTATAAACATCAAAATCAACCATTTACTATTTGTCATTATTTCTATTTTTGACCCTGGCCAAAATCCGATTATCCCGAAAGCTAGTGTTATGTGACACTTCAATACTTGTCGAAAACACTTGCCGTAAACACTTTTCGTCTTGTTGTAAACACTTGTCCTAAACACGCTCAGATTCTTTTCTTGCAGCACGGCTCATAGATAGGGAGATTACAGGAATATGCATATATGTGTACCAGATCGGAATGGCGTTGAAACCAAGCATCACGATAATGTCCATTTCAGACAATTTATTGAGTCGTAAATGGATTTAGATATCAGATAAGTAGATAGAGCGCGTAGATGCCCTTAACTCGTTGATTGCTGGAACAGATAGGGTAAAGCCTGTGTCACCACTATAGAGTTAGGCCAGGTAGCTAATTTAACATTTTATCTTGCTATTTCTAAAGTTTGCTATTGACTCTTCATTATGCAAAGCTGAAAAAGCCCACTTTAAAAATTCAACATATGAAAGGATTAAATCCTTGACTTTAAACCCTATGTTTTGGCTTGTTAAGGGAATACATCCGGTATTGAATTAAAACACCTCTTTCAATCCAGAATCAGAAAGCAGTAACAAGTGAGGAATGGGCATTTAATTTAAACGCATTGAGGGCATCGATTGCAAAACAGGTTTACAGTGCATGTTATAACCCTTTACTATATTCAGACGCTTGTTTACTCATCTGTAGTACACGAATTTTTTAAAAAAAAAGTGGCAAAAGAGAATCATTTTTTCCTTTTGCCATACTATTTTCAACTCTAGACATTTTTGGTTCTTTCGTTCAGAAGCATGAACCATATTTTTGCGAAAATATTTTCCAAAGTCGTCTGCTGCAGATTTATTGTATTTGGGAAAGCATGCTATTTTCCTACCGGAAGACCTAACCCAATATATCAAATCAAGCCAAACAGCATGTTTGAAATATCCTTTGTGTTGTGAATGAATTATCACTTGCTATTGTAAAGCTCCTTGATGGAGTGCGTTCATTTAAACTGTTACGTTCGCTAACGGTAACAAATACACACAATCATACAACAGTTACTGTGACATATTTTCATTGGTCGATTTTCTACCGTTAGCTAACATTACATTTCACTTCTCGTCCACGATGGATCTACCAGTGAACCACTGTGAGTGTTTTATACATTACTGGAGATGCGTTCCGGCAGCACAGCAGTCTTGTTTGACGTGTTACAGAAATTAGTCAATGAAATAGGAAGCCACAACTGTTGGGTCACTTTCTCAAATTAAATGGGCGCTCATCCGAAAAGCAGATGCGGATCACATGCTTATCCGGGCCTACACATTCTCTCTTATTGGGATAGAGGTATAGAGTAATGATTCCTGAGACAGAAAATTCCACAGGAGGCGAAAAGTGTCTGTGCGGGTTAGCCTGCGCGGCTTGCTTAGGTCGATCCGGGTCGATACAATGTTGGTTTTCTCGTGGAACGGCTCATATTTGTATTTCAGAACTGTGGCATATTACATGTAACCGATTAACTTTCAATATTCTGATTATCTTCAATTGATTGATTGATTGATTTATTGGGATTTAACGCCGTTTTTTACAATTTCTCAGTTATATCACGGTGGCCAGTTCACCTACTCATGCATTTCCTGGTTTTCTCACACCAGTACTCCACACAACAATCTTCCCAAGCAACTGGCTGCTTTTCCATATATACTTAGCCCATTAGTGGAAGACGAATGACGCATGTCCCATTGACTTTTGTCAATCGTCGGAAAGAAAGTTGGCCGAGCCGGGATTCGAACTCACAACCCCTGGATTGACAGCCCGCGTCGCTACCGACTGAGCTACTGGGGCTCGGCTGATTACCTTCAAGACACATGTGTTACGTTAAGTAAGCTGTAATGAGTTTTACAGACTATGTCAGGGTTCAAGATAAGATTTCTAATTTACTAGTTGAATGAGTTACACGTGTTTATTACTCGCTATAGTGAGTATACAAGAAACACCAAGACTTATCGTTCAATAGGAGCAGTGTCTAGCGGTTTAAGGTCGTATCGGCTCTCCGTAAAATCACCGTATAAAGTGTACATTGACGTAAAACAAATGGGGCTACACTTGTTGTATTTTGTCAAAAGATGCCTCTGTTTCTATGATACATGTAGACGGACGATGACGGTTGTGGTGAGTTTGTGCGCATGCGCCGGCTCGCATCTGACTCCACTGTACGCATGTGCATTAACTCTTTCAGCGCCAAAGACAATATTGAGATGCTGCAAACAATACAGATTCAGGTGAGTCAGCTCGTTCTCTCACCTGAAATCAGCATTTTTCGCATTTTAGCTATCCAATTTTTCCAAACTGTTATTAAATGTGAAACCGAGACGCCGGATTTTGAACATGGAATAGTCTACTTTAAACAATTCGGCGCTGAAAGAGTTAAGACTTAAGACCCAACATCGCTAGACGCTGCATTTTAGTTATCAACATTTTCCAACACTCTTATTAAATGTAAAATCGGAGATGCCTGATTTTGAACATGGAAGAGTCTACTTTAAACAATTCAGCGCTGAAAGAGTCAAGACTCAACATCACTAGACGCTGCTCACATATGAAAGCCGCGTCTTACGATTTTAAGTCCTTTTGCATCTTCGTACAGTAAAGATTCAACTGAACACATTCTCCAGTTACTTGTATCCTCGTACAGTAAAGATTCAAGTGAACACATTCTACAGTTACATGTATCCTCGTACAGTGAAGATTCAAGTGAACATATTTTACAGTTACCTGTCTGCGTACAGTGAACACATTCTACAGTAACATGTCTTCGTACATTGAAGATTCATGTGAACACATTCTACAGTTACATATATTCGTACAGTGAAGATTCAAATGAACACATTCTACAGTTACATGTATCCTCGTACAGTGAAGATTCAACTGAACACATTCTACAGTTACCTGTCTTCGTACAGTGAAGATTCAAGTGAACACATTCTACAGTTACATGTCTTCGTACAGTGAAGATTCAAGTGAACACATTCTACAGTTACATGTCTTCGTACAGTGAAGATTCAAGTGAACACATTCTACAGTTACATGTCCCTCGTACAGTGAAAATTCAAGTGAACACATTCTACAGTTACATGTCTTCGTACAGTGAAGATTCAAGTGAACACATTCTACAGTTACATGTCTTTGTACAGTGAAAATTCAAGTGAACACATTCTACAGTTACATGTATCTTCGTACAGTGAAGATCCAAGTGAACACATTCTACAGTTACATGTCTTCGTACAGAGAAGATTCAAGTGAACACATTCTCCAGTTACATATCTTCGTACAGTGAAGATTCAAGTGAAAACATTCTACAGTTACATGTCTTCGTACAGTGAAGATTCAAGTGAACACATTCTACAGTTACATGTATCTTCGTACAGTGAAGATTCAAGTGAACACATTCTACAGTTACATGTATCTTCGTACAGTGAAGATTCAAGTGAACACATTCTCCAGTTACATATCTTCGTACAGTGAAGATTCAAGTGAAAACATTCTACAGTTACATGTCTTCGTACAGTGTAGATTCAAGTGAACACATTCTACAAGTGAACACTTTCTCGAGATACATGTTTCCAAAAGAAAAACAACAATCGGAACTCTGCGACGATCGAAGATACAGATCAGTATGTGATCAGGTCATTCGCCACCTTGCTGCAAAAACCTTAGAAAATATAACTGATTCTGAAATATGTAACTTTGTAATATTTGTGTGGATCGAAATTATGTGGCGTGACTCCTTTCATTCAACAGACAACAAACTTGTTGATGATGCTTGGATGTTTTGTGAAAAATGATCGACCACAATCAGGTTATTACATCATTTGGATCACAAAATAGGTAGATACACGAGATTCGTTCGTATATGCATCTCGCTTTGTACATGACAAGACTGCAATTAAGACTGGTAAAGCATGTACATGTGCTTCCGACGATCTGTTAGATTTTGTTTTGTTTTATTGTTTGGTGTTTAACGCCGCTTTCAACATTTTTTTAGTTTTATCAAGTCGTTTCCTAGGTAAGTTACCAGTACTACTGGTCCATTTATCCTGACACCAGCCAGTCAGTTGTAATGCTAACCCCGCACCCTGAGAGCCAAGGTAGGCAGCCACTAGTACCATTTTTGAAGTCTTTGGTATGACCCGACTGGGGATCGAACCCGCGACCTAGATATGTTATAACATTCATGAAGGCACGTGTACCGTTTCTACCGGAACCGGAAATACGTCACTATCTAAAATAATCTTTGTTAAACCCTTTATTTTTCAGAAAGTATCATGGTAGGGTATTTTTTTGTATTATTATTCATTTTAATAGAAAAGATACATCAATCTACATTTTGAGAACAATGTGAAAATTATCTGCGTTAGAATTTTAAAAAATCGACGAAAAGATTTGAACTTTGAGGATGTATCAGGTTATGTGCTATATATGATATAATTGTCCACTGGATTATGTGTTCATTACTACTACAAACTTCAAATTGAATCTTATATCTAGTATTTGCTATTTCATTTACAATAAAGGCCCAATAAAGGCCCATTAAATTTGTTATTAGAATATACTTTTACCAAAACTACCAAATGAGGTGTTCTAAATATAGCCCTAGTTTAAAAACGAGAATTGTGAGCCACACTTTTGATTCCATATTTGTGTTTCTTATTCCTAAAAGTACCTCTATTCAAAGTTTAATACAAATTCTTTGCGCTAGGACTTATTCCAGGGTGCGTCTTTTATTCATTGTATCAATATCGATTTTTACGTAATCCCGTAGAACATATACAATATGTTGTTGGGATTACTTCCAAAGCTAAGTGAACGGAGTATTCTTTACATTTATAGCAAATAATCTAACAGAAAGTCGGTCGACTTGCCGCATTCGAGCTCTTCCTTGACAGGTGCGACGTTTCTTGTATCGTTACAAGAAAACTGGCGAAATATGGCTTCAATACTTTAATTTGGAATCAAAGCAAACCCGACAGTAGATCGAAACATAGGTTGTTCTCTCTCGTAGTGGAGTCGGTGTTGTACAAGTGACTTTATAACATGGATAATGCCATATCCGTAACTGTTGTTTAAAAACGGATCAGCTAGACTAAATTTGTTACCTCGATTTGGATCCCGTGGCAAGAAACCCGATATTCGGATCATTGAGCCAGGTGAGACGCTGATCAACTAGGGCAACTGTGCGGTCTGATCATGATATTCCCTGCTTGTAAACCACTTAATAAAATAGTTGAGATAGGCTGTTTCCACACGAACGTCACATTTGGATGTATTCTTATTCTACTTTAACCCTTTCCCACTTATAAACGCATTTTGACGCATCTACAACAGACGACTTTTGAAAGCACTGTGACAAAAGAAGAAATTGCTCAAAACGAGCAATTTCTCCTTTTGACACAATTTGTTCAACTTTTGTCAGTAATTATACCTTCATTTATAGAGATAGTCTGTGTTTATGTCAAGATGTTTTCAAAGTCGTCTGTTGCAGATTTGTTTGTATGTGGGAAAGGGTTAAGTGAACTTCAACCGGTGGTCTGTTAATCGTTAGTCTTTGCTAATTAAAAGTTAGGACGTCGTTAATGAAAAAAGCCGTCACGCCAGTGAATAAATGTTCGTTAATTTACCTTGATTTGATGATTTATCCATCTTTCCAGTTGAATTTAGAGTTACGGGTATAACAGGTAACGCCCATCTATGTTCTTAGTGGGTACACCGATATTACACTGAAATAGAATAAAACGAATATCATATCGTCCTGCCTCTTTACGTAAAATGTTTCCGTACATCGTCGTTATTCGTATAACAACAAATTTTCTCGTCAATCCTACACAAGAAGAAGACTGATTCACATAAGCTATTTTATTATATGCCTGTACATTTTCCGGTGAAAATACATGCAGATTGACATGCGCAAATACACCACGACAGATTAAAATTCCGTATCTACATGCGGTGTAAATACAAGATGGTGACGTCAGACAGTGCGCGGAATACTTTCAGCAAGGTATCCCCAATAAACAATGTATTGAATCTGTATATTTAATAGTTTTTTCGCTCTTCATAGATCGTAGGTATATAATAAAAGGAATATTACGTTGCGGGAGCGATAAATGGGTACGTATTGCACGACTCGTAGCGTGGGAAAATCCATATCTTACTCGACCTTCGGTCTCGTAAGATATCGATTTTTCCACGCTACTTGTCGTGCAATACAAACCCTTTTATCGCTCCCGCAACGTAATATTCCGTATTTATTAGGGATGTCAGCGGTTAACCGGTTAACCGTATGTTATTCGATTAATTGGTTAGTAATTCAAGTAACCGAATACTCGGAAAAATAGATAAAATATATAAACAGTTCTGTTTCACCTTTTATTCTTTTCAATTTGTAACACGTAACTGGCCAGAGATTAATGTTTCACACCTCGATGTGTTTTGTTATGCAATGAATTGAACGAATGCAGTTTAAGTCAAACGTATACACGTGTAGTCTACTTTACAAAACTACACTGTCAACAACCTTAAACCTTTGAACCCTGGAACCGATCTACATCAACAGTATAAAGCAAAACCTTCACTGCGCATGCGTGCCGTATAACCAGGATCTATACTATTGGGTGTTGAACTAACTCAACATATTGTTATCTTTATATTTCTAAAATTGGTTAAGGAAGGCTGGACTTGTCCATTTTCGCTATTGCATGGGTTCAGTTTCGAGTTGCATAGACTTAGCTGGTAACATTCGTACCCCGCTTTGTTAATCCTTTTCCCACATACAGACGCATTCTGACATCTCTGCAGCATACGTCCTTTGAAAATGTTGTGACAAAAGGAGCAATTGCTCAAGATGAGCAATTTCTCCATTTGCCACAATGTTTTCAACTTTTTTCTGTAATTTTACCTTCATTTAAAGAGATTTTCCATAATTTCGCCTTCAAGATTTCAAAGTCCTCTGCTGAAGATTTCAACGGTTGTATGTGGGAAAGGGTTACTCCTTCTACTTCTACTTCTGCTATTTATATACTACTACAACTACTATTAACACTACTACAACTATTTCTTCTACTTCTCAGTGTCACTTCGCCATCTCCGTTTTAAATGTCAATCACGGCCTTTACACATTCCTATTCTCCTCCTACTTGAAACATACTTAAAACCATTTATTTAAATAGATGATGTCCCGGTAGATATTGGAGGTACTTTGAATATCACACAGAAAGAAATGACCATCTGTTTCCTGTTGAAACAATAGAAAAACGAAATCAGACAAAATAGACAAAGTCAAGAGTTGATTTATATGTATATGACCTATAATATTGCTTATTGACGCCGCGTGGAAGCGCGGCGTCTGTATGGGATAGGTTTTAATTTTGTACCATGGGGTGACTTAATCGAAAAGGGAGCAACCAACAAATATTATTGTAAAGAAAAACTCTGTAATATGTTTGAAAAAACAGCCTTTATGATTGAATAAATTGTATTAACTGATTTAAGAAACAACAAGATACAAAATATGTATATCTTTTACCGTTGTTACAAAACTTTAGACACATTTAAATTGTTTTTAATAACTGTTCCCCAACTAACTAGGCTAAGCTTTTTTTATGAGTTTTTTTACGGAGTTCACTAGGCTACGCTTTTTAAATTGTTTGGTTTACTGCTCTGACGACTCGATTTATCAAAGCTCAGAAAAAAGATTCGGGTGATGTTGTTTCCTATTTATTTATGTTGTATTACTAAACTTAAAACGTTCCTCCCCATACAGTTGTTCATTCAGACCATTGTATTCTTGTATATATGTTGACTATACATGAGATATTTTTCTTTTAATTTCATAAATGCTTAATTTTGATATAACATATCTTTAATCTTGTTAGAATTATTTGTATTTTTTGTTTATATACTCTCGTATTTTTTTATCATACTTCTGCTCAACTGGAAGGAGAATAGACTTCCCCCTCTCCTTCCAAAGCTTGTGTCACACTTAACTAATAACTAGAGGCATTAACACGTAAGTTAATATCTGTTAATATTTCAGTATCTATGTTTAATTGATCTAGTTAGATCAGAGTTGAAATTAAGAAACTTCAGCGTGTATGACACTTTATTGTTGCAGTCAATGTTAAGCAACCGGTACACCAAATGGTTTGAAGACTTTTATTTAAAAGTAAGCCATATTTTGTCCGGCTTATTTGATAAAACTCGTCATTTCACGACTAAACTTTACATTCTGAATATCACATATATCGTAGCATATAAAGTGTATAATCCCTACGTCAAAATGGACTCTTTTTGCTCTTGATAACATTGTAGTATAGACTATGGTATCCAGGTGAGCAATAAAGGAACATCTTGGCCTTGTTTAAGATAAAGGTACATTTGGCACAGGTTATTTAAATGTATTGAACTGCATCTGCTTCCCTTTAAGTCATGCTTTAAAATCATGCGCGGCGTCTTTGATGCTTAGCATCAAAATTCGTCTTGTATGGTACTTGTATTGCTATCTTACAATTCCCAGCTGTGTGTAACACGATGAAAAACATCATTCGGACACTTAATTATTGAGTTTGCTCGTGAGTGCAACTTTGTCTTGATTTGTTTAATTGAGTCATAACGCAATCTTTATCATTTTAAGTTTCATTTCACGACGGTAAATTTCACATACCCACGTGTTTCCAGGCTTTCTCACACCAGTACTCCATACACATTCCCTGTGTCCGTAAATCAATCTCGCCATTGACACAATTTGGCATCAGATTTGTTATTATCTGAAAATGTTTTAGTGAGTAACACTGTTCAGAAATGCCAACGTGTACCTTTACCCTTGAAAACAAGTTGAAGAAATATTATGTGAAAGTCATTGACATAGAATACTCTTCAATAAAAGTACATTTAGCGTTAGATGTTTTACAAATACGTGAAAAGTGAATATAAACTGAAACATTTGCTTAACAGTTAGCTGCATTTCTAATTGTATGTATTTACAAATACGTGTAAATAGAAGTCGCAATATAAACTGAAACATTTCCCTAACACTTAGCTGCATTTCCAATTGTATATATTTTACAAATACGTAAAAGGTGAAGTCTTAAAAGATAGCTACCTTTCCAATTGTATATATTTACAAATACGTAAACAGTAAAGTCGTCATACAGCCCTTGGTTAGAATGTAGTGGGTACTGTTCGTATTTACTTTTTATCGTATTGAAAGATTGCTGTCATTAGGTGTTTACAAACGACAGTTCTTCCGACGATTAATTTTTAGAGGTCAAGTAATACGCATACAATTTTCAAAACGCTCAATGTAGGTCAAACTAAACGGACCAAAGAAAACAAAAATGGAAACTCAGAAAGTCAGAACTCGAAAACGAAGATCCTTATTTAGCGACTCCGAACGGAAACGCCGTCGTGTTGCTTATAACAAGAGAATGGATAGAACTCGAATTGTAATCGGGGGTGAGATAGATGGGTGGAAAAAGTTTATTTAAGACATTTTCTTAGTTGATTGTTGATATGTTTCCGCTCGATTTATTTACCGCAAAGGTGTGACGTCATTGGCGTGTGTGCACAATTTATGCAAATTAGCTTGACCTCGCCATGAATTGTAACGGTAAACAATTAACTTTTACAAACCGGTACAAAGTCCTTTTATTTTATTACATCTTTGTTATGTTTCTACTCGATATTAGTCACACAAAACGAAGGTTTATTAGGAAATATACTATATGCGAGTTTGAAAAGTACATATGAATATTTCTTTCCTACGGTGAGCAATCATGGCTTTAATTAACAGTTAACTGCAGAAGTCGCAAGTTCGATGGCTACCCTAACTGGTTATCGGACAAAAGGTAACGGGATAAAATGCAACGAATGATAAGCAACTTAGTCACCCTGATAGCAGGAAACTGGGCAAAAAGTATAAGTTGCAATATTTTTATTTATTTTTTCAGGATTCATTTTTGTTCTTACATTTTATGCGTTGACAATATAAAATAGACACATTTCAATCAGCTTTATTTTGTCTTATTATATGCACATAGTTTGAAAGTTTCAAGTTTCAAAGTTTATTGTACAAAGTCCTCCGGCCCATACACACACACACAAATACATACATATATATAGTATAGAATATAGAATATTTTCTTTCTTCGGATGCATGATATAAATACATTGCTAAATTTCGTATAACAGTTGTATTTGTACTGGACATTAAACAATAAAAAAAATCTGTCGTAGGGTGTTCTCTGTAATATCTTGGAATATAAACAATCCTTAATCAGCATACAGAGGCCAAATTAGCAAAAAATGAAAATCATCCTCAATATAACAATCACAGTATTGACAAATGCGTTTTTATCTCTGTATCAATATATACCAGTTTCAATAAGAAGACTATGTAGAGAACATCTAAAACACTAATTCGTCCTATCGTACACATATAATGATAGTTTTCTATTTGCTATACATCTGGTTCTCCACATGTGTAAGCATTGGTCTTTTAACCTTGTTGTGTACATACATAATAACAATTCAACATTAACAACAAATTGATTTTCCCAAATATGACCAAAGCCATTCCTATACAGATTCTCTCTAACAGAAGTTACTCCGTTTCGAAAACCTGAGCCATCATAATAAACAAGCATATTATAACATAATTTAGGACATCTAGTGTTTGGCATATTAAGAAGTCGAGTCCAATATTTAATGCAACGTTTTGATGAATATACATACATAGGATGCGCATATATTTTGCATGAAACTTAAAATAAAATCAATTCTCAATTAGATTATTTTTTGACTTGAACAAGAAATGTTCCTCGTCATTTCAAATGTACAAGGGTTACAAAATGCAATTATGTATGATAAACGCCAACAAAGAAAAAAATACAAAAACAGAAATATAAAAAAAAAGAGAAAACATTTCCTTAACAGTTAGCTGCCTTTCAAATTTAATATATTTACAAGTACGTGAAAAGTTAAGTCGCAATATTAAATATAACATGTCCTTAACAGTTAGCTGCACTTCCCAATATATATAATTACAAATACGTGAACATTTAAGTCGCAATATTAAATATAACATGTCCTTAACAGTAAACTGACAATCCAATTATATATATTTACAAATACGTGAAAAGGGTAAGTCGCAGATGTAACATTGCCTAACAGTTAGCTGCCTTTCCAGTTCTATAAACCTTTTATTTCATATTTTAAATTTAACATCCTTGTTATTAATTAGAGCATTACATCAGATTTCTATAGATCACGGTTTGCAAAGCTGTTTTTCCTCCAAAATTATAGTTAGTATGTTAGGTTCGGTATCATTGAAAAAAAACAGGAAAAAAATATAATGTTCAAACTAAAAGTCAAAAGTTATACCTTACCGAATCATGACATTACACAGACGACAAACCAATTAACATAAATTATGTCCCAGTATAAATCTTCCGATAATGCTCGGTTATCAAGGGAGCTTTCGCTAGCAATCACGGAAACCTAGTTTTACGCTGAAATGTTAGCAGTACTTGTAAAATGTTAAAAAGAACCAAAATCGTATTACTTTATTTAAATAAAATCTATGTCAAATTAAAATTAAATTAATTTTCTACATTATAGAATAAGTGCCTTTTTTATTATTATTTTTAAATAAAAGATATTCACTAAAGAATATGTAAACATTAACGGGAAAAGACCGTTTTCTTAACAGTTTATTTGTAAGTAAGAGGAAAATTTAGGTGACTGTATTCAAAGTTGAAAAGGACCAAAATGTCATTAAAATAAAACACATAAAAAAAAAAGATTTACATTAAGGAGATATTTTTCTTGAGAACTTGATAAGTGCCTTTTTTTAAAAAAAAAATGCAAAATAAATTTTTTGTAGAGAAAACAACAACAAATGTTCCTCTATAACTCCATTTTTTTTATCGACTTTTGACAGTGGCTGATTCTTATAGTTGGATATGTTCGTACATACAAGTAACAAGAGATAATATACAATTGAACTCTCGGCAATACTCATTAACTAACACCATTTGGAACTCGGACGTCGCTCATGAATATATATGAGCCGTTCCACAAGAAATCAAACATTATCGACTCTGCATAATGTATCGACCCAGATCAGCCTGCGCAGTCCATTCAGGCTAATCCGGGCCGAAACATTTCGTATCAGGGAGATAGAGGCATAGAGAAATGATTCCTGAAACAGAAAGACCACAGTAGGCGAAAAGTTTCTGTCCTGCGCGGCATGCTTAGGCTGATCCGGATCGATACTTTATGCAGAGTCCACAATGTTGGTTTTCTCGTGGAACGGCACATA
Source organism: Serripes groenlandicus (assembly GCA_031761405.1). Lineage (NCBI taxonomy): Eukaryota > Metazoa > Mollusca > Bivalvia > Cardiida > Cardiidae > Serripes > Serripes groenlandicus. The sequence continues at coordinate 50,046,120 of JASEVX010000011.1, read as the reverse complement.
TGTATATATTATGAGTAACGAATCGGTTTCCGATTATTTGATGTGCGTACTTAAAGTTAGCTTGTCGTGGGATAATGTCCAAACGAGGTCGTTTTAATTACATTCATTTGGAGTATTCGTCGCTGTATCTGAAGTAGTTGACCAAAAGTGCGCGTTTGTTTTTTCTAAAGTTGTATTCTTCAAACTTCAAAACTAGAGTATAGTTCAAACACAAGAGCACTCATACGCACTTGAAAAACATCCTAATTTTCCTTTCTCGTATACTTTTTGACATTTTCCAGATGATGTATTTCGTTCTGATTTGAATACCTTTGAAAGTCGTTTTTCATATACCTACTTTCTGTTGAACAATTGCCACTCGTAAGATAGACAAAACTCGTAAAAACCAGCGGAATATATGCGTAGGTGCAATTTAAATTCTCTTTTTCTGACCAGAGCTCTAGATAAGGGGCATTTTTCATGTTCTAAAATCCTAATTTGACATTCCCTATGCTGTAGGTATTCAAAAGAATCGTCTCACTGAGACGATTCTTTTGAGTACCTATTACATAGGACTTGGTTGAATAATAAGAGAAATATTGTGGGGGAAAGACCTGTTCACTCCCTCTTATGAAGTCCTCTGGTATGCTTCTTTCTGATGAAGAAAAACAACTGTTATAATAATAATAATAATAAAATACAGAAGTACCTGTGCGTAGGTCCTTTATAACGTTATTTAAGCCATTCTATCATAGTGCACACTGTATAGTTAGTGTTTGGTGAAATCTTCCAGAATGTATGCTTGTATAATTTGTCGATGAACAGAGAAGTTCCTGATCAGATTGCGCGAAAGAACATGCTGATCTGATTCTTCGCCGTTTGCAAAGTCACTTAATTAAGTCGAGTTGTGTGTGCCGTGGCTTTTATAATTAGCAAATACGGTATTTGTACCGTCCCACGAGAAAACCAACATTGTGGACTCTACGTAAGGCATCGACCCGGATCAACTTTAGCATGCCGCACAGGCTAACCATGAGAGACACTTTACGCCTCCTCTAGATTTGCTGTTTCAGGAATCATTACTCTATACATATATCCCCCTAAGACGGAATGTGTCGGCCCCGATTAGCCTGCGTGGACTGTGCAGTCTGATCTGGATCGATACATACGCAGAGTCCATAATGTTGGTTTTCTCATGGAACGGCTTTGTACTATTGAGTAAGAAACCGCGGAGTTTACAAATGTTTGGATTTAAATGCCAAGGGGCCAAAGTAAACAATTAAAACGCATCTATATGTTGATTGAAACGCCGATTTCAACAGTATTTCAGTGATATCACGGCCGTCAGTTCATATAACCGTGTTCCGTACAGAATACACAGTGATATCACGGCAGTCTGTTCATATAACCATGTTCGGTACATAATCTACTGTGATATCACGGCAGTCTGTTCATATAACCATGTTCGGTACATAATCTACTGTGATATCACGGCAGTCTGTTCATATAACCATGTTCGGTACATAATCTACTGTGATATCACGGCAGTCTGGTCATATAACCATGTTCGGTACAGAATCCACAGTGATATCACGGCCGTCAGTTCATATAACCATGTTCCGTACATAATCTACTGTGATATCACGGCGGTCTGGTCATATAACCATGTTTGGTACATAATCTACAGTGATATCACGGCGGTAAGTTCATATAACCATGTTCGGTACATAATCCACGGCGATATCACGGCCGTCAGTTCATATAACCATGTTCCGTACAGAATCCACAGTGATATCACGGCCGTCAGTTCATATAACCATGTTCGGTACATAATATACTGTGATATCACGGCGGTCTGGTCATATAACCATGTTCGGTACATAATCTACTGTGATATCACGGCCGTCAGTTCATATAACCATGTTCCGTACATAATCTACTGTGATATCACGGCGGTCAGTTCATATAACCATGTTCCGTACAGAATCCACAGTGATATCACGGCGGTCAGTTCATATAACCATGTTCGGTATAGAATCCACAGTGATATCACAGTCTGTTCATATAACCATGTTCCGTACAGAATCCACAGTGATATCACGGCGGTCAGTTCATATAACCATGTTCGGTATAGAATCCACAGTGATATCACAGTCTGTTCACATAACCATGTTCGGTACAGAATCCACAGTGATATCACGGCGATCAGTTCATATAACCATGTTCGGTACAGAATCCACAGTGATATCCCAGTCTGTTCATATAACCATGTTCGGTACAGAATCCACAAAGATATCACAGTCTGTTCATATAACCATGTTCGGTACAGAATCCACAGTGATATTACAGTCTGTTCATATAACCATGTTCCGTACAGAATCCACAGTGATATCACGGCAGTCTGTTCATATAACCATGTTCCGTACAGAATCCACAGTGATATCACGGCCGTCAGTTCATATAACCATGTTCCGTACAGAATCCACAGCGATATCACGGCAGTCTGTTCATATAACCATGTTCCGTATAGAATCCACAGTGATATCACGGCGGTCTGTTCATATAACCATGTTCCGTACATAATCCACCGCGATATCACGGCGGTCTGTTCATATAACCATGTTCCGTACATAATCCACCGCGATATCACGGCGGTCAGTTCATATAACCATGTTCCGTACAGAATCCACAGTGATATCCCAGTCTGTTCATATAACCATGTTCCGTACAGAATCCACAGTGATATCACAGTCTGTTCATATAACCATGTTCGGTACAGAATCCGCAGTGATATCACAGTCTGTTCATATAACCATGTTCGGTACATAATCCACAGTGATATCACAGTCTGTTCATATAACCATGTTCGGTACAGAATCCACAGTGATATCACAGTCTGTTCATATAACCATGTTCGTTACAGAATATACAGTGATATCACGGCGGTCAGTTCATATAACCATGTTCGGTACAGAATCCACAGTGATATCACAGTCTGTTCATATAACCATGTTCGGTACAGAATACACAGGGATCTTCGATAATAAGTCACGATAAGAGGGGCAGATACATTACCAAGACCTCAAGAACTATAGAACAACTTGTTGCAATAAAGCTCAAATTGTCTGTATTCATGGTAAAATTTCAACAATTTAGCAACACAACATGTATGATCAAACACATATACGTTGTTTATAAATTACATAATCACCCAAATATTGCCCGAAGTTCTAACCTTGAAACATATTCCCTAACACTAAAATCACACAACAAGAGCAATTAGTAAATATTTAATTCATAACTGATCGAAAATGCATAAAACAGGCTTTGAAGATTAAGCCCCGATGACAAAATACAAATTGGCAATTAGCATCAAATCCAAAATCCAACTATATTGACCTACATTGTGTAATGATCAAGCGCATTTGTCTATTCTATATTATACCTAAGGATTGATTGAGAAAACTGCATTCCTTCCACTTGGAAAATATATAAAATTACAACAATAAAGACATCTTCGACAGAACTTACTCTGCAAAGCATATTGTTGAACGTAACGGTTGCTTACATGCATACACATCTTAAAAGTCGGTGTAGTGAAAACATTGGTGTCATAAATGGTCAAAGCTATACGATGGCCATGCAGACTGGAATCAGTCAGTATAAAGTTGTTCTATGATTCAGAACTAAGATAAGACTGTTTCTACTAAGAGAGAGCTACATGTTTATGTATAAAGAAGAGAAATAGAGAGCGAGAGAGAGAGAGAGAAAGATAGAGAGAGAGAGAAAAAGAGAGAGAGATATATATATAGAGACAGAGGGACAGAGATAAAGAGAGAAAAGAGAGAGAGAGAGAAGAGAGAGAGAGAGAGAGAGAGAGAGAGAGAGAGAGAGAGAGAGAGAGAGAGAGAGAGAGAGAGAGAGGGAGAGAGAGAACGAACAAGAGAACAAGAGAGAGAACGAACGAGAGAGAGAGAGAACGACCGAGAGACAGACAGACAGAGACAGACACAAGGACAGAAACAGAGAGAGAAAAATTCAGTTTCGGCGTCACATAAAGATGAGTGCTTGAAAAACACATGGAGTTTAAATTCAGGTTATTTATCAGAATGCATTTGTTTTACTTGCATAGGTGGAATTACAGTCACGTGTCTTAACGGAGGAACACGCATCCATTATATATCGGTGTTTAAACAGTACAATATACTTGCACACGTGCCTTGCCTATGTTTTTTTCATGGCCGCCGGGAGCAGGGTCGAAGCCGATAGCCTACACCTCGCGTAAAATCTCAGGCACGAACCCCACGATCACGGTGGATTACTTGATTGGTGGATGCTATAACTATGAGCCCTGTCTAGCGAGTTGGGGGGTCTTAATGCATCTGCGTATAGTGAAGACTCGGTCGAGTGTGTGCATTCGCAGTCTCACCATGTTTTCACTGTCCGCCTATTATGTTATATAGGCATATATATATATATATCATTTGCCAAAAAAACACGGAAGTGTAGCCCATTTGTTTTACCTTTATTTGATCCCGTTACGTAGATCCAAATCGCTAGACGCAGATTCTATATATAAGCATCGTGCCTTTGTATACAACAACAATAATAGGTCTTACCGGTTTCGATTTTTTCCAGTGTCGCTATATCGTTTTTGCTTATCCTTTTATGGCATAATTCACGTGTAAAATATAAATACATGTATAAGTTCACAGGATGTTTTTAAACATCTATATGTCTTCCATAGAACTCACTTTGGAACACTAGTAAAACCGTTTTAATGTGAAATGTTTGAAACTAGGTTGAATTACTGAATGAGTATTCAATCTCCCCGTTGTCTCGAAAATTCCGATAAATGACACTTCTCTACGATATGTTGGTGTAGTCTGAGAGATTTGCGATAGTAGATTACTTGATCCTCGCACCGCCAGGCTTTGTAGTATTGGATTTTACCATAGACAACAAAAACACCCAACTGTTGTTGTTACATCACGTCATAGTTTGTGTTCCCCTTCTTTGATGTTTGACCAGTCCATTTGCATTAAGATTTTCGATTGTTGCAAGAAATCTTAAAACTAATATGTACAATTAAAATACCGAAATTAAAAGAAGATTTAATGTGTATTTCTTGTTGTTGAAATGCGCCGTGCCACGAGAAAACCAACATTATGGAATCTGCGTAATGTATCGATCTATATCAGCCTGCGCAATCCGCGCAGGCTAATCTAGGCCAACGCATTCCGTCTCAGGGGGATAGAGGTATAAAGTTATTTCCTTAAACAGAAAATCCACAGGAGGCGAAGAATGTACGGGATAGCCTGCGCGGCATGCTTAAGCTGATCCGGGTTGATACCTTTACGCAAAGTCGACAATGTTGGTATTGCCGTGGGACGGCTCAAATAGGTTTATAGGTGTGGATCAAAACGATACGTTGTTGTCGTGTTTCGTGAGCTAAGGGTTATTGTTTTGTATCTCGTTCTTTGTTGCGATTTTAAGGAAACAACTTAAAACGTTGATGATAAAAGCCAGCGGAAATAGGATTTTGCCTCAAAACCCATCCATTCGTTCTCATATGTACAAAGATGCGTACAAAGATGCGCCAGAAAATGCTTTAATTTCATCTCTGAAACAGACTTTCTTTTGAGTCGCGTATTCATTGAAAGACTTTCGTTATTCGTTAAACATGGCTTGACAGCGAGGATTGATTGTTTGATTGATGTTTAACGCCGATTTCAACAATAAATCAGTTATAACACAGCGTTTCCTGAGTAAATTACCATTACTACTGGTCCAGTTATCCTGACATCAGCCAGTCAGTCGTAATGCTTACCCCGCAACCCTGAGCGCCAAGGAGATCAGCCATTACTACCATTGTTAAAGTATTTAAAGTAGATTTTGCGGAATCGCAGATCAACCTTATATATAGATCTTTTCGCAATACGTAATAAATAAGAGATAGATTTTGTCCAAAAAGATTAAAGTCTAAACATAGATCTTTTCACAATACGTTATAGATAAAAGATAGATTTTGTTAAAGTAAGTTAAAGTCTAATGGATAATTTCGCAAAAATGATTATAGAAATTGTACACTGCAAAATATCTTTCGGATTTGTTTAGTTTGACTTTAACCTCCTTTTACCATTTTCCTGGCATATAAACACACCGAGCTAAATGTTGAACCGTTAAAGTAAAGTTAATTTAGTCTCCATGGGTCGTTCGTGAATATGTCGAAATGTTTGGCCATGAATTGCTTTCCGGTTATATGAAACGGTTTAAAATAGTTAAAATAAATAACCTCTCAAAACGGCACCTCTGTGTAGCGAAATCCTTCCTAGAACAACAGTTCCCAAATATCCCTATTATGACGAAAGATTAATAAAGAAAATCTGGCAAAAAAATATTATTTTGTAATGTAGTGAAAAACATTTTGGGAAAAGGAGTAATTAGGTATTGATAGCAATTTCTCAATTTCCAACAATCTTTTAAAGAGTCGTGTGTATCAAATTTGGTTTCTATCTTGAAAAAAGTTAAAACACTAAAGAGACACGCTTCTATCCGACGGTGCTCTGGAGGGGTTATCCTGTACTCTGGGGATCGGTTACGGTTGGGACCAAACACAGAAATCTATTTTATTGGGGTTTTCAACATTATTTCATTCATATCACGGCGACAAATCACTAATTCATGATCCCTGGGTAAACGAACCATAACTAGACTGAGAAATGTGCCTTGCCCAAAGGAACTCCACCCACCATGACCGTCATGCCGCGACTGGGGATCAAACCCGGGACGCCGGGTTCAAAATGTCGACGTTAACCACTCGACCACAGCCGATTCTTGAAAAATAAACAAGTATGCGATTGCATCCAAGTTCCATTATTAATTTCCATTTATTTTGGGAAAAAGATATGAATACCCCTATCTGTACCTCTGTCGGAACCTATATCGTGTGGCGGAACCGTTTTGAATATCCGACACCACGGATACAATGCGGTATATTTGGAGTTGGAAGATTTCAACGATTGTGTTAGATTTCTAAATATCCGACATCACGGATTTGGAGTTGGACGATTTCACCGATTGTGTTAGATTTCTGATGCAGTTTATCTTGTCATATATAGACAGGGTGATTGATGGGACTCGAGTGGCATCATAAATCTCCTTCCGTATCCCATGAAAACCCGACTGCCGATGGGTATAGTTTTCCCCTTTGTGTTGTTCTTTTTTTAATCACTCTATGTCGCTGTAAAATTATAGTGCAAAAATAAGTTGCGCTTTTTTTATTAAAGTGTTTTAAACGGTCTTGGTCTTAGATAAGCGGAAAATATATATACATATATATTATTTATAGGAGGCTTAATAATGATGGTTTTAAAAATTGACGGATTCGATTGATACTGCCAAACAAAGCCAATATAAAAACAACACGCCAAAATCAATACTCATACAGTAATAATAATCACAATAATAATTGAATATTTGTATAGCTTGATTGTTGCCAGAACCGTTCCCCAAAGGCTTAAATTAACCATTTCCAACTTGCTGACGCATTTTTTGAAGCATCTGCATCAGCAATAATTATTATTATTATAATAAGCAAGTTCTCATTTTGCTACAGAGTTTTCAACTCTATTCAATTGAAATACTTTCACTTATAGAGAGTTTCTTTATTTTTGCCCAAATGTTTATGAAGTCGATGTTTGTGGTCAATGGTTTAAGGATACATCTACGGCTGAAGTGTGAAAGCGCACGCTTGTCTGGCTATTCGATTGTCGTAAAGCCCCATCTATTTGTTTTCTGTTGATGTGGCACAAATAGCTTGATAGACTGTTTTAGACTTACAAGTCGAATTCCGACCGATACGTTATTTATGGAAATAAACATCTCAATAAACGTGTGTAATTTATATTTGGTAGAATTGCGATAGCAAGGCTACCATAGTTTCAGGTGAAGTTTTGAAGTCACGTGATGTAAATGACTGAGAACACCTTTCTACAAAATTCAGTACGCCAAAAAAACAGTGCACACAATTCTCGACTGAATTACGAATGCAAACATAAAGACATAAAAAAGTAAAAAAGTAAAAAGACACTTATTCTAGGTAACAAAATATAATTACAAGTCTCTGAAAGTTTAAATATCATATTTAAATGTAATAAAGGATAAGGATATCACTACGCCCCGTCCCCATAGAAACCAGTCGGTATCTGAAAAGGGGGAAATTCAATGTGAAGCTTCAAATGACATCTCATTCTTATCCACTGGACACAAAAAACAATGGAATGTTCTGTCGGCGGTCCCTTTCTTAATTAAGTTCAAAGATAAATGTAGAACTCTTGTTTGTGCGGTATCTGAGAAATGGAGTAAAAGGCCCAATATTTAAATTATTCTCCTCTAAATCCGATTCCAAGGCTATGTAGTAGAAATGTTCCTTCATTGACTCTCTACGAAAATTATTCAAGCCATATTAATTGGTTGAAAAATAGGAGCGAAGCGGGATCAGAAAAGGGCCAAATGACAACATTTTAAAACTCTATTATTATGAAAGTGCGTGTCTTATTTGTTCCCTCAGTGACCCTCTTCAAAATTCATTAAACAATATTGATTGGTTGAAAGACATGGTTACCAGGCGACATCAGAAAATGGTTTGAACTTTAAGATTTAAATGACATCTCATCCTAATCCACTGGGCAAACTTCAACAAAACTTCACAGGAAAGTTCCTTTGGTGGTCCTCTTTCAAATGTGTTCAAATACATAAATTATAAACTCAACTTTTGTTGATGCGGCAGCAGGATGGGAGTAAAATGCCTAAACTGTAAAATTCTTCTTCTCTGAATCCGCTTGTCAGAGTACAAATGTTCCTTAAGTGACCCACTACACGATTTGCTTAAGCCGTATTCATTTGTTGAAAAATATTGCAGCCAGACGGTTTCAGAAAAAGGGCAAAATGACAAAACTTAATAGATCCTTTTCTATTCTAGTTTTTGTCTGATTTCAGGATACACTTGATATTTAGCGGAAATGTTATTTTAGTGACCTTCTACTTAATTTGTTCAAGCCATGTTGATTGGTTTGAAAAGATAGCTGCCATGCTGCATCAGACTAGGGATAAAATGAACTTTTAGCTTTAAGCAATCTCCTCCTAAACCATTGAACTGATAATAACCTACCTGCACGGGAATGTTACTTGTGTGGTCCTCTTTCTAACTGTTCAAATCTTTAATATAATAACAAATGTTATTTATTGATAAGTTTCATTTGCAGTGTCCACCCCTACCAGTTTCATTCACGCTCTTGATTAAATTGTCTCCGATATTAGCAGTAATCACTCATGTGATCGATTCAGTGCCACGCTTGCCCTCTGTTTTGGAGATGCAAAACTCTTTTGTACATTATAACATTGTTCTGTCAAAATAGAATCTTACAACCATTTTCGATGAACAGACACTAAAAGTAAAGTATAATATTGGAGATGAGCAATCAGAAAATCATTCAAAACTCAACTGTTTTGGTAGATTACACTTCTAAGTTTACTGTTATCATTGTAAACATTAATATATTGTATAAATAGATTGCATACTCTGAATGCATCAGTTGGTTCAGTAGAGTCAATGAACAGGAAGATACTGTACTGTCATGAATAATCCTGGTGGTATTTCCATAGAGCTATTGTGTAATATGATCATTAAAAAAAGTACCATGTGGACCGAAAGATATATTCGGAGTTGGGGTCAATTAATTTTCACAAGACCATGAAAATGTATGGTCTTGGAAATATTTCATTCTGGCCTGATGCATCATTACTTGCCTGTCGTGGTGGGGATGTTTTTAGATAAATATTTCTATATGCACTTCTGCATCTCCTCTTAACCGATCGCAATTCTACCTTTAGTACTTTCAGTACCATGATTTGTGTATCTTTGGGTTTTTTATTTGTATTGTTTCATAATAAAATATGTTTAAATTAATCTCACTCTCCAAGACGACCAAGACAGATATATTCTTAAGATTAATTTACATTGGGAAGGGGGCATTGACTTCAAAAGTAACTGAATAATACAATCAAGTACACAATTCCCAAATGTGGTTCAATGCACATACCGAGTAGTATTAATCTAGCTCTAAATGGTATCACATAATATATGTTTTCTAGGCACACAGGAGGACGTTTTGGGAATAAACAAATAGCGTGGGGAAAAAAACCTCTTTCCTTTTAGGCAATATCACTCTGCCAAAGGAGTATGTTTTTGTGTGTTTTTGAGCTTCTATTTAAACTTTGTTTCATAACCAATCTTATCTGGACTATATCGGGATCAGGCAATGTTCTGTGTCAGGATTATAGTTCTATAAATTAGGTGTGTCTAGCGATTTAAGGTAGGGATGCATCTGCGTACAGTGAAGACTCGTGCGAGCCTTCCCTGTCTGTATACATGAGACAATCAAGATACATCTTTTAACTAAAACCTAGATATGTAGCCCCTTTAAATGAATGCCAATTTACATTTACGTGACCACGTTACCGAGAGTCAATCACACACCGAATTACAAAACGCGGGTCAAATGATGCATATGGAGTATCCTTGTGCAATGTACATTTCCTAGCCTAGTACTGGTTTGTTTAGCCAGGGATCGTGAATAAATGAACTGTCTCTGTGATATAGCTGAACTAATGTTGAAAACGGCGTAAAAGAAAACCAACAAAACAAACAAGTCTCAATGATTCATACTGATGTATTTGTTGTTTGTTTTAGTATGCGTACTAATGTTTGTTGTTTGTTTTATTTGTGCTTTACGCCGTTATCAATAGTTTTTCAGTTATGTCACAGCGGCACTGAGGCAAACATCGAGTGCGATTAATAACAGCTAAAAGCTTGTTTCGTAAACGATGTAAAATAAATAAGTTATAACTAGGCTAAATTAAACTATTATTGTATTTTCATTAAAAGAGATTTTCCCTATTCTTTGTCAATATATTGTTTAATTCGTTTACTGTATATTTATTGTAAAATGTTCCAAATTACGTGGCGGAACCGTGCCACATGTACCTTTTTGACTGGCGCATCTTCCGATGATGTTGCCCTCTTGTTTATATAGTACCCAATTACATGCGCAGGATATCTTGGAGCTCTCACCAATAAACCGCCATTTAACGCGTTCCCACATGCAGACGCAATTTTACGCATCTACAGAAGGCATCTTTTAAAAAGTATTGTACACAACGCGAAATGGCTCATGTTGAGCAATTTCTACTTTTGTCACAATGTTTTCAACTCTATCCCTCATACGGCAATTCTGCAGCGGACGACTTTGAACGTATTTTGTCAAAAAATGGAAAATCTTCATAATTCAATGGATAACCTATGACAAAAAGTGGAAAACATTGTGGCAAAAGGAGAAATTGCACGTTTTGTGCAATTTCTTCTTTTGTCACTATGTTTTCAAAAGTTCGTCTGCTGCAGAGGCGTCAGAAAGCGTCTATATGAGGGAAAGGGTTAATAATTGTTATTTCATTTATACAGATTTTCAGTATGCTTGTCTGGTTGCTATGAAAGTCGTTTGCTGCCGAGTGTTTGTGTGGTGGAAAATATATCATTTAAACGTATCATCTAGAATAACTGTTCTTCCAACGTTGTATATATGAGCCGTTTGATGAGAAAACCAACAGTATCGACCCGGATCAGCCATAGCCCGGACAGTCACTTTTCATCTCCTGTAGATTTTCTGTTTCGGGAATCATTACTTTATACCTATATCCCCCCCTGAGACTGAATGATCTGGGTCAATACATTACGTAGAGTCCATAATGTAGGTTTTCTCGTGGAACGACTCATATATATTACCTAGTGACTTAATTAGCACTTACACTGAGGAACATCTAATCTCTATGACTGATCTCGCTGACCACGCAATTCTAACACAGGACGTTTCTAGCCTGAGGCTATCTCCCTGGTAATATGGCTGGGTTAGAGCCGGGCGCCCTTGACATGCTCCCGTTTATGGCGATTATAGTCGAGGCCCCCTTGCATTTCACATTTCCGAAGTCACCTTTGGACCATGAATAAATGTACTATCGCTGTGATATAACTGAAATATTGTTCAAAATCACGTGTTGTATAGATAAAAAGAAAATTCTATTCCGCTCCTTCTTGCTTGACGTTGCCCTATTATCGCTTTGTTTACACTATACAGTGGAGTTAATGTTACTGTGGACTACAATATGGATCTGGGATTCATAAACATTTACGAGCCGCATCTGGTTATGACGGTCTGTTTTGTTGGGATTTTACGCCGTTTTCCACATTATTTCAGTTATTCACTGCGACAGTTCACTTATACATGATGCCTGGGTAAACAAACCAGTACATTGCTAGGAAATGTGCCTTGCCCAAGGGCACGCATCATGACCACAGTGATGCAACTGGGGATCTAACCCGGAAGGCCGGTTCCGAATCCCCGACGCTAACCACCAGGCCACGGCGGTTATGGCGGTCGCTTTATATCTGCGTACAGTGAAGATCCAGGTGAGCCTTTGCGCGCAAAACACACACACACAGTCGCGCCAGAAGTCCCCATCGATCGCATTTGTGCAATATAGCCATACATCTATATCCTGACAAAAGAGCTAGTGACGTAGCTCAATAGGTATCACATTCATTCGCCTTTCAGAGATACCGAAACGGGGATGTCACGTGACTTCTGATCTCCAGACGCGGGCCATTTATTGCTTTATTACTATTCATTGTTATAAATGAGTTTATAGGCCCGGAATACAACGCGAGGCAATAATTCATCGATTTTGGCTGAGTATATGAGAAAAGGTTTGAACTCATGAAGCCTCTGTGCATAGTAGAGACTCACCAGAGCCTTCACTATACGCCTTTAGGTCAGTCAATTACAGGTTTTACAAAAGTACTAGAAGCCTAGAACCACCAGTATAAAACCCATGCACATAATATACGCAGTACTAGAAGTCTAGAATTACCAGTATAACACCCATGCACATAATATACGCAGAGTCCACAATGGTGGTTTTCTCGCGGAACGGCTCATCATATATTATCCCGTGACGTGAGAGTCAATAAGAAGCACAAGCTCATAATTCAATATCTCTTGTAGCCTACATAATTTATCATTCTTTACTCACACTTGAGTTATACGACCCGGTTCCGATAAATGCGCCATTTTACTCTACTATAGATTCGAATGTGATGGCGCACTTCCCGTCATCATTGTATCCTCTTTCGGGCCGAGCCCCGGTAGCTTAGTCGGTAACGACGCGGGCTGTCAATCCAGGGGCTGTGAGTCCGAATCCCGGCTCGGCCAACTTTCTTTCCGAGGATTGACAAAAGTCAATGCGACATGAGTCATTCGTCTTCCACCAATGGGCTAAGTCTGTGTGGAAAAGCAGCCAGTTGCTTGGGAAAATTATTGTGTGGAGTACTGGTGTGAGAAAACCAGGAAATGCATGAATAGGTGAACTGGCCGTAGTGATATAACTGAGAAATTGTTAAAAACGGCGTTAAACCCCAATCAATCAATCCTCTTTCGTATGACGCTGCAACCGCAGTAGTATATAGAATGTATCTCTTTGGTGGAATTCTGTAAAGTTTGGTTGAAATCGGTCGAGTGGTGTAAGAGGAGATGTGGTTTATAAACAAATTGTTGAATACTGCGCTCAACAGTTACAATGTAAGCCGTCCCACGAGAAAACCAAAAGTGTGGACTTTGCGTAGAGGATCGACCCCGATCAGCCTAAGGATGCCGCGCAGGCTAACTTGGACACCCATGTTTCGCCTCCTGTGAATTTTCTGTTTCAGGAATCACTACTCTATACCTCTATCCCCATGGGACGGAATGTGTCGGCCCGGATTAAGCGTGCTCGAACTGCACAGGCTGATCTGTGTCGATACATTAAGAAGAGTCCATAATGTTGGTTTTCTCGCGGGACGGCTCATGTAGTCACAAAGGCTCACCTTGTCCAATTTGTGCTCAGAGGAACTAAAGTACGCTTGATGTGATTCATCGCTATTTACTTCGAAAGATCAAAGTGGCAATGAATACAAAACATAATTCAAATATATGTATCTTATCATGGTGTATCGTATATGTTATGCTATAAATGATTATATTGTACGTATAATGATGATATGTAAATAAAGGTTATTACATTTCAGGGAATTACATATTTGCGTGCATAAAACAACTAAATCACATGCACGTAAGACGCCTTTTATGTGTGACTTACAACATTCGATCACGCCTTGGAAAAATGGACACAATAGGACATTTTACCACCAGCGACGACCCATTCAGAATTTCGATGGTTTCATGCAAAACGGTTGTAACTACATCTTGAACAAGATGTAGTTACAACCGTTTTGCATGAAGCCCCTTGATTTGTCTCCGTGCAGTATGGTCTGACAAATGTCGACCGTGTTTGACAATTTTTCTTCATAAAATAATTTGATCCCTGGATGACAACCAAAACGAGGCCAGTATATGTGCCCTTCTTCAACCGACTCGGTCATCAGGTCAGTCCGGTGATTGTGACTAGCATCATTCGATTTCCAACAACGGACTAAAACAGTCTTTTTTGGAAAGGTCAACAGGTGCCCGAGAAGAACTTTGTGTTGATTATTGTTACAAGAAAGCCAGAAAACATAATGTAGATGAACTGGCCGTTTTAATATAACTGAAAGTATGTTGATAAGACATTAAACTCAAATCAATCTAGGTGTTCCTTCCTTCAAAAGTGGCTGAGTTGCTAGCGTGGGGAAATGTCCGTGCTAGGTTCGATCCCCGTTTGCTGCGGTCGTCAAACAAGCTACGACCGGTTAGCTCGTGGAAGCTCATCATTGTTAGCTAATAATGTTCTGTAATCAGGATATAACTGAAATACCGTTGTAATCGGAAAAAAACCTATTGAACAATTCGGTGTAGTTTTACTATCTTTACGCCAACATATCTTAATGTATTTCTTAAATGAACAGCAACACGATTCATGTTCGACTGTCGTATCCGTAGCTTATCCATGCAAGAGGAAATCGTCGTCTTAGTTACGTGCACACCCAGCATTGACCTATGTGCAATATGATGACAATATTCACATTTTGCGTGCGCCAAGAGTCATCAAAAATTTCTAAATTATTTTGTAGATTGCTAACGAAAACAAATTATCCGTATGTAGGCTATGTTTGTATTGTTATTGCTGCCTTATAATCATCTCGACATTGGAGGGAAAAGCATAGTTTAGACATATAGTTAAATACATTTTATAAATATTAAGATTTTTTGTGTTATCGCCTCTACAATTTATCAACATGTCGTCTGCTGCAGACGGGCTAAGTGTCGCCTGTTTCCGGTAAAACGATTAAGGTCCCCCAAGATGTTTGCTGTTCTGTAGGGTGGATAATGTATACAATCTGTCTGCACTGATATTTCATAGTGAGCAACATTTCCCATTTCCCCAACGGTGTTATGAGAGTGTCGTCTGCTGCAAAGGTGTCAAATGTCGTCTGCTGTAGTGATGCGTCCAGATAACTGACATCAGCCTAACAGTAGCGGAGCCACCAATGAAATTACAGCAATTTAACTAAGAACTACAAGCGTCAACTCTGTGAGAATTAACTGAACCCAGTCTTGATCTACGATTTACGCTTTCCGACCCGCAAGCACATCTGCAGCAGACGACTTTTGAAACTAAGTGACAAAAGTAGAATGATGAGCAATGTCTCCATAAGCCACACTGATTTCAACTCTTTTCGTTAAATATACGTTCCATATGTTCGTCAAGATGTTTTGCAATATCTTCTGCAGTTAATGTGTTAATATATGTTTTCCAATGGCGTGGCAAATGTAGAACTTGTCTGCATTAATATCTAAAAACCCATTCGAGATTTCCGGTCACCGTCGTTGTATGAATAATGGATGGCAGGGAATTAAAGAGGCATTATGGGATATAAAACCGGAATTAGTCTATTCGCCTGCTGACGTCAGTTTACGGGAACTTAATCCGTTATTTCTGATCAAAACTAGTATAGACTGGATACGCGGAAGTGAGTCAAGTTTTTTTTTAGTTTACTTTTGAATTTTGATTTCGATATATATGTACAAGTAATCAAGAGGGTCGAGATGGTCCTGTATCGCTCGTCTGATTATTTGGACTGATTATTATAGCAGCTCCCTTGTGCAGTTGGATTTGACTTTCTATTTTAACCAAATGATGAAGGGCGATAACGACGAACAACGAACATCCAACAACCCTTTGAAAACGGAGCAACCAACATTATTATTGTAAAGAAAATCTCTGTTAAATTGAAAAAAAAAACCCTTTATGAATCAATAAATTGTATTAACTGATTTAAGAAACAACATTATACAAAATACGTATGTCTTCTACCGTTATTACAACCCTTTAGACACATTTAATTTGTATTTAATAACTTTTCCCCCCAACTTCCTAGGCTACGCTTTTTTTAATAGTTTGGTTTACGGCCCTGACCCGATTCATCAAACCTTAAAAAAAGAGTTTCGGGGGATGTTTTTGCCTATTTATAGAATTCATTTGTATTGCTAAGCTTAAAACGTTCCTCCCCATACAGTTTGTTCATTCAGACCATTGTATTCTTGCTATATATTGACTATACATGTGAAATTTTTCTTTTAATTTCATAAACGCTCAATATTTAGATCCTGTCTGTATGCACAGGTTATTTAAATATACTGAACTGCATCTGCTTCCATTAAGTCATGCTTCAAAATCATGCTCGGCGTCTTTGATGCTTTGCATCAAAATTCGTCTTGTAATTATTTGATTTGAGTTATTTGGTTTACGCTGTGGACCGTTTTATGATTGCGACAGTATACTGCATGTATATGTTTCCTGGCAAAACATACTCCACAATGTTTGTCTAAGACAACCGGCTGTCTTTCCTAGTATACCTTTTCGCCCATTGATGGAAAAAGAACTAACACTTTCCCGATACGTCAAAGTGGCAGACAAGGGAGATAAGTATTGTAGCTCTGGGAACTATGTATCATTTCAAAAGTCAAAAAGCATGTACCCAATACATGTGTAGTGAGTCGGTGTCCGGATGCGAAATGCAGTTAAAACTAGCCGCATGTTAAAATCGGAAAATATCCGATACAGCCGGCATGATTTACATTACTTCAGAGTAGATTCGAATCGGTATTACGTCAATAAATGAAGTATAATTATTTCAGGCACTTATTTCTGGGGATCTAGGCTAGTGGGACAAACTGCATTGGTCGTTACTAGTTGGTATCAGCAGAGACATAACAATAGATTGAATGATGTATTCCGATCGAGTAATCGGGATCGTCAGACGCTTGCTATGATCGCGTGCTGGACAAGGATTATGATCCGCGAGATTCTCGTCGTACCCGCGATATATAATGCAATAGTTCGCGGAGATTCTAATCTCTGTATTTATATGTCTCTGGTATCAGTATCTCTATAACACTCATATTAATGGGTGAATATTATATTATCTTTACTAGGATTGCATGCTGGAATATTATAAATGCTTGTAACTTAAAGAAAAGTCCATTTAAACAATCCGACAGCGCATATCTAAAGACCCCATTATGCGATCCACAGTGTTCTTAACCGACCTTTACTGTACCGGATCATTTGGACAAACATTCATAGCTGATCAAAATATGTATAGTATGTAAATATATACAATCGACCAGATAAAATTGTTAACGAATCAAGGTTGACCTAGAATTATACACCGACGGTGGAAGTGTGCTAATGTCGTAAGTAAATCCCTTAAATCGTAGAAATAAGTGTTGTGTGCATCAAAAATCGATCATTTAAAACAGTGTCCATGTTATACTTATTAAATACGGACAGATATATTTCAGAAATTGCATAACATCAAATGACTGAAGTCTTTTTTTCCAGATAACTTCAATAAAAACTGTTTTTGGTGTCGGTCACCGAAGGATAATCATTCGATCCATTGCATGTGCCAGGGACCGTGTATTACATGTATATATTGTCCCTGCATGTGCAAATAGGTAGACACGATACCTTTGTTCAATCACGTGACTTCCTGTATGGCGGACATGAACATTTTCACTGATAAACAGATTTAAATGATTGTTCCAATCCTTGCATAATTTTATTCTCCTTTCTTTTTGTGTTGCTCAATTGTATTTACTCTATTCACTTTTCTGTCTTAGTCATATTTCAATTGTAAATGGCTAAAGGCAATGTACTTTGCCGATGCTTATTGCGCGGGTGCATATATTGGTTGTGTTTAAAACTCCCACTGGTGCAATGGGCTTGCGCCGTGTTAATCGTCTTGATCGCACATGCGCCGTATTTTACCGTCAGCTCTCGGATATTTCCTTAGCAGTTCGTCACTTGACTAGTTCTCGTCCGAGTTAGCAATAGAAGATTAAGATTAGTGAACCATTTTTTTTTTATGAGAGTAGTTTTTTTTTATAATTAAAATGTAAATTAAAACCATAGTGTAACGTGTACCGGCGTTAAGCCATCGCGGGTCACCCATCCAGGCACTAACCGCAATTTTACGAAAAGGTCAACCACTCTACCAACGTTGCTATAAAAGCCGGCTTCAACAGCAAGGCTGTAGATTTGATATGTATACCTATCCTCCGTTCCCGTTACATTTCTCTTGACTTCGACCCGAAGTCACACAACTGAACACAAGCAGTGTATACCAGAGCGGAGTCTATGTAACATCTCTGGGAACCACCGTTTAATAGCAGGAAAATGGGAATTTTTTCATAAATGCGCAGTTATTGTGCTAAATTTTGCAATTTTAAGAATATATTAGGGGGGGGGGGGGGGGGGGGGGGCGCACATGCGCAGACAAATGTTTACAATAATTTTGGGCGATCGTGGTCAACACGTTGGTAAAGGGTATTTTTGTTTTCGTTTTAAGCTAAAAAAATATTGTTATCATATATTTATGTCATATATTTAAAATCGGGTTTCGTGTTTTTCGAATCAAACAGTATTTCTTTAGCCATAAAATGCTGATTCTCGCACTAACATCAGTCGTATCATGGCGGCCAGTACACCTACTTATATGTGTGTCCTGGCTTTCTTACATCAGTACTCCACACAACCCTCTTTCCAAGCATGTGGCTGCTTTTCCCACATAGACTGTAAGCCCATTGGTGGAAGACGAATGAAGCTTGTCACAGTGACTTTTGGCAAACGTTGAAAAGAATGTTGGCGGGGCTGGGGTTCGAACTCACAACTCCTGGATTGATAGCCCGCGTCGCTACCGGGACTCGGCCTATGTTTGTACACACGAACATATCTATCTATGACGAAATTTCAGAGCTCTAGATAAGGGGTATTATATGTTACAAAATGCTTATTCCATGCTCTGACCCTCTGAGTACACACAACAAAGGGTTTTGAATAATAACAGAGATATTATTGGAAAAAGACCAGTTCACACCTTATCTAGTCCTCTGAATGATGAAAAAATGAGATTTGACATGCAATTAAAACATTTTGGTTCAAAGTATCATATTCCTGGTGAATATTAAACAGTTATAGTCATGTTGCCGATTTTGCGAGGAAACACGAAAACTCGGGGGTTTGGTCTACGAAAATAAGTTCTGGCAATTGACATGCCATGGTCAAATACTGCTCTCTGTTGCTATACGACAGGACATGTACAAGATAAGGTTCTAGTACACTGTGTTGAATCTACAGCGGTAGACGGAGGTTTGGATAAGTCTTTTAATGGAGTGATGTTTAACGCCGTTTCCAGCAATTTTTCAATCATATCATGATTCCGACTTTCTCACCTCAGAACTCCACACAACTGGCTGCTTTTCCACATAAACTGTTAGTCCATTGGTGGAAAAGGAATGACGCTTGCCGCATTGATATCTGTCAAACGTAGGAAAGAATGTTGGCAGAGCTGGGGTTCTAACTCAAAACCCCTGAATTGACATCCCGCGTAGCTATAGGGGCGCATCTTGGATATGCCCAACATGGCTGTCACCAGTGATATGTCGGCGGGTTAACAGTGTTCATGATTTATAAGATAATTATGATTTTCACAAATCTAGACCCAAAACACAGATAGCAATGTAAATGACTCATTTAGGTGCTATCAAGGAATAGGTATGAAACTGGTTTGTACCCGGTGTATGTAACGGTTCCCAGTACACAAACAGGGGTCAAATCCGCCGCCTACCTATACCATAGCAACGCACGAGATTATGTAGCGGTCACGTTGGATATTTCCGAATCTCTCGTCTACCGTTATAGATGCTTCCTCACCCATTTTGTTTGAGTACGCGACAATTGCGAATAGTTTAAGCATGTGAGAAAGGGCTCAGGGGCGGTAAAACCATTGTCTCTTACCACTAGGCCACGTAGGCAAAGACAACGCCACTTGACAATTCATTACACTTCAAGAAAGGCCAATTTTTTTAATTTTTTTATTTATTTGGCACCAGACCTGCATACTGTAATTAGGCTCTATAAGGACACTTTTACATTGTAGTAAATAGAAAGAAGCCACTAACTTGCTCTATAGATGTTGTTTTCCTTTACAATGACATTAAAGAGAGGTTTAATACAAATAACAAAGATAGCTTACATAAAATCGAAATATTTATTTACATATTCAATTAACCCTTTCCACATTCAGACTCAATTTAAGGCATCTGCAGCAGACTTACGAAAATATTGTTGCAAAAGGGAAAACAATTCAAATAATGAGAATGTTCAGTCTTCTCATGTTTTCAACTCTTTTCAATAATTGTACCTTATTTTTCATTATTTTTGCCTATATGGTTTCAAAATCGTAAGTATTAAGGGTTAAAGGGTTAATGGTAGGCCTTTGACATTTTTGTTAGGTAATTTTGCACATGAACACAGTACACAAGTCTTTCTTTTTCCTTTATATCCTTGTTACTCTTGTTACTATGACCATATTCAAATTCGTTTCTACTAGATATGTTAAAATGTAAAATTGTAAAAGCCTTTGAAATTAAGAAACATTACACACACATGTCGCGAGATTCTGGGACCGGTTCCTGTATAATTGCCAATGGATCAAACAGCTGCGGCCTGTTCAGTAAGACAGTGTTAGGCCGTTGTTTTTTCAAAAGTTTTAATTGAACTGGTGAATTCAATACCATTAGGCCAACGTAACGGTATATCTGGTCACACCCAAGGACCTTATTTCACACAAATAGTAAGTAGCAACTAAGTTGAGCATGTTGTAATTAGTTGTATTCAAGTCCACAATATTGGACGATACTCAAATCAGTTTAATCATCCAGCACACTGAGTATATTGACACCAGACATCCCCAGATTCACTCGCCTGAAAAAGAAAACATGAAGTTGTAGATACCAAATGCTCTGATTGAGCAGAAGTATCTTTAGCTTTAATAAGCCAAATTCTTTGTAGTCTATGTACAGGAGTAGATAACTTCAAAAGACAAGAGTTAGATACAGGAAATTCAGGTGTGATACTGTTTTTGTCTGTCTGAAAAGACCCCTTTGTTCTTATATGTGTGTACTGAATAGCACCTATACATGTGAGGTCCATTTTTACCGTGAAAAGGATAATTACCTCACATCTAGTAAATCGGAGACACTTAAAAGCATTTTCCAATATTTTCCAATTTTCCTCTTGATGTATAGGCCAGAGTGTTAATCACTGGACTAGAGCTCTAGATAAGTGGTATTTAATATGTTCTTAAATGCTTATTCGACGCTTCAACCCTGTGTTGTGGCTACTCAAAAGAAGCGTCTCAGTGTTTGGGCGAGTTATAAGAGAGATATTGTGGGAAAAAGACCAGAAAGCTCCCCCTTATCAAGTCCTCTGCTGGACAACATGAATAAGATGTTCAAAGGGTGCCTTATCCCATCATCTGCGATAATCAACTTTACCCTTTCCGAAATACAACAAATCTGCAGCAGACAACTATAAAAACATATTGGCAAAAATGGGAATTCTCCATTAATTAGAGTTTAACTATTAAATAGAGTTGAAAACATTGTGGAAAAGGGATTTCTTCTTTTGCCTAAATACTTTCAAAAGTTGTCTGCTGCAGAGGCATCTGTATGTGAGAAAGGCCTTAGGCATCTGCATCCAGTGTAGATCCATCTGTGCAGTCTAATCTTGACATGCGAAAGACACATAGAAACTTCCAAGAAATATATTTAAAACATTGGAATAAAATTAGAGGGATACATAAACTGGTTTTTTATCAAAATGTGTCATAAATACGCTATAGGATGTTTTTTCCTAGAAAAGGACTCCTTTAACCCTTTCCCTCATATAACAAATCTGCAGCAGTTGACATCAAAAATATATTGAAACAAGATGTGTTTGTGAAACACTGATGCCCCCGAATGGCAACATCTAGGTCAAAGGTCAAGGTTGCCAGGTCAAAAAAGTTGATACTGACAGAAAGGTCATGTCACAAGGAATACACATATGAAATATGGTAGCCGTACCTGTTAAGGTTCAAAAGTAGTGGTCAAAGTTAAAGGTTTTTTTCGAGAATGGCAACATCTAGGTCAGAGGTGAAGGTCGCAAAGTCAAAAATGTTGGTACTGACAGAAAGGTCATGTCACAAGGAATACACATGTGAAATATGGTAGCCGTACCTGTTATGGTTCAAAAGAAATGGCCAAGGTTAAAGGTTTTTTTGTGCAGACAGACAGACAGACGTGCAGACAGACGTGCAGACAGGCCAAAAACTATATGCCCACCGAATCTATGATTCCGGGGGCATAAAAACGTCTTCTTAAATAATGTTTTTTCTATTAATAAGAGTTGAAAACATTGCGGCTAAAGGAGAAATTGCTCATTTTGAGCAATTTCTTCTTTTGTCAGTGTTTTCAAAGATTGTCTGCAGCAGAGGCGTCAAAAGGTGTTTATATGTGGGAAAGGGTTAATATTTCCCAGTGAACATGAGCATCAAAATGGGAACTTTTACTACTAACTTCAATGTCTTGGACATGATCTGACCAGGGGTTGACCACTGTTTTGTAAATACAATATCAATGATCTGAGCACAGTTTAGGGCTTCAAGTAAATATCAGGATGTTAGAGTTGAAAAAAGTTAAGGCTTTTCCACATAGAACGAATCTACAGCAGACTACTTTGAAACTGTTAGGTGGAGCAATAAGAACAAAATTATCTATAAATTAACCCTTTCCCTCATATAGACACTTTCTGACGCCTCTGCAGCAGACGGCATTTTGAAAACATAGTGACAAAAGAAGAAATTGCACAAAACGTGCAATTTCTCCTTTTGCCACAATGTTTTCCACTTTTTGTCATAGGTTATCCATTCAACTATGGAGATTTTCTATGTTTTGACAAAATACGTTCAAAGTCGTCTGCTGCAGAATTGTTGTATGTGGGAAAGGGTTAAAGTATAATTTTAGAATTGAGTAGAAACCATTGTCATAAAAGGGGAAATTGCTTCTTCTGAGAATTTTCTTCTTTTCCCACAACGTTTTTAACCCTTTCCCTCATATATATATATAGACGCTTTCTGACGCCTCTGCAGCAGACGGTTTTTTAAAAACATAGTGACAAAAGAAGAAATTGCACAACACGTGCAATTTCTCCTTTTGCCACAATGTTTTCCACTTTTTGTCATAGGTTATCCATTCAACTATGGAGATTTTCTATGTTTTGACAAAATACGCTCAAAGTCGTCTGCTGCAGAATTGTTGTATGTGGGAAAGGGTTAAGGTATAACTCTAGAATTTAGTAGAAACCATTGTCATAAAAGGGGAAATTGCTTCTTCTGAGCATTTCTTCTTTTCCCACAACGTTTTTAACCCTTTCCCTCATACGACAATTCTGCTGCAGTCGACTTTGAACATATTTTATCCAAAAATAGAAAATCTCTTTAACTGAATGGATAACCTATGACAACTAGAAATACTGTGAGCAAAGCTCACTGAAGAATACCCCCCGCTCCCCTCCCAAAGCATCGGATACAATGGTAAAGTTTCTACTTTGCTGTTGAAATTCCAAATGTCTTTCTGATCAAATAAATATTGAATGTTACATAATATTGATTAAATCTTTAATTGTGTTCTTGGTTAGACATGTTTGTTTACCATTTGAGTTTAAAATTCAAATCCAGACACTCAAATAGAAAAATATCATATCACAATGGTATCTACATATGATGTGTAACCTTCATGTAAAGTTTGAACCAAATCCATTGAGCCGTTTAGGAGGAGTAGTGCTTACAAGAAATGTGGAGGTATGTGCACAGGAGTCCCTCGCAGGTAACCTCTAAGTTGAATTATCTCCCCTTGGAAGAATCTGAGGCGTATTATCTTCCTTCATGCATATCTACATATGATGTGTAACCTTCATGTAAAGTTTGAACCAAATCCATTGAGCCGTTTAGGAAGAATAGTGCTTACAAGAAATGTGGAGGTATGTGCACAGGAGTCTCTCACAGGCAACCTCTAAGTTGAATTATCTCCCCTTAGAAGAATACGAGGCGTATGATCTTCCTTCATGCATATCTACATATGATGTGTAACCTTCATGTAAAGTTTGAACCAAATCCATTGAGCCGTTTAGGAGGAGTAGTGCTTACAAGAAATGTGGAGGTATGTGCACAGGAGTCCCTCGCAGGTAACCTCTAAGTTGAATTATCTGGCTTGGAAGAATCCGAGGTGTATGATCTTCCTTTATGCATATCTACATATGATGTGTAATCTTCATGTAAAGTTTGAACCAAAGCCATTGAGCCGTTTAGGAGGAGTAGTGCTTACAAGAAATGTGGAGGTATGTGCACAGGAGTCCCTCGCAGGTAACCTCTAAGTTGAATTATCTCCCCTTGGAAGAATCTGAGGTGTTTGATCTTCCTTCATGCATATCTACATATGATGTATAACCTTCATGTAAAGTTTGAACCAAATCCATTGAGCCGTTTAGGAGTAGTGCTTACAAGAAATGTGGAGGTATGTGCACAGGAGTCCCTCGCAGATAACCTCTTAGTTGAATTATCTCCCCTTGGAAGAATCCGAGGCGTATGATCTTCCTTCATGCATATCTACATATGATGTGTAACCTTCATGTAAAGTTTGAACCAAATCCATTGAGCCGTTTAGGAGGAGTAGTGCTTACAAGAAATGTGGAGGTATGTGCACAGGAGTCCCTCGCAGGTAACCTCTAAGTTGAATTATCTCCCCTTGGAAGAATCTGAGGCATATGATCTTCCTTCATGCATATCTACATATGATGTGTAACCTTCATGTAAAGTTTGAACCAAATCCATGGAGCCGTTTAGGAGTAGTGCTTACAAGAAATGTGGACATACTGACAGACAGACAGACGGACGGACAGACAGGGTGATTCCTATATACCCCCCCCCCCCCCAAACATTGTGGCAAAAGGGGAAATTGCACATTTTGTGCAATTTCTTCTTTTGTCACTATGTTTTCAAAAAGCTATCTGCTGCAGAGGCGTCAGAAAGCGTCTATATGAGGGAAAGGGTTAATAGGGCGTCTGCAGGTAGGAAAGGGTAAAACTATTATTATTTAGAGCTCGGTCTATGACTTACCCCAGCATCCCTCTGTCTTTTGTTTTCACATGATACAAGAAGAACAGCATTGCCTGGAACAGGTTATTTCGACCCTATAAAATACAAAAAAAGGAGTGGCGTCAAAACCAAACCACATAGCATATGCGACCTGTGGAGATCCAATCACCCTGCGAATTTGTGCATCAAATCTGTTCTGCACTGTTAGCTTAAAGGTCAAAGAAGTGTTAACGCTTACCCACATACAACAATTCTGCAGCAGACGACTTTGAAAACATACCCGAAATTGTTTGGAAACTCCCTTTAAATGAAAGTACAATAATTGAATAGAGTTTGAAATCATGGTGACAAAAGGTGAAATTGCTCGTCTTAAGCAATTTTTTCTTTTGTCGCCATGTTCTCAAAAAGCCGTCTACTGCAGAGGCGTCAGAAAGCGTCTATATAAGGGAAAGGATCAAAGAATCGTCTGACATACAGTGTATATTAAGTGCAAATTTATCTGCATTTCTACTTGTTAGACACGTAAAACACATAATTACAAGTCTTGATAACCCCTGCTTTGATCATCAATTCAAGTGTAAAAGTGTGTTCAAATTTTTGAAATTAATCAAACAAAAATTGAATAATTTATGTCCAATTCTCAAAACCCAATTAAATTTTACTTTACTAAATTAAACATACTTTCACAATGTGGTGAAGTATAAGATGTAACTGATCCAACTTTGAAAGCTGTAGCACTTATAAATGAAATAATCAGATTATTGCACATAAATGTCTCACTTGATACAGTTCCGCATTTAAAATGTTTTTTCGAACTTGAACGTCATTTCAGTGTGAAACTGTATCAATTAAAAAATTTATTAAATTATTCTTTCTCAAGAGTACATATTTAATTCTACAAATAACTGTAGTATAAGATAAAGGGTATTTTAACATCATATGTGAAGTTCAATCTTTAATTTCTAGTTTTGAATAAAATATTATATAAGTTTTTTGCTTCTCCTGAAAAGTTTTTAAAAATACAGTTGATACAGTTTCGCACTAACCCCACGATTTGAAATTAAATTAGAAAATAGATGAAAAAGAAAAACTGAAAAAGAGATATAACGCAAATAATTGGAATGCTAAAGTTCATGTACTGTTTATGCTTTTAATCACTTAGCACATGTATTCATTTACAAGTTTGAAAATTGAAGTTATTCTGCGAAAAAGAAATAAAGTCATGACCAAATAATCTAAAGCGTGATAGACAGACGGACAGACAGTGGAGATATTATTCCTACGTGACTCTCTACCTATACACAATAAAAGTTCATACTTACTGCAGGTAAATTAACCACTGTATTCTTAATGACTACTTGGAAATGAGGTGGATTAATGGTTGACTGATAGATCAACAAATTGTCTTCTTTCTCCAAATCTAAAACAAGGAAAAATAAACGGGTTGTACTTGGTGTTGTAATCTTACAAATACTTATTATTTATTTATTTATTTATTGGGATTTTACGCCGCTTTCAACAATATTTCAGTTATATCACGGCGACAGTTCACTTATTCATGATCCCTGGGTAAACAAACCAATACTATGCTAGAAAATGTGCCTTGCCCAAGGGCACCCTACCATGACCGAGCTGCTGCGACTGGGGATCGAACCCGGGACACCCGGTTTCGAAATCCCCGACGCCAACCACTAGACCACAGCGGATTCCACAAATACTTATTAAGTACACATCTTATATCACATGCAGACACATATTGGCGCATCTGCAGCAGATCACTTTTGAAAACATAGTATGCAACTTTGTCACAATGTTTTAATCTCTATTCTACTATTATACTTTTAAGGCAAACAAAGGAAATAATTTGTTGCAAGTTGTGAAGCATTTGGCTTTCAATGGCTTTAGGCTCTCATGTCCAAAAAGTGGTGGAATTTTTTCAAAAATGCTGGCTACAAGAAACAAGAGGGCCATGATGGCCCTATATCGCTCACCTGATTTAATAGAACTTCAATAGTTTTCAAAGTTTTTACTCTTTTAAGGCCAATACTTTTGAACAAGAAGATTTTTAAAGTTTTAACAATGCACATATAAGGAAAACAAGCTCCGCCCCCTGGCGGCCATGTTTTTCAACGGATCAAAAATATTTAAACAATCTTGGTAGAGGGTGCCCCAAGGAACATTTGTGCAAAATAATTTTTAAATCGGGCCAGTACTTTTGGACAAGAAGATTTTTAAAGTTTTAACAATGCACATATAAGGAAAACAAGCTCCGCCCCCTGGCCGCCATGTTTTTCAACGGATTGGAAATATTTGTACAATCTTGGTAAAGGGTGCCCCAAGGAACATTGGTGCAAAATAATTTTTAAATCGGGCCAGTTCTTTTGGACAAGAAGATTGTTAAAGTTTTAACAATGCACATATAAGGAAAACTAGCTCCGCCCCCTGGCGGCCATACTTTTCAACGGATCGGAAATATTTGAACAATCTTGGTAAAGGGTGCCCTAAGGAACATTTGTGCAAAATAATTTTCAAATTGGGCCAGTACTTTTGGACAAGAAGATTTTTAAAGTTTTAACAATGCACTTATAAGGAAAACAAGCTCCGCCCCCCCTTCTGGCGGCCATGTTTTTCAACGGATCAAAAATATTTGAACAATCTTGGTAAAGGGTGCACCAAGGAACATTTGTGCAAAATTATTTTCAAATCGGCCCAGTACTTTTGGGCAAGAAGATTTTACAAAGTTTTAACAATGCACATATAAGGAAAACAGGCTCGCCCCCTGGCGGCCATGTTTTTCAACGGATTGGAAATATTTGAACAATCTTGGTAAAGAGTGTCCCAAGTAGTCGGGGGTGTTAGGGCATTAAAGGGGCTGTTTAGTTCAGATTCTTCCAAAAGCACCAAATTTGGCCTGAAGGTCGCCCATGCCATACTTGTTACATTTGTGATGGGCGCCAAGAGTGGTGCCCCCTGGGGCCACCATATTGGCAAAATCCAAAATGGCCGCCATCCGGGTTGGATGACATTCGCAGGTAAAAAACTAAAAGGGCTAGAATCATGAATGATACCACATTTTAGGGTTTTTCGGGGTCGGGAAATCCGATAAAGATGTTATTTCAATGATTTTTGAGGTCAAGTGTACCCCTCATCAATACTGTAAAGGTAACTGTGGGGGTTAACCCGGTGTTTTGGTGACTGATTGTCATCCCCAAAAATCCTTTCCTAATATTAACTTTATGTTGCACAAGTTTGACATATCTCCATATCACAGAAAGAACCGTAAATGTGTGTGTAAAAATTGACATTATTTAAATGCTTTACCAGATTTGCAGGTTACGTCCTTCTTGCATATTTCGGAGCTGATACAAAATTTGCGACTCAGCCTGCTATCCTATCGCCATGAGACAAGATGACAAATGGAAATTCATTGCGATGACGACCCTACGCAATTATAATGGACTAGTAGTACATTGTTGTGTCAAGTGTCAAGCACATATATTCTACCACAATTATGAATTGGGAACTCTGCTGTCTTTGTCAAACGGACAAACCCGAGGAAGCCCTGCAAACGCCTAAGAAAGAGGGACTTGTATCCCTTGAGATAGATCTCAAAGACTTCATTGCTATAAATGCCAATGATCTTCCACTGGTATTAATGTCACAATTAGTCAGCTGAATGATGGCTCAGGCATTGCAGCAACTCTTAAATCGCATAAGGCTATGTATCACAAAATATGCAGGAGTTATTGTAGTAGTTCACATGTCAAACGGGCGAGAGGGAAGCTACACAAGATGGCGCTCAGAATAGTCCCAAAAAATTCAGGAGGTCATCTGGTGAAACTCATCCTCCGGCCAATATCAAGTGTTGCATAATCTGTGAATGTGTGGATCAGTCTTACCTCCACAAGGTAGTAACAAATGTAGTAGATGCCAATCTCAAGAGTTGGGCGAAGACCAACAACAACTTTTATTTACTTGGCAGACTGGTTGCCATAGCATCTGATGCACATGCGGCTGATGCCTATTATCACCATTACTAGTATGTGCGTTTGCAAGACTCCGCTGCCGCTACTGAGCGAAGCGATTTGGTGTGTCCAACACCTCCGTCTTTCGATACAATCATCTGCACTCAAATTATAGCCCTGATCGAACATTCAGACACAACTTCATTTAAGATCTTAGAGCTACGCGAGATGTATCAAAAGCTTATGAGTGATCAAGGTCGCCTATGCCGAGATAAAAAGGAGCCGCACTCATCTCGTTTCAGGGATCACCTTCTCAACTTCCTTCCTTAATGTGCTGAGTTTTCAAAGGGGAATAAAGGCAGGAAAGATATTTACATATCTCACAAATTGAAGGTGGCTGATAAGCATGCTAGGACATATAGGTCACAAAATGGTCAAGAGGACGCACTTATATTCATGCGGACTGCCGTGATGTCTACAGAGTCAAGACACATTCGACGGCTTCTTCCCCCCTAACTGCCTGACGGCTTCAGTAAATGAGGAGTTTCTTCAACATAGTGCAGTCCATCAGCTCTTCATGGACCTGAGAAGATCGGTGGCGATGCCAATCTGTATGCAAGGGAGAAGATCGCATGTAACATCTCACAACTGCTTATCTATAATACAAATAAGGGTAAGCACCATGCAGTAAAGACAGCTGCAGTACGCCACAACAAGGAGCGAGAAACCCCCTTCCCTCTGTATCATGGCCTCAAGCTGCATGGACACGGACGGGACAAAAACAGATTGAGCTTGACCACGAACAGTATCGTACAATCGAGTCATGGAAGTTAAGAGAGGTATTGCGCGTGCGGTGTGTGCTCAGCATGCTCAGGATGGGGTAGTGCTACCAACCAACAGCCATCTCAAGGTCTTCACCACCCATGACGTGGATAATATAGATAGCAAGGCTCAGGCCAACTTCTCACATGATGAGTTCCAAGGATATGCCCTGAGCGTGACAAACCATCTCTCTCACGGGAATCTTGGAGTGAGCAGGCTACCATCAAGCTTGACACCTCCGACACGTCAACTCCAAAGCTACCAGATGCTTACATAATCCAACCCCCAGTCAAACTCACTCAAACAGATGTCTTTGCACCCAGACTCGGCAATAGCAAAGTCAGACCACCCCTTGATGTGCGAGATGCAAATGTCAAGGATGCGGCGTGGATGGCACATGTTAGCAGGGTGCTGAAGCACTGGCAGAGGATATGGGGTTACAACTCGATGCTAGCAAGCGACGATTCGGTGAAGCCCCCTGTCGAGATCGGGGTTTACCCCCTATTCCCATACAATGAAGCACGCGATGGAGTTGACGATGCAGGCAACTGAGTTTGTCAACCCAGGCCAGATCAGCGTTCTTGGTGCAGATCAGCCACTGTATGCTCTCATTAAACTTATTCAATGACAATACCCTGGCACTTTGGGAGAAGACAAGCTGGTAGCTATGATGGGTGCGCTGCACATTGGAGACAAAGTGCATCTAATGGTAGGGAAGCTGCTGCTTGACACTGGGTGGGCCACCGTACTTTCTCAGGCTGATGTCCTGTCATTTGGTCGTGCACAGTCTGCACTCAACACGCATCACATGAAGCGCACAAGGGGTACGCCCATCAAGTTTTTCTCATGTCCCTTTACCTGTTAAAGCAGACCGCCTACTCGGAGTATTGTCAGAATGTAATGGGACCACCTGAATCATTCGATATGAAGAACTATGCGACTGGTTTCACGCAATGGACCACACAAACTATGCGCGTTGGCTGCCGATACATGTACGCGACGTGGTTGAGCTAGCCAATAAACACCCTCAAGTACATGCTGAATTCCTGAAGGACAATTTTGTTGTGCAGAAATCAGCTAGAAAGTTTAGCCTCATGGCCAAGGACCAAGCCTTTAGTGTCATGTGCCATTCTTTTGCACTGTAGCTGCCTCAAGGCATGCACAGGAAGGTGCAAATGCAACCGAGCCGGTGTCCGATGCATTGCCCTCTGCAAATGCGAAGGCTAGTGTGTTAATAACGGTGGTGATAACCAGTAGTGCTAAAATCTTAGAGTGCAATCCAGAACATATATATATTAACAAGAGGCCCATGAGGGCCTATGCTCTACTGGTATGGTTCTTTGGTAATTTTCAATCCAGAGCATGTATGTATGGTGAAGATCGGATAGTAAATGGAGGCTCTTTTGTGTTCACAAGCTGTATTATAGCAATTTTTACAATTTCATGGGCCATAATCCAGTCTTGCATGGGCGGATCTAGCTGGTTTTCAAAAGGAACCAAGCTCTCATCAATATTTAACTACTATCTAAGTTTGGTGAAGATCAGATAGTAAATGGAGCCTCTATTGTGTTCACATGCTCAATTATAGCAATTTGGACAATTTCAAGGGCCATAATCCAGTCTTGCACGAGCGGATCTGGCTGGTTTAGGAAAGGAACCGAGCTCTCATGGATATCTTACTACTGTATAAGTTTGGTTGAGATACAATCAAAAGTGAAGACTGTATCGTGTTAAAAAGTTCTTTTATAGCAATTTTGACCATTTCAAGGGCCATAATCCAGTCATGCATAGGCGGATCTGGCTGGTTTTCGAAAGGAATCGAGCTCTCATGGATATCTAACTACTGTATAAGTTTGGTTGAGATACAATCAAACGTGAATACTGTATCGTGTTAACAAGCTCTTTTATAGCAATTTTGACCATTTCAAGGGCCATAATCCAGTCTTGCATGGGCGGATCTGGCTGGTTTTCGAATGGAACCGAGCTCTCATGAATATCTAACTACTGTATAAGTTTGGTTGAGATACAATTAAAAGTGAAGAGTGTATCGTGTTAACAAGCTCTTTTATAGCAATTTTGACCATTTCAAGGGCCATAATCCAGTCATGCATGGGCGGATCTGGCTGGTTTTCGAAAGGAACCGAGCTCTCATGGATATCTAACTACTGTATAAGTTTGGTTGAGATACTATCAAACGTGAAGACTGTATCGTGTTAACAAGCTCTTTTATAGCAATTTTGACCATTTCAAGGGCCATAATCCAGTCATGCATGGGCGGATCTGGCTGGTTTTCGAAAGGAACCGAGCTCTCATAGATATCTAACTACTGTATAAGTTTGGTTGAGATACAATCAAAAGTGAAGACTGTATCGTGTTAACAAGAAATTGTTTACGGACGCACGGACGCACGGACGCACGCACGCACGGACGACGGACACATCGCCACGACATAAGCCCTTCTGGCCTTTGGCCAGTAGAGCTAATAACTATTAATCCAAATAATTTTAATCAAAATTGCTCCTGAATAATCTTTATTGATTTTTTAGTGGCCTTGAAGGGTAAACTTGACCTCAGATCATTGAAATAACATCTTAATCGGATTCCCCGACCCCGAAAACCCCTAAAATGTTGTATCATTTATGATTCTAGCCCTTTTAGTTTCTTAACTGAGATTGACATTTAACCCGGATGGCGGCCATTTTGGATTTTGCCAATATGGCGGTCTCATGGGGCGCCCTTCTTGGCGCCCATCAAAAATTGAAAATGTATGGCATGAGCGACCTCTGGGCCAAATTTGGTGCTTTTGGAAGAATCTGAACCAAAATATCCCTAACACCCCTGACTAAAGGAACATTTGTGCAAAATAATTTTCAAATCCGGCCAGTACTTTTTGACAAGAAGATTTTTAAAGTTTTAACAATGCACATGTAAGGAAAATAAGCTCCGCCCCCTGGCGGCCATGTTTTTCAACGGATTGGAAATATTTGAACAATCTTGGTAGAGGGTACCTCAAGGAACATTTGTGCAAAATAATTTTCAAATCGGGCCAGTACTTTTGGACAAGAAGATTTTTTAAGATTTGGCAATTTTTCCCTTTTCTGATGCCGCAGCAACCAAAGTTCTACTTGGAATTAATTTCTTTGAACAACTTTGAAAGAGGACTACCTAAGGACCATTCCTGTGAAGTTATTTTGAAATCTGTTCATTGGTTTAGTAGGAGAAGTCATTTGTAGGAAATTGTTAACAGACGCCGACGACGACGACGACGGACGGTGAGTGATCACAAAAGCTCACCTTGCACTTCGTGCTTAGGTGAGCTAAAAACGTGCAGGCCCTGTGAGTATAATGCTGTTTTCAATGGAATGTTAGTTATATCACAGCAACCAATGATCCTAGGTCAGATTTTCTGAAGGTTACAAGTCTACACCCCAAAATAATTTTCTTAATAAACAATCCTTTCACAAAGTCAATTCTTTTGAATGACCAACATCAAAGGTTTTGGAGTTCAAATAAGAATTAAAGAAAAGGAAAACCAGGTCTTTGCTCTACCTATCTTTCTTATAAAACTCTATATTGTGGGTTCTCAAAAGAATCCTCACATTAAAAACAATTCTTTTAACTACCCATGATGAGAAATGTCTTCTTTTGCCACAATGTTTTCAACCCTATTTCATAATAATACTTTCAGATCTTTTATATTTTTACCTAGATGTGTTCAAAGTTTCCTACTGCAGATTTGTTGTATGTTGGAATGGGGTTAAGGATTTTAAAACATGAAGTATGCCCTTTCATGAAAGGTCTGCCATAAGATGTTCCTCAGAGGACTTGATAATGAGGAGTAAATAGATCTTTCTTATATATCTCTCTTAGCACTCATTAAAACCTATGTTTTGGGTACTCAAAAGAATCGTCTCACTGAGTTTTGAGTACCTAAAACATAAGTTTTGGAGGTCAAATAAGGATTTTAGAGCATAAAAAGTGCTCCTTATCTAGAACTCTGTTCCTGTACTTACTAGGTTTGTCTGGAGTTTTGATGAAGTGTTGATTAGTAAATGTTTTCCCATCCAGATACTTCACATCAGTTGGTAATCTTGAATCCATATAGCAACAAAACATGTGGGTAACAGTCTGAAATATGCAATAATACAGTTGTAATCTTGAATCCATATAGCAACAGAACATCTTGGCAACATTCTGATAATATGCAATAATACAGCTGGTAATCTTGAATCCATTTAGCAACAGAACATCTTGGCAACATTCTGATAATATGCAATAATACAGTTTGTAATCCTGAATCTATATAGCAACAGAACATCTTGGCAACAGTCTGAAATATGCTATAATACAGTTGGTAATCTTGAATCCATATAGCAACAGAACATCTTGGCAACAGTCTGAAATATGCTATAATACAGCTGGTAATCTTGAATCCATATAACAACAGATCATGTGGGTAACAGTCTTAAATATGCAATAATACAGTTGGTAATATTGAATCTATATAGCAACATAACATCTTGGCAACAGTCTGAAATATGCAATAATAAACTTTCAAACAAATGAATGCATTCAATGGTATGAAACATACAACCAATCTTCAGTAAACAACTTTGAAAGCATCTAGCTAAACATATTGAAACTCTCTTTCAATGAGAGTATCATTATTTAACAGACTACAAGTTACAAACATTGTGACCAAAGGAGAAGTTGCTAAAAATGAGCATTTTTACCTTCTGCCACGGTGTTTCAAAATACGTCTGCTGCAGATGCGAAAATATGTTTGGAAAGGGGGGTTAAATATAAGGGCAATAACTATATTAACAACAGTGTTCTAAAGAAGAAACCTGTCACCAGCCACTAACTAATTATACTGTCACCTTGCCTTATAGGCAGGCAGACAATACAAAAACAAAAATGTTGCAAAGCAACAACCATATTATCATTGGATATCTTCTTGATACTTGACCAAACAATAACGTTGTGTTTATATTGAGTACCAACCAATGGTTACCAGAAAAATAGCCCCAACAAGAATACAGGATAAACAGATAACTTGTTAGCAACTAAATGCTTTCAAATTATAATATCGTACATAGTTGAAAACATTATGGGAGAAGAAACAAGAGCGCTGCGGATGAAACGCCAATGCTCATCTGATTTTTCTAAGTTGAAAAAGGGGCATTTCTGAATAATCATCAAAGCTCGAGTTATGTGACTTGGTAAATATATGCATATCCTAATACATGTGTACCAAGTTTCATTTGAAAATGCTTAGCGTTTTTTTTAGTTATGAGGTAAGGCTAAAGTGTTATGACTACGCCGACGACAATGCCACGGGTATCACAATAGACAGACTTTATTTTTAAAAAAAAACCCAGACAAAATATGATAGCTGCATCATGCATGATAAAGCTTTACACTATACATACAAATTTTGTCACATCTACTGTATACCACATTTGAAAACATTACACACAATAAGCAATTTCTCTTTTCTCACAATGTTTTCAAAAGTGGTCATCTGCAGATGCGAGTGAATGCATCTGCAGGTGTGAAAGGGTCTAGTTAATACAATTACCCCAGCATCTGTTGGTAAATGTTGTCCCCATGGTTTACCATAAACACCCCCGCTGCCACCACTTCTCCACGAAAACTCGCTGATGCATCCATCACTTCCCAAATCTAAAACATAAGCAATGTCCGACATCTAAATCAAATGTATGACTTTAGCTGAAGAGTTCCGATTTAACCCTTACCCACATGCAACAAGTCTGCAACAGAAGACTTTGAAAACATCGAGGCAAAAATGGAAAATCTCATTAAATATTGTGGCAAAATGAGAAAATGAGCCCTTTACGAACAATTTCTCTGTTCGACCCAATGTTTTCACAGGTCTGCTGCACATGCATCAAAGACTTGAAATGTGTCTATATGTCGGATAGGGTCAATTAAGTCCAAATAACTAAGTGAAACAGCAA
Source organism: Serripes groenlandicus (assembly GCA_031761405.1). Classification (NCBI taxonomy): domain Eukaryota; kingdom Metazoa; phylum Mollusca; class Bivalvia; order Cardiida; family Cardiidae; genus Serripes; species Serripes groenlandicus. The sequence continues at coordinate 50,009,806 of JASEVX010000011.1, read as the reverse complement.
ATTAAATTTCTTATAACATATAACAAACTTTAAATCAGTATTATTTTGTAAATCAAATGAAATTACTCTTTAGAAACACAGATATATTTTCTGGTAAATGCCCATAGAAGTTATGTTTTTGGTTGATCTGGAATTTGAACTAATGATAATGACCCCCGGACTTTTTATTGCTGTTGTTGGTACCAAGTATACTGATGAAGAACAGAATTTTCCAAAGTTTCAAAGCAAAAGCTTTGCATACTTAACCCTTATCCATACAGAAAAATTGCAGCAGACAACTGTAAACATATCTAGACAAACATAGAAAATCTTTATAAATGAAAGTTTTATTATTGAATAAAGTAGAAAACATTGTGTCTGTAAGTGATAGGTTAAACCATTAGATAAAACAGTTCAATACCAACCTTTTAACCTTTTAACGAGATATTCTTGATTTGATGAGAAGTCCAAGTAAGGTACAAGTACGTTCAATGTTGGAACATACGGTCCCTTTGTCATCGCCAGCTGTTTTAACTGAGAAACACCAACCTCTGTATGAAACACAGATAAAAAATAAATATGCATAATAAGTACCAATAGAAAACTGACCTTTGCATACACCAAACAAGAGGACCATGATGGTCCTATATCGCTCTCCTGATTTAATAGAACTTAAAATAGATTTCACTGTTCTTACTCTATACATATAAGGAAGACACGAACCACCCCCTGGTGGCAATGTTTTTTCAATATATCAAAATAATTGAACATTCTTGGTAGAGCCTCAAGAAAAATTAGGGCAGATTTTTTTTAGACCCACCTTTTGTTTTTTAGTGGATCAGAATAACTTCCACAATCTTGGTAAAGGGTCACTAAAGAAACATTTATTGAATTGGGCCAGTACTTTTGGGGATAAAGATTTTTAGAATTTTTACATTTTTCCCTTTTTCTATTCATGAAACAACCAAAGTTCCTCATTGAATTGAAATTTTTGAACAAATTTGAAAGAGGACCACCTAAGCATCAATCCTGTGAAATTATTTTGAAATTGGTCTATTTGTTTAGGAAAATGTGAACAGAAATAACGAACACACAATGACACCCGACGGTAAGTGACACAATATCTCAACCCTTTCTTCATGCTCAGGTAAACTAACAAGAGCACCGCGTATGGCACAGACACTCGACTGATAGAAAACAGAAAACAAGAGGGCCATGATGGCCCTGGAATCGCTCACCTGATTTTTTTTTTCACTTTAGCTATATAAGCCCCGCCATCTGGCGGGCATAGTTTCCAACCAATCAACTTGGCTTTAAGGAATCTGATAGAGGGTCACCCTAGGAACATTTCTACAAAATTATTTGAAAATCGGCCTGACACTTTTGAAGGAGAAGATTTTTTAAGTTTTCACTATAGCAATAAAAGGCAAAATAGCCCCGCCCCCTGGCGGCCATGTTTTTTGACCAATCAACATGGCTTGAAGGAATCTGATAGAGGGTCATCCAAGGAACATTTCTACAAAATTATTTGAAAATCGGCCCAACACTTTTGGAGAAGATTTTTTAAGTTTGCACTATAGCTATATAAGGCAAAAAAGCCCCGCCCCCCCTGGCGGCCATGATTTTCGACCAATCAACATGGCTTAAAGGAATCTGATAGCGGGTCATCCAAGGAATATTTCTACAAAATTATTTGAAAATCGGCCTGACACTTTTGGAGGAGAAGATTTTTTAAGTTTTCACTATAGCCATATAAGGCAAAAAAGCCCCGCCCCCCTGGCGGCCATGTTTTTCGACCAATCAACATGGCTTCAAGGAATCTGATAGAGAGTCACCCAAGGAACATTTCTACAAAATAAGTTCAAAATCTGCCAACCAGTTAGGGAGAAGTAGAATTTTGATTTTTTTTTCGTTTCGTTGCCATGGAAACCAGAATTCTGCATGGATCCCAAAAATTTGAAGGAATTCTGGTGAGGTCATTGAGAGGATGCTTTCTGTGAAGTTTCATCCCAATTGACCCACCGGTTACTGAGGAGAAGATGTTGAAGATTTTTTAAGTTTGCACTATAACCATAAAAGGCAAAATAGCCCCGCCCCCTGGCGGCCATGTTTTTGACCAATCAACATGACTTGAAGAAATCTGATAGAGGGTCGCCCAAGGAACATTTCTACAAATTTATTTGAAAATCGGCCAGACACTTTTGGAGAAGAAGATTTTTTAAGTTTGCACTATAGCCATATAAGGAAAAATAGCCCCGCCCCCCCTGGCGGCCATGTTTTTCGACCAATCAACATGGCTTGAAGGAATCTGATAGAAAGTCACCCGAGGAACATTTCTACAAAATTATTTGAAAATCGGCCTGACACTTTCGGAGGAGAAGATTTTTTAAGAATTTTGAAGTTTTTTCATTTCGTTGCCATGGAAACCAAAATTCTGCATGGATCCCGAAAATTTTAAGGAATTCTGGTGAGGACATTGAGAGGATGCTTTCTGTGAAGTTTCATCCCAGTGGACCCACCGGTTACAGAGGAGAAAATGTTGACGGACGACGGACGATGGACGCCGGACATAGGGCGATCACAATAACTCACCTTGAGCACTTCGTGCACAGGTGAGCTAAAAAGCTGAGCTGAACAAAAAACATTAACTGGACGACCACGCCAGGGTCATGACAATAGCTCTCGTTTTTTCAAAAGTCAAGCTAAAAATGCCAAAACAAGAAATTGATGGATTTTTAAAACTGTTTCTCTGTTATATCATCTTTCAATGTTTTATATGGATTTCTTTCACACACTGTTCATTTCAGCCTTACCATTGTTTGGTGGATGATTATGTACCATGGTGACAATTATGTTTGTCAATCTTCAAACACAAGCTTGACAAAACTTTAGATTCAAACTTCCAAGATGTCTTTGTCAATACAAACCAAGGCACATGCCAATCCACCAATCTATATACACTGTACAATTAAGTCTATCCTTGCAAAAGGTACCAGTAGGATTTTCTTTCACAAAAAGTTCATTACAGCCTTATCACATAAGACTGATAGTTATTATTTATCTAGTGGATGATTATGTACCATGGTGACAATTATGTTTGTCAATCTTCAAACATAAGCTTGACAAAACTAAAGATTCAAACTTAAGTACTTGTTAATACAGCCTGAGCCATCAATGCACATGCCTTGCCCATCAACTAATCTTCATACATTTGAGCCTATCCATGTAAAAAGGTACAAGTAGGCCTGAACAATATAGATCCAGGTCAGCCTTTGCAAGTCTGATAAAGATTTATATTGGTCATATATTACTTGCAAAAGCTTGTTAGAAGCTTCTGTCAACTTAGGTAGATGATGTACAGTTAAGAACATCTTGAAATTGACAAATTTACCGTTCACGCTCCGTTCCGCTCACGTTCCAATCCGCTCTCAAAGCATTCACTCATTCATAACATTGTGATTGCTTTTTTCCGTTCTGTTCAGATTGAGCACTTTTTTACGCTCAGTCGGAACGCTTTTTTTCGATCAAAATCCGTGATTTGATTGGCTTAAATTAATTTCGTTTCGTTTTTTTTTTACTTAACCCTAAATATCAACAAACGATCAAGAGTTTTTTCAGCACAATCGTTAGTAGCAAATCGTATTACGAAAATGATCTTATTAATAATACTTGTTACATTATAATTCAATCGGATACTTGAGTGTCTTATAAGACAAAAGTTTAGTATCCAAATATGACTTTTAATAAAATAATTTCGTAAAATAATTATCGGATAGTTGTTGCAACCGTTCAATAAGCGAATGATTGGATTTTTGCATTATGATTGTTTTGTTCAGAGCGAAAAATTCCGTTCCGCTCATAAAGCGTTCCAATCACGCTCACGATCCAATCACGTTCCGCTCAGATTGTCAATTTCATGATGTTCTTAACTGTACATGGTGGGTGATAGGAACTTACATTGTTCAGAAATGCCAACTTGTACCTTGATGGCCCTGGATCGCTCACCTGATTTTTTTCACTTTAGCCATATAAGCCACGCCCCCTGGTGGCCATAGTTTTCAACCAATCAACTTAGCTTGAAGGAATCTGATAGAGGGTCACCCTAGGAACATTTCTACAAAATTATTTGAAAAACGGCCTGAAGCTTTTGGAGGAGAAGATTTTTTAAGTTTTCACTATAGCCATATAAGGCAAAATAGCCCCGGCCTGTGGTGGGCATATTTTTCGACCCATCAAAATGGCTTTAAGGAATCTGATAGTAACCCTAACCCTTAGGAACATTTCTACAAAATTATTTGAAAATCAGTCAACACTTTCGGAGGAGAAGATTTTTTCAGTTTTCACTATAGCCATATAAGGCAAAATAGCCCCCCCCCCCCCTGGTGGCCATGTTTTTTACCAATCAACATGGCTTGAAGGAATCTGATAGAGGGGTCACCCAAGGAACATTTCTACAAAATTATTTGAAAATCAGGTTGGAACTTTTGGAGAAGAAGATTTTTTAAGTTTCCACTATAGCCATAAAAGGTAAAAAAGCTCCGCCCCCTGGCGGCCATGTTTGTTTACCAATCAACATGACTTTGAACCACAACAACCATTCTCCAAAAGATCTCTCTGTGTACAACCAGATGCTGAAAAGGTAAAATCCTCATAAGACTGACAAATAGGCACAGATTAATCGTGATCTCACTACTTGGAAATAATAAAAGGTTGGTTTTTATGTGTCGTGACCCATTTTGAATAATGGGTAAACATAGGCCATAGTTTACCTCCTATTTCTGAATCCTCACATCCTATCTTCCTGAGTCCTGCATTCACTTTGTCAATCTCAGCTGCGAGCTTCACCATAACAGTATTACCTATCCACTGTAAATAAACAAGATTTATATAAACAAAAATCTACTTGGTTACTAACCATATTCACATGCAGATGCATCAATTCACATGCAGATGCAATTTGATGCATCTGCAGAAGACGACTTTTTGAAAACATTGTTGCAAAATGAGAAATTGCTCATAATGAGGGTTAAAAAATAATGGGAACTATTGCTTAAGATAGGCCTGTTTATTACCAGGATAAAATTACGGGGGTGGGGGTTACCTAAACACCGATTTTCACCGTTAGAATTGGAATTCCGTGAAAATCACTTCTAGGTTATCTTGCCCACGTGTTGACGTCTTTAAATAAAATTAAATAATTAAGTCATGCGGAGGACACGTCGAGTTCCGAGGGGTAGTACGAGTGCGAGGAGGGAGCCTTATACAGCGCCGGAAGCCGTCGAAGTTGTTCGACTTGCGTCGGAAGAGCAAGAAAGTGGTAACAACCCGTTCGAAGCTTTGCTTCGACAGGAATCTGGAGCAAGTGTCCCCGTGATGGAGAGTTTTGCGTTACCCGCATCGGCCTTTCGGTGCGCGGACGATGTTTTGACAATGCATGTTTCGAAGGAAATGTTTCAAAGTATTTGGTCTGGGGATTATTTCAACCTGGCATCGCTTTTGAAAAAGGGCTCAGAGAATGTGTCTAGTTCGACATTCTCGATAAGTGAGACCGGACAGGTTGAAATAAAACCAAGACCAACCAAATCGATACAAAATATTTGCAGCAGTACTAATTAAAAAACAGCCTGAGAAGGCAGGGGAGTTGCTGCAATATATGTCTCTGATTAGGGAAGCAGAATCTCGGTCGCGGGGATCATTTGCGTGGCGTTCTTATGACGAGAATTTTAGAATGAGACAAGCCATACAGCCAGATGTTTGGTCGAAGATTAATGCAGATTTATGGCTGAGAACGATGACTTTGCCAGCTTCTTCTCAGGCCGTTGCTAATAGTCAGCCTCATGTAAATTCAGGTTCTGCGTTCGAGCCAAGACAACGCCCTTGTTTTGATTTCAACTCGGTGCGTGGTTGTTCATATAAACAGTGTAAATATGACCATGTGTGCTCTGCTTGTAGGGGGTCTCACCCTCAGCCTAGTTGTCAAAGATCTTTAGATCCTAATTTTCGAGGCCCACAAGGCCACCCAAATGCATTTCAGATGCAGTCAAAGCAAGCCAGAAAGTAGATATACTGGGCTGGCTGGGACCCCTATTCGGCTGAGTGCTATGGTTGTTTTTTTTTGTTTTTTTGCGGAATTATCCAGATAGGATTGCAGCAAGCAATTTGTCTCGCGGCTTTAGCAATGGATTTCTGTTGCATTATGAAGGCCCTATAAAATCTTGTGATGCCAAAAATTTGCAATCGGCCAGCGATAATGTTTTAATTGTTCGGGATAAGATTAGAAAGGAAATACAAGCAGGGAGAGTTCAAGGTCCATATCAATACCCCCCTTTCAAGCACTTTATAGAGTTATCACCATTTCAAAGATGCTAGAGGGCTATCGCAGGTCTAAGTCCGACTATGATAAACCTCTTCAGGTCACAGATATCATAAACTATCGCAGGTCTAAATTTTCGCAAGATACTAGACAACCAATTACTTATGATATTTTAGTTAAGATTTCTGCCAAGTTAGTTTTTATATGTAATTCTCATTATGAAGCAGTTTTATTTCAGGCAGCTTACACCTTAGCATTTTTTTTTTTGCCTGTTTAGAGTCGGTGAACTTGTACTTTCTATGTACGACTATGATAAACCTCTTCAGGTCACAGATATCATAAACTATCGCAGGTCTAAATTTTCGCAAGATACTAGACAACCAATTACTTATGATATTTTAGTTAAGATTTCTGCCAAGCTAGTTTTTATATGTAATTCTCATTATGAAGCAGTTTTATTTCAGGCAGCGTACACCTTAGCATTTTTTGGCCTGTTTAGAGTCGGTGAACTTGTACTTTCTATGTCCGACTATGATAAACCTCTTCAGGTCACAGATATCATAAATTTCCAACAGGGAAAACAATTTCAAGTTCGATTACGACAGTCTAAAACAAATCAGTGTGGGCCCCAACAACTAGTTCATATTTCGGCAATAAATACTACATCATGTCCCGTAAAAGCTATGTATAATTATCTGAAAATAAAGCCTCGAAACAACAACAATAACTGCTTATTCTGCCATGCGGATGGTTCTCCATTAAGTAGATATCAATTCGGGGCTGTCCTAAGTAAAGTAATGAGAAGTCTGCAGTTAAATGAGGCAATTTTCAAAACGCATTCTTTCCGCATTGGTGCAGCAACTTGGCTTGCTAAGCAGGGTATTTCTGACGATACTATTAAAACAAGAGGGCCATGATGGCCCTGGAATCGCTCACCTGATTTTTTTTTTCACTTTAGCTATATAAGCCCCGCCATCTGGCGGGCATAGTTTCCAACCAATCGACTTGGCCTGAAGGAATCTGATAGAGGGTCACCCTAGGAACATTTCTACAAAATTATTTGAAAATCGGCCTGACACTTTTGGAGGAGAAGATTTTTTAAGTTTTCACTATAGCCATAAAAGGCAAAATAGCCCCGCCCCCTTGTGGCCATGTTTTTTGACCAATCAACATGGCTTGAAGGAATCTGATAGAGGGTCATCCAAGGAACATTTCTACAAAATTATTTGAAAATCGGCCAGACACTTTTGGAAGAGAAGATATTTTAAGTTTGCACTATAGCTATATAAGGCAAAATAGCCTGGCCCCCCCTGGCGGCCATCATTTTCGACCAATCAACATGGCTTGAAGGAATCTGATAGAGGGTCATCCAAGGAACATTTCTACAAAATTATTTGAAAATCGGCCTGACACTTTTGGAGGAGAAGATTTTTTAAGTTTTCACTATAGCCATATAAAGCAAAAAAGCCCCGCCCCCCCTGGCGGCCATGTTTTTCGACCAATCAACATGGCTTCAAGGAATCTGATAGAGAGTCACCCAAGGAACATTTCTACAAAATAAGTTCAAAATCTGCCAACCAATTTGGGAGGAGAAGAATTTTGATTTTTTTTTCGTTTCGTTGCCATGGAAACCAGAATTCTGCATGGATCACAATAATTTGAAGGAATTCTAGTGAGGTCATTGAGAGGATGCTTTCTGTGAAGTTTCATCCCAATTGACCCACTAGTTACTGAGGAGAAAATGTTGAAGATTTTTTAAGTTTTTTAAGTTTTCACTATAACCATAAAAGGCAAAATAGCCCCGCCCCCTGGCGGCCATGTTTTTCAACCAATCAACATGGCTTGAAGGAATCTGATAGAGGGTCACCCAAGGAACATTTCTACAAAATTATTTGAAAATCGGCCCGACACTTTTGGAGGAGAAGATTTTTTAAGTTTGCACTATAGCCATATAAGGCAAAATAGCCCGCCCCCCCCCTGGCGGCCATGTTTTTCGACCAATCAACATGGCTTGAAGGAATCTGATAGAGGGTCACCCAAGAATCATTTCTACAAAATAATTTGAAAATCGGCCTGACACTTTCGGAGAAGAAGATTTTTTAAGAATTTTGAAGTTTTTTTCATTTCGTTGCCATGGAAACCAGAATTCTGCATGGATCCCAAATATTTTGAGGAATTCTGGTGAGGACATTGAGAGGATGCTTTCTGTGAAGTTTCATCCCAGTTGACCCACCGGTTACAGAGGAGAAAATGTTGACGGACGACGGACGCCGGACATAGGGCGATCACAATAACTCACCCTGAGCACTTCGTGCACAGGTGAGCTAAAAATGGGGAGATGGACATCAGATTCATTTAAAAAATACATAAGATAGTGTTTCAGTCAGCTGCAGGAATTGTTTACACTTTTGCTGACACCTATACAAGTTTACTTTCAGATGTGTGGATCATTGGGGATTCATACATCCATTGGGCGGAACAGAGGGCAGCCACCAGACATGTGGCCAGTAATTTGGGTATACCGGGAATTACAAGCATTAAATGGCTCGGCATCAGGGGTATGCACTGGGACCAACTGATGAACAAGATTCAGTATTTGGGACTTCATAATGCTGCACCTCGTGCAATTATGTTGCATTTGGGTTCAAATGATATCAGTTCAGTACGGTGTAATGTTCTGCGCCAAGTATTCAAACGAGATATTCTTGCAGTGGCTAAAATGTTTCCAACTGCTGTTCTCCTGGTGTCCGCCATGCTGCCGAGGATGGCCTGGACTGCTAGTATATCTCGGGATAAGGTGGAAAAGAAAAGGAAACTTTTAAACCGGTTTCTTAGGAGATTGATAAGTTACATTGGAGGTAGTTTCATCACACATGAGGAAATAAATACGGATACTCCTGGCTTTTATTTCAGGGATGGCGTCCATCTTTCAGACGTGGGATGTGATATGTTTTTATTATCATGTAAAGACTTTCTTGAAAATGTTTTTGGCTCATAAGTTTGGTTAGGAATTTTGGGGCGAACATGGTTCGTGTGGCAGAAAATTCCGGAGAAATATCTTTAATTATAAAACCATGGTTATTGTAATGGGAATGTTCGAAGTCGTTGGAAGAGCTAAAAAATTGCGTCTGTTAAGGGAACTGGCTGATTGCCGATCCACTTAGTATTAAAGGAAAGATGATGGTTCGTCGCATGGCTCAGTGATTGGATATCTAACGCTGGGCCACCTCCATTGGAGAATATCTTCGGTGGAGAGCGACAAGGGAGTTCCCCCGGGGATTGGACCCTGCGGGTAGAACATGGACACCAGGCCCAGTGATTGGATCTCTAACGCTGGGCCAGCTCCATGTGAGGAGAGCATCCATGGAGTAAGGTGGTGATATGAAACATTGGGGAGTAACAGTCCAGTTCCCTTATCAATGAAAGTATTGAGAATTTCTTTGGGGTTTTCTGCTGCATCTTGGACCTTAATTTGCCACATTGATTGAAAGTTTAAAAATAAAATATATATGTCTTATATTAATTTTGGTTGTGATTTTAGCCATCATGTAATAACCACATATATCACTGTTCAAACAGTGAATTTACTATTAAACAAGTTCGCCAAATGTCACAAAATACGCCCGTCCTGGTTTTTTGAGACCAATTAAGTATAGTGATAATTGGTTGTACATCAGGCAAATTTAGAGAGCAGACACTGTTAGTACAGTTTTGGCCATTTTGAGGGACATATGTGTGTAGTGACTAAGATAATGTGGTAAGTTATCGAACTTGTCCAAGGTATTATGCCAATACACATTCTGACCAAATTTGGTGATGATTGGACAAAGGTTTCTAAAGTTATTGAGCTGACAAGACCAATTTTAGGTAATTTCTATTATTAAAGGGCGATAACTCTTGATTGACTAAAGCGATATGGCTAGTTATAAAACTTGTCCGAGATATTATGCCAATACACATTTTGAATAAATTTGGTGAAGATTGGACAAAGGCTTCTCAAGTTATTGAGCTGACAATCCCAATTTTAGGTAATTTTTTCAATAAAAGGGCGATAACTCATGATTGACTAAAGCGATATGGCTAGTTATAAAACTTGTCCGAGATATTATGCCAATACACATTTTGAATAAATTTGGTGAAGATTGGACAAAGGCTTCTCAAGTTATTGAGCTGACAATCCCAATTTTAGGTAATTTTTTCAATAAAAGGGCGATAACTCATGATTGACTAAAGCGATATGGCTAGTTATCAAACTTGTTCGAGATAGTATGCCGATACATATTCTGACTAAATTTGGTGATGATTGGACAAAGGGTTCTAAAGTTATTGAGCTGACAATCCCAATTTTAGGTAATTTCTTTCAATAAAAGGGCGATAACTCTTGATTGACTAAAGCGATATGGCTAGTTATCGAACTTGTCTGAGATATTATGCCAATATACATTCTGACTAAATTTGGTGATGATTGGACAGAGGCTTCTACAGTTATTGAGCTGACAAGACAAATTTTGGGTAATTTCTATAATTAAAGGGCGATAACTCTCGATTGACTAAAGCGATATGGCTAGTTATCGAACTTGTCCGAGATATTATCCCAATACACATTCTGACCAAATTTGGTGATGATTGGACAAAGGCTTCTAAAGTTATTGAGCTGACAACATACTGGACGCCGCCCGCCCGCCCGCACGCCGCAGGTAAAACTATAATACGATCCGTTTTTTTCAAAACGGGCGTATAAAAACTAATTACAAATAAAGATAAACATTTCCATGAAGTTTGATGATAATTTGTCAAAAGATTTGCGTTACACAAAAACTCATTTTACTCACTTTCCTGAGTCTTTCTATCCAAATATACAGCTGGTCGTCTGTGATTCCGTACTGTCTCCAAACCTTAAAGAATTAAAAAATATTGACCCTTTTCCACTTGTAGACGCATTCTGACTCATCTGAAGCAGACAACTTTTGAAATCATTGTGGCAAAAGAAGAAATTGCTCATAACAAGCAATTTCTCCTTTTGCCACACAACAAATTCAACTTTATTACATTTATTATTTCAATTATAGAGATTTTCCATGTTTTTGCATGATTGTTTTCAAAGTTGTCTGCTGCAGATTTACTGTATGTACTGTATGGGACAGGGTTATCAATTATCCTACTGAATTCTGGCAGCAGATACCATCAAACTTGAGCCCCAACACACGAAAACAGACCTTCAGAGGTTTTACTATTAATAACTGTAGCTATCTACTGTATGTACTGTATGGGACAGGGGTTATCAATTATCCTACTGAATTCTGGCAGCAGATACCATCAAACTTGAGCCCCAACACACGAAAACAGACCTTCAGAGGTTTTACTATTAATGACTGTAGCTATCGTATTACGTACATTTTTGTCAAGATCGATTGTCAGTAGTTTTTAGGAAGCTTGTCTGATGATGTTTGTTTTATTGGGGTTTTATGCAGTTTTCAACATTATTTCAATCACATCACCACGACAGTTCACTTATTCATGGTTCCTGGGTTAACAAACCAATACTAGGCTAGGAAATGTGCCCTGCCCAAGAGCACTCCACCATGACCGTAGCACCGTAACTGGGGATCTAACCTGGGATGCACGGTTTCAATTCCTTCACACTAACCACGGCGGATTCCTTCTGATGAGATGGAAAACAGGTGGCAAAGTCGAAGGTGTTGGTTTTTTTGCGAGGTGACGCGATTGATTTTTAATATGTTCTTGCACATTTATGGAGTAGAGCTTATTGAGAATTAATAAATTAATAGCAAGCAATAAAATCAAAGATAACACTGAACAATGCTTTCTAAGAAATCAAAATTCCTTTAACCCTTTCCCTCATATAGACGCTTCTGCAGAACTTTCCACTTTTAGTCATACCGTATATACTCGGTTATAAGACGCATTTTTTTACCTTTAAAATCGAAAGTAAAGTTGGGGGAGCGACTTATAAGCGGGTCAAGCAAAATTTCAGAAAAAAAAATACCCACCGAGCTACCTATCTTCAAAAGCTGTCATTTATATAAAGAGCCGATTTAACAGAATAATTCAAGTTTGATTGAAATAATAATAACATATTGAATTGATTTGTTTAGAAACCGAACAGAAGAAAAAATATAATTATGAATTTACACTCTTTTGTCTTCATTGTTTAGATTTATTCATGATCGGAAGCCATTTTGATTTTTGTGAAAATATAAATTGCGGCGCCGAAGTCGAGATTAAATAATTGTCTAAAATGCTAATCTCTCCTAAGGCTATTCTTTACACGCGACAAACAGTTTTAGGGCTAATGCAAGTCGGTTGTAACTACAGCCTATTCCAGGAGAAATTACAACCGTTTGCATATAACCATCGAGTTGGAGGTACCTCATTGTAAATTGTGTAGACAGTAATCACTACCACGTATTTGTAATTTTAAATGCAGATGTAGCAGACAGTGTTGGAAAACGTTGTGAGAAAAAGAGATACTGCTTTTTATCAGCGATGCATCCTTTCCTTACATTTTTTTATCTAGTTTCAAAGCTGTTAAACAAAGGAAAAATAAATACCATGCCCTTTTAAATCCTTTTCAATTCAAAGTTAATTTGTCCAATTTAAAGAAAATGTAGTAATTTCTCCTCGGAGCGCTATCAAAAGAAGTCTGCTGCAGATGTGTATAAATGCATGTTAAAATTGGTAAGAGTGAAATCTATATAGACCTTTATTTCCGCAAACCATTTTCCCCGACAAATGAGCTACGTCATAAAAAAGAGTATGTGCAGTTTAGTCACAAGTATTACCAAGCTAATAGGATCGTAAATTTAACATTAATTTATATATATGGGTGTATTTCATTTGACGCGGCTGAATCAGCTGGTAAATTAGTGACGTCATTTATTGAGCCCTGTGTTTTTCACACGACAAACATTTATAGGGCTAATGCAAAACTGTTGTAACTACAGCATGTTCCTGCAGAAATTACAACCGTTTGCATATAACCATAGAGTCCAACCTTCTTTCCATAGACCTTTAAAACCCTTGTCTTCACCTATCTGTGAATTACATACACTTTTAATAAACTTCGTCAATGCAATAACTTTTGACGCATTTGCAGCAGACAGCTTTTGAAAATATTGTCAGAAAAGGAGAAACATGTATTGTCCTATTTAATTCATGCATCATACGCATAATTGTATTAATGCTATCAAACTCCTGTGTTTGTTTTACTTTTAACTCATCATTTTTTGAAAACATTGAAAGGATTAATTTTCATGTGTGAAATGGGACAAATGGGGCTTAAGGGTTGAATGCATGGTAGAGACAACGACATCAACAAAACCCTTTGTTCATGTTTCGCGCTTTTATTTTTATATATTGAAACAAATACTAAGAAATTTGGACTAGTTAGTTTAGCTTATTTGGATTTATAAAATCAGGTTTGTTCATTATTATCTTCATGTATCATTATCCAGTTTTATATCGAGAACCATGTTTTATTGAAGTATTTATCGTATTTGTTTGACATGAATCTTTTTCGAAATTTTATTTTTTCAGGGGGGTTGAAAAAACTCAGAAATCTGACTGCGTCTTATTAGAGAGAACAGCATAAAATCCTAGATTTTAGACCTCAAAGTAGGGGGTGCGTCTTATAGTCGAGGGCGACTTATAACCGAGTATATACGGTAGGTTATCCATTATAGAGATTTTCCATTTTTTGACAAAATATGTTCAAAGTCTGCTGCAGAAATGTCATATGAGGAAAAGGGTTAAAAAACTTGTTCATTGACCAAGTTAAGCATTTCAGATAGGAGTAACGCCAACATTGGTGACCGAATGTATCTTTTCATGTACTTAAACCCACAATAAAGGGATTGGTTATGTAATAAGAAATATATTTTGACTTGAGAAAAAGGCCAGTTAACTTAACCCTTTCCCTCATATAGACGCTTTCTGACGCCTCTGCAGCAGACAGCTTTTTGAAAACATAGTGACAAAAGAAGAAATTGCTCAAAACGAGCAATTTCTCCTTTTGCCACAATGCTTTCCACTTTTTGTCATATGTTATCAATTCAATCATAGAGATTTTCCATTTGTTGACAAAATATGTCCAAAGTCGTCTGCTGCAGAATTGTCGAATGAACAAATTCATTTCAATGAACAAAATTCAGCATTCCAGATAGGAGTAACGCCAATATTGGCGACAGAATGTATCTATTCATGTACTTAAACCCACAACATAGAGATTTGTTATGTAATAAGAAAGAGGTCAGTTAACTTAACCTTGCCATGAATTACCTCTCCGCCAATATTATCACTATCCGCTGACCTGCTCTTGAGTGACTGTGGAGATCGACTAGCAAGTTGATACTTGTTCTTTCTCAAGGAATGATTAAATGGATCCACAGTCGGTCTACCATAGTTCCAGAATGACTGATTTCCATAACTCATGTCAGGAGAACCTAAAGCAATATAAAACAAGAGTTGTCATTAGACTACAGAGCTTGCCAGGTGTGGGAATTTGAAATATAATCTAAAACTTAACCTTTCCCACATACAACCAATCTGTAGCAGACAACTTTGAAAAGATCCTGGAAAAAAATATGGAAAATGTCTGTAAAGGAAAGTACATGTATACTTAATAGTTGAAAATATTGTGGCAAAAGGAGAATTTTTTTCTTTAGCTGATGTTTTGGAAAGTTGTCTGTAGCAGATGCATCAAAATGTTGGCCAGAGGTAAACAATTCTGTTGTTGCCGCTAAAAACACCAATTATAGGATGACAATATAAGCTTTCCTGAGACAAAGTCCTAGTGTTCTAATACAATTTGTGTAATGCATTAAGTTTCATTGAATTCAAGTCAGTGGTTGCTGAGAAATGTCCCATACAAAAATTCTCTTATGTCATATTATCAAGAAATTAAAAGGGCAATGATTCTTAAAAATCATCAAATCGGAACATGGAAATAATATGCACATTTCCTCTTGTTAGTGAAACTTTCCATATAGTTTTATTGAATACAAGTCAGTAATTTCTGGGATATAGCTCTGACAAAAACTTTCCTAGAGGAACGACCAGCAATTTTTAGAGATCCACCTGTCAAATACTATTTTTAATTAAAAAATTCCCCCCTACCCAGCAAATAAAAATAGCTACGTCGTTCCTCTCTTCTTAAACATTTTTTCCTGGAACAGCCCTAAATGTTTTCAAAAGTCGTCTGCTACAGAGGCGTCAGAAAGCATTTACATGAGGGTAAGGTTTAACAGTGTACATTTGAATCAGATGTATGGATGCACAAACAGATCTTTATGGGACACATGTCACAAACATGAAGCACAGCTCATAATATACTTCAATTTTTATTTTGATAAGTAAGATAATGTATCAGACTTACTAAGAGAAGCTCTGTGCTCCTTCTCCTCCTGATCTCGGATGTACAGTGATAGGGAATGATGATCTGTTATCTTATCTGATGGTGCTGTAAGAAAACAAGAGGACCATGATGGTCATAAAGCGTTCACCTGATTTAGTAGAAATCGCACATTTTTCAATGATCTTACTCTATACATACAATGAAAACAAGCCATTTCCTCTGGTGGTCATGTTTATCAACAAATCGTTATAACTTCAACAATCTTGGAAAAGGGTCACCAAAGGAACATTTGTGCCAAATTATTCTAAAATCAGGCCTATACATTTGGACAAGTCGATTTTTAAAGTTTTTACTATATAAACATAAAAGGAAAACAAGCCCCTGGTGGCCGTGTTTTTCCAACAGATTGCAATAATTTCTACAATCTTGGATAAGGGTCACATTTGGGCCAAATGATTTTCTAATCGGGCCAATGCTTTTGTACAAGAGGATTTTTTAAGTTTTCAATATATAAACATAAAAGGAAAACAAGCCCTACCCTGGTGGCCATGTTTTTCAATAAATCCGAATCATTTGAACAATCTTGGTAGAGGGTCACATAAGCAGGGTTTCCTCTGTAATTTGCCAAACTCGCCAATGGCAGGAAAAATAAAACAAGAGGCCCATGAAGGCATATGCTCTAATGGTATGGTCCTTTGGTCATTTTCAATCTAGAGTATGTATGTATGGTGAAGATCGGATAGTAAATTTATGGAGGCTCTTTTGTGTTCACAAGCTGTATTATAGCAATTTTGACAATTTCAAGGGCCATAATCCAGTCTTGCATGGGGGGTACCTGGCTGGTTTGCGAAAGGAACCAAGCTCTCATCAATATTTAACTATTACTAAGTTTGGTGAAGATCGGATAGTAAATGGAGGCTCTATTGTGTTCACAAGCTCTATTATAGCAATTTTGACAATTTAAAGGGCCATAATCCAGTCTTTGCATGGGCGGATCTGGCTTGTTTGCGAAAGGAATGGAGCTCTCATCAATATCTAATTACTATCTTAGTTTGGTGAAGATCGGATAGTAAATGGAGGCTCTATTGTGCTCACAAGCTGTATTATAGCAATTTTGAAAATTTCAAGGGCTTACAAATGGCTTACCGTTTGTTTATGCAGAGTTCCTCTTATATATTATTATGATGTATGCGTGTAAACTTTGTGTCAATTATCTACGTATAAAACATTTTAACCCTTTCCCACATACAGCAAATCTGCAGCAGACGACTTTGAAAACATAGTGACATAAACCTGAAAAATCTCCATAAAAGATAGCTTAATTGTTAAATAAAGTTGAAAACATTGTGGCCAAAGGAGAAATTCCTCATCATGAGCAATTTCACCTTTTGCCACAATATTTTCAAAAGTTGTCTGCAGGTGGGAAAGGGTTAAAACATTTAAATCAAAGCATGTAAAGACGCTATTCAAAGTGGCGATTGTCTTTGTCAGCTCATACTGCTGTGTAATACTTACATGGTGATCTAAATGATGTTGATAGAGATAACCTTGACCGTATATCACTGCTGTCTAGACTTGTCATTGATTGTCCCGGAGAATATGCGAGACTTGGTGAAAATGACATGTTTCCTGATAAATTACCCTGGTTAAAACTGGCACTCTGAAATGGAGGAGTGAACAGTATATGAAACCATGAGAAAGGAGACTGAAAAGTAATCTCTACGTGACACAAAAATCAAAGTTCTGTCTAGGTGAAAATGCCAGACTTGGTGGAAACAACATATAGCTAGTTAAATTACCCCCGTTTACCCTTTCTCACATACAACAAAACAGCTGACGACTTTGAAAACATCTAAGCTTAAGTATTGAAAATTAAAGTATTTTAATGGGATAGTCAAATACATTGTAGCAAATGGAAAAGTTGCTTTTCAAGAGTCAACTGCTTCATAATTCTACAAAATTCGTATATATGTGGGGAAAAGTTAAATTGATTGATTGTTTTTTGTTTTATGAAGCTTTCAACAATTATATCACGGCATTTCCTGGGTAAGTTACCAGTACTACTTATCCATTTATCCTGACACCAGCCAGTCAGTCGTAATGCTAACCCAGCAACCCTGAGAGCCAAGGATGGCAGCCATTACTACCATTTTTAACCCTTTCCCACATACAACATATCTACAGCAGACAACTTTGAAATAATCTAAGCAAAATTATGGAATTTTTTTATAAATAAAATTATAAAATTGAATAGAGTTGAGAAATTTGGGGCAAGTAGGGAAATTGCTGGTTATGAGCAATTTTTCCTTCTGTCAAAAAGTTTTCAATAGTCATCTGCTGCAGATGCGTCAAAATGTGTGTGTATCTTGGAAATTGTGAAAGGATTAAGTAACAAGAGAACTATTGTTATGAAATTGTTATTATTACTTACTCTGTCAAATGATAGATGTCCCAATGGGGATGCAGACATGAACGAGTTGGACGGACTAGCGTAAGTGAAGGATCCGGATCCTAAATTTGTGGGAGTTGTGTGTCCGAAGCTACTGTACGGACTGACGGACGGGGAATAAGCTGCTGTGCTGACAGGAGAAACACCAGGTAAAAGACCCCATCCTCTAGGAGAGAGGCTACGTCGTTGAGGTGAGAGAACAAATCCAGGATCTGTAAGATATCAAAACTATAATTGTGAATAAAGTCAACTTGTTCCTTTCCAACATGCAGACACACTTTGAAGCATCTGGAGAAAAACACTATTTTCAACTAGTTTCCCACGTACAGCAAACCTGCAGCAGATGACATTGAAAATATTTTCTCAAAAATAAAGACCATTTCTATAATTGTAGGTATGATTACTGAATTTCTCCTTTTGTCACAATGTTTTCAAAAGTCTTCTCCTGCAGATGTATCAAACAGCGTCAATAGGTGGAAAAGTGTTAAAGTAGGAAAGGGTTAAAATTCCACAGCAAACTGGTTAATATAATGAAACCTTTAATGATCAAGGGAGATGACTCTGTTGTAGTTTAAATGGCCTAATCATTGTCTAGTGCCTTCAGACTCTTTGGACAATTGTATTATGCATTTAAACACATTGATGGTCTTAAGCAGCCACTAAGGTGTAGTTCAAAATATGGCTGCTTAAAAAGCTGGCTGATAAATACCAATAAATATAAAAAGATATATATAATATTGTATTTTTGGGCACTGCCTGACTGGATGCTGAATTCAAGTTGGCTGCTTTATATAGGCGATTGCTAACACAAGTTTTACCCTATATAGCCAAAATATGGTTTGTGAATAGGGTTGATCTTTATAATGTGATATGGTTACAATTCCCCATAATAACGTGGGATAATATCCAAAACCTCCCTTACATTGACTCAGACTAGAATCTGAACATGATTATTAATGTCATCGCATTGACTACAGCAGTTCAAAAATGTTGTGTTATTACAAATCTATATTTCCAAAAATAGCATAGCAAGGCTCCGATTGACCTGGGTGGTTGTAAAATTGTTACATTAATTTGTATCAAACAAACATGTCAGCAGTTGTAGATAAGAAGGGTATTTCATATTATTAAATCCTTATTTGACTTTGACCCTTTCCCACATACAACAAATCGCAGCAGAAAACTTTGAAACAATCTCGACAAAAAAATGGAAATATTTCTATAACTGATAGTTTAGTTATTGAATAAAGTTGAAATCAATGTGGCAATAGGGACAAATTGCTCACAATGTTTTCAAAAGTCGTCTGCTGCATGGGCGTCAGAAAGCGTCTATATGTGGGAAAAAGATTTAACCCCCTTTGTAGCTACTCAAAAGAAAAATCTCTCCAAGACAAAAAGAGGGTTTTCTAGAGGAATCAGAAAAATAGTGTGGAGAAAGGTTCAGTGTACCGCTCAATGCTTACCTTGATCCTTCACTCCTAACAGCTTTTTCTGTTGCACAGTGACCTCCACCTGCTTGCTGAACATATACTTTACATACTGTATCACATCATATACCAGGTTAAATATGCATACCACACAAACAGTCAATTCTAGAAAAGTAAACAAGACAGGTCATTAAATGCTTTCCAGAGGCCTAGAAAAGGAGTAGTCATTTGCCTCTCAATATCTCTATAATAACTAAACAAAATTCTATGCTGTGTGTCCTCAAAATAATTGTCTAGAAGAGCTGATTCTTTTAAGTACACACAACATAGAATTAGCAAATCAAATAATGATTTCATTACTTGAAATACACCCCCTATCAACAGCTCTGATCATTATGGCTATCATTGCTCCGGATAGTTTAACCTATTTCATTACTTGAAATACAACCCCTATCAACAGCTCCGATCATTATTCCTATCATCGCTCCAGATAGTTTGACCTGTTTCATTTTGAAATACACCCCCTATCAACAGCTCTGATCATTATGGCTATCATTGTTCCAGATAGTTTAACCTATTTCATTACTTGAAATACACCCCCTATCAACAGCTCTGATCATTATGGCTATCATTGCTCCAGATAGTTTAACCTATTTCATGTTGAAATACACCCCCTATCAACAGCTCTGATCATTATGGCTATCATTGTTCCAGATAGTTTAACCTATTTCATTACTTGAAATACACCCCCTATCAACAGCTCTGATCATTATGGCTATCATTGCCCCAGATAGTTTAACCTATTTCATGTTGAAACACACCCCCTATCAACAGCTCTGATCGTTATTCCTATCATTGCTCCAGATAGTTTGACCAGTTTCATGTTCTAAACGTTTTCCAACTTGCAGACGACTTTTAGAAATAGAAATAGAGATGGCTCATGATGAGCAATTTTACCTTTTGCCATTTAAATATGTTTCTAACTCACTTCACCAATTATACTTTAATTTACAAAGATTTTTCATAATTTAGCTTCGTTGTTGTCTGCTGCAGATTTGTTTCATGTGGGAAAGGTTAAAATATTTATTTGACCTCCAAAGCCAGTGCAGCAGTACTAACAAGAATTGTCTAAGCGGGACCAGTCCTCTACATACCCACAATATAAAAATTAAAGGAATAATATGAGAGACTTAAGTATTGTGGTGTTATGACTTAACTCTTTCCCTCATACGACAATTCTGCGGGCAGACGACTTTGAACATATTTTGTCAAAAAAAATCTGTATAATTGAATGGATAACATATGACCAAAAGAGGAAAACATTGTGCCATAAGAAGAAATTGCTCGTTTTGAGCTATTTCTTCCTTTGTCACTATGTTTTCAAAAAGCTGTCTGCTGCAGAGGCGTCAGAAAGCGTCTATATGAGGGAAAGGGTTAACAATCTTTTGTCAGTTCCATAGTGACCACTACCTAACTGCGGAACACAGTCATATACATGTACATGTATCTTGCAAACTGTATCCCATCATATACCAGGTTAAATATACATACACAAGAGCTTAGATAATGAGAAAACAGGTCTTTTCAGGAAAATATCTCTCTTATTATGCCATTATTGTTTGTACTCAAAAGAACTATCTCACATTAGCCCAATTTGGCTAATTTGAGGATCAACAATTTAAAATAATAAACAATATGTGTGTATCTGTCATTGAAAATACAGAGAAGTTTTTAAAAGATTGAAACTAGTGGGTCATTGAATTTTACTAATTGTCAAACTTATCATATCAAATCTTATTCATAAACAATGAATAACCAATTATCCTTTTCCCACATACAGCAAAATTTGCTGCAGACGACTTTGAAAACCTAGTGACAAAAACCTGAAAGTCTCCATAAAAGATAGCTTAATTCTTAAACAAGAAACTGCCTCAGACGGTAAGGCCAGATTGTCGGCAATTTGACCTTGAAAATCAACAAACCAAGGTCAAGGTCAAAGTAACCATAGAAATTAATAGAACTTGTTACTGGTTACCTCAGGCAAAGTTTAGAGTTTGTAACCCTTTCCAGTGCTGAGATTTTGCCTCAGACGGACATAGCCAATCTATAGACAGGAATTGCTAGAGCAATCCGGCCAATAAAATTGAAAACATTGTGGCCAAAGGACAAATTGCTCATCATGAGCAATTTCACCCTTGGCCACAATGTTTTCAAAATTCTTCTGCTTCTTTTGTGTCAAAATGCGTCTGCAGGTAGTACTGCATAAAGGTGCATGCTGAACAGAATCATTACTGGTCACCCTTTTTGGTTCTCTCAGGTCAGTTTTCTTGGTGAGTGGCCAGATAAATTACTTACCTATTATTCTCACTAAAGGTTGACTTATGTTCAGCAACTTTCCTATTCCAAACATGTTGTAGCATCTGAAATTACACAAATTACAACGGTATAAACAAAACTATTGCTTTTCCAAAGGGAACAAATTTGCAGCAGACGATATAAAAACAAGATGTGTTTGTGAAACACTGATGCCCCCCGAATGGCAACATCTAGGTCAAAGGTCAAGGTCGCAAGGTCAAAAAGTTTGGTACTGACAGAAAGGTCATGTCACAAGGAATACACATGTGAAATATGGTAGCCGTACCTGTTATGGTTAAAAAGACGTGGTCAAGGTTAAAGTTTTTTTCGACAGACAGACAGACAGGCCAAAAACTAGATGCCCACCGAATCGGTGATTCCGGGGGCATAAAAAACTAAGCATAAATATATAGAACATCTCTATTTATGAATGTGAAGAGACTGAATAGACTTGAAAATATTGTGGCAAAAGGAGAAAAGAGCTTAATTTCTTTTTCAGCTTTGTCAATGTTTTCAGAATTTGTCTGTTGCAAATTGTCAAAATGCATCTGTAAGTGGGGAAAAGCTCATCAGCAATTTCCAGAAAATTTCTGCAATTTGCACAGGTGAGCTAAAATCTAGACAAGACATGTCACTAAACGTGACTAAATTCCCCGGTTTAATCAGTTTTGATTGGCTAACCCTTTCCCTCATACGACAATTCTGCAGCAGACGACCTTGAACACATTTTGTCAAAACACAGAATATTTCTATAATTGAATGTACAACCTATGACTAAAAGTGGAAAACATTGTGGCAAAAGGAGAAATTGCTTGTTTTGAGCAATTTCTTCTTTTGTCACTATGTTTTCAAAAAGCCATCAGCTGCAGAGGTGTCAGAAAGCGTCTATATGAGGGAAAAGGATATGATCCCAAATTATACCTTGCATGTCTACATAATTTTAAAATCATTATTATCAAGTGTGTCAAGTTTCATTAAAAAACTAAAAAATTGAAGAAGTTCATTTGTCATATTGACAAGACATCCCAACCAACCAAGTAGAGTACCACAATCTTTGCAGATAATAATAACTAACAATCCATAGATCACAAATTAGAGTCCCTGCTCATTCATAAACTACTCAATGACTGATATAGATTCAGATCAGCTTGCCCATGGATCCAGCGTCATTGACATCCTTCAAGCTAATGTTGTTGTATTAAAAAGAACTAGAAATATCACTGAAGGTGATGAATACCCCCAGCTGGTGCCTGACAATATACATATGTAAGAGAAATTCAAGGGGCCATAACTCATTTAGAAATAATTCCAGTGCAACACACCGACAATATGCACAACTAGGCTTGGTATCAATCATTCTTGTGAAGTTATATTGAATTCTGACCAAGGGTTGCTGAGAAATAGTGTTCACAAGAAATGTCCACAGACCAACGGATCGACAAGCGTGACTCCTATATAGCCCCAATATACTATGTATCTGGGGGTATAATTAGTTTGATAATAAGAGAAATATTGTTGGTATAAGACCACTCACATAATTATAGTGAATGACAGGCATCAGATCATTTACCATTAAGTCCCCTCAATAGTATATATCTATCATCAGTCTTTGCTTAGTGATTAATTAAGGGAGACGCGACATAAATTTGCAAGGTAGCATTCAGGTGCAGTCTCAAAAGAATCGTCATAGTGAGAAAATTTATGTTGTGCACTCACATCATAGGACTAAATAAGAGAAATATTGTTATGTAGACTTGTTTTTATTAAAAGAAATAGTAAGGTTTTGGCAATATCATTAGAATCGGACCTAAACTTTGCTTTCTCGTATATATATATATAGATCTGATGACTGCCCTGTACAGGTCGTCTCAGATTGACCTTTACATCAGCCAATCAAATTGTTGCTTACTAAAAAAAAATTGTATGCAACAGGTAAGATAACCCATATAAATAAACAATATATAGGGAAGCAGTGATTGTAGAGTTCTCCGACTGTATGGCACGGGCATTTGTTGAATCATGTGATTTCATGTGTGTATACGGTTGATTCAGGCAACCCTTTATGAGTTGCAGTCAGATCCAATATGCATACAGCAAACTCGAGCGAAGAATTTTAGTCTGATTTAGATGAGATTGATGCTTTGGCTTCCCCACAGCAATAAATGATATAGGGAGTGCCCAGACAGGACATTTGTGACTAGTATATTGTAGATTAAGATCAACCTGGGCATAACTCTGTTTTATCTGAAATGTTTGCTAGTTGGTCACAGAATGTTTAAAGAAACTTCAGACAAACTAGACTTAACACTATATACAACAAATCTGAAGAAGACGACTTTTAAAATATCTAGGCAAAACTAGGATAAATCTCTTTAAATGAAAGGATTTTTAATTGAGTCGAAAAAATATTGTGGCATAAGGGGAAAATTATCATTCTGAGCAACTTCTCCTTTTGCCTTTATGTTTTCGAAAGTCATCTGCTAGACTGCTCCAGAGAGTGTTTATATGTGGGAAAGGGTTACACAAGAGGCATGTTTTAATTGTACTTACACATCAAAGTAGAGCACAAACATCACCACAAGGTTAATTAGAACCCAGACGGCGGTCTGTTTGGCTGTTGTACGAGATGTTCTTTTTCTCCATGCCCTTTCCACAATGGACATAGAATTCCATCCCTCTGATACTGGGACGGGAGAGCTCTCCGGATGGCCCATTATGATTATTCTTTTTTTCAATGTGTCATATCTGAAAATATAATTATGCAGGTAGAACAAAGGACTAGATAAGGAGGAGTAAATAAGTATTTCTTTGTATCTCGATATCTCTCTTAGCACTCATTAACCCTTTCCCTCATATGACAATTCTGCAGCAGACGACTTTGAACATATTTTGTCAAAAAATAGAAAATCTCTATAATTGAATGGATAACCTATGACTTAAAGTGGAAAACATTGTGGCAAAAGGAGAAATTGCTTGTTTTGAGCAATTTCTTCTTTGTCACTATGTTTTCAAAAAGCCTTCTGCTGCAGAGGCGTCTATATGAGGGAAAGGGTTGAAACCTATGTTCGCATTTGAAATACCGAGAAGATTCTTTTAACCCTTTCCCTCATACGACAATTCTGCAGCAGACGAATTTGAACGTATTTTGTCAAAACATAGAAAATCTCCATAATTGAATGGATAACCTATGACAAAAAGTGGAAAACATTGTGGCAAAAGGAGAAATTGCACAGAAAGCTTCTATATGAGGGAAAGGGTTAAGTACCCACAACATAGGTTATGGAGGTCAAATAAGGATTTTGTGCATAAAAGACGCTCCTTATTTAGAGCTATGGGTCGAACAATAAATTGTTGCTCTGCTGTCAGCCAAATTTTTAAAATTTATAATTTGAATTCAATTTGTTTATATATTCAATACTGCATGTTTTAAATAAACTTTTTTTTAACATACCAGAACAATAAATCTGCAGCAGATCATTTTGAAAACACTACGGCAAAAATACAGAAATGCATATAACAAGATATCGTGCACATTTCATATTAACTGGAACTATGTCTCATCTACATGTACGTCCATGGTATTCATAAATCTTTATTGACCTCCAAATCCTACATGCATAATCAAAACAATGTTTTATTGGAATTTGACACCTCTTTCAACAGAGTTACAGTTACATCATGGCGTAAATTATTCAGTATGTTATACCAAGGAGTTTCCTGGGTAAGTTAACAGTTTTATTGGTCCATTTATCCCGACACATACCAGCCAGTCAGTGAGTCGTAATGCTAACCCTGGTTTACCTTGGTTTAGAGACCACGTTTGTCTAACCTAACTGCAACCTAGTCTCAATATATCGCCATTACATATTGCATTCATGATTGTAGGATGCGAACAGTCAAGATATAAAATGGCATTCCTATTACAGAAACCCGAGTGCAGTCATTAGGCATTACTACCATTTTAAAGTCTTTGATATGACCCGGCCGGGAATGGAACACAGACCTCACAGACTGAGGCGGAAGCTCTACCAATACACCACCGAGATGGTTAGTGACTGGAGTACGGTGTTCCGTTAGGGCCATCGTGCTATCGCGCATACGCGATGCCACGATAGCACGATGACACGATGGTGATGACACGATGATGATGGTACGATGACACGATGGTGATGGCACGATGGCACGATGACGATGACGCGATGTAATATCGCGTCATCGTCATCGTGCCATCGTAGCATCGCTCCATCACCATTGTGTCATCGTGTCATCGCGTCATCGTCATCGTGCTATCGTGTCATCACCATCGTGTCATCGTACTATCACCATCGTGTCATCACCATCGTGTCATCGTGCTATCGTGGCATCGCTTGTGTTTGTTGACAGCGCGATAGCACGATGGCCCTCGTGCTATCGCGCATACGCGATGCCACGATAGCACGATGACACGATGGTGATGGTACGATGACACGATGGTGATGGCACGATGGCACGATGACGATGACGCGATGTAATATCGCGTCATCGTGCCATCGTAGCATCGCTCCATCACCATCGTGTCATCGTGCTATCGTGTCATCACCATCGTGTCATCACCATCGTGTCATCGTGCTATCGTGGCATCGCGTGTGCTTGTTGACAGCGCGATAGCACGATGGCCCTAACGGTACACCGTACTGGAGGGAGTGTAGACAAATGTATTACATATAATTAGAAAGACATCGCATATACTCATTTTTCATTTTAGTAGTATTCAGCATACGCGATAGTTTGATTGCCAAATGAATAACGGATGATAAAACGAGCAAGAGAAAGTTTAAATTATTTGGATTACCATTGGCATTGTGTTAGAACTAAGAAGGTAAGAAAAACAAATTTATTATTTTAGATCTGAATAAAAGAAAAGAAATCACTGAAATCTGACAACATAGTTACAATGAAGCTCTTAAATGTTCGATTGGTATTCAAATGTGCTCACTCTAAACTGCTACTGTCATTCTTTGGTAGAAATCATAAAACTTTTGTCACATTTGATTACACGCGCGTAAGTAAGGATGAGTAGATTTTGAGCTTCCGGTTTCGCTTTGTAATTCTACTTATCTGTGCTCAACTGTACTTTTGAGATGTGGCAACTGTTTCGGGTAAGCTTATCGGTTAAAAGAGATATTTTAGTTGTGAAATATACGAATGTATTGATTTTTTTTACAAATTTCTATAATGTAATTGAATGTGTAATGTGTTTTAGTAATATTTTGAATAAGTCATGTATATTCGCGTCGAAAGATAAAACTCAATTCGTATCCACTTAGTTTCGCTGAGTTTATACACTCCCAGATGTCAATCAAACCAGGGACAATATATACACGGTCCCTGATCAAACGGACTTACATGTAGCAATCTTTCATTATTGTGAATTAATCTACATATTCAGCTTGTTAATGCTAAGTTTATCTGTAATACAGAGATTGTCTGCAGGTATTTGTATTGTCTGCATTTATATTTTTAAACTTGATGCATATGGAATAATTTCAATAAAACTTAAAAGAGAAATCGTTACAGTGGATTAAATCATTTCTCAATAACCAGAGACATATAAATACAGAGATTCCAATCACCGTGAAATATTGCATTCTATCGCGGGTACGGCGACAATCTCACGGATCATAATTAAGCACCGTCTGTCCCCCAACAAGAAACAAATTAATAGGCAAATTGTAGAAAGTTATAAAAACAGAATTTGAAAAACATATTGAAAAAAACGAAACTTAGCATGCATTCAAGTTTAATTTGTACATATATATCTGTTTTATTTTTTATTAGGTCAGGATTGTAACAGACTGTAATATTTCCAAGGATGTTGATGGAAAACAACACTAGAAGGCATTGAAGAATGTTCTGATTTATTTTTACAAATGCCAGTTATTTGTAAACTAGTAATACATATAATTGGAAACTGACTCTTACCATTGTTGATTGAATGACTTGCGCTTAACATTACTTTCAATGGGTACTTCAGTTCACCTAACATTTTCCCCTGGCTTTCTAGCATACTAAAATACCCCACACAACAATCTTCCAAGGCAGATGGCTAACTTTGCATGATCTGGCTGAATGTATAATCTTGAGACAATTTAAGATGAGAACCCTATGCATACAGACTGAGAAAATATACAGACAAAAACAATACACACTATGTGACGTAAGCATCGTGGAACATATACAGACAAAAACAACACACACGATGTGACGTCACGCGATTTGACGAAAGCATCGTGGAACGGTTCTAAACAGATACTAACACATAATTTAGAAATGAAGTTATATTTTTAAGCAATATTATTGATATAATAAATATCCTACCTTGAAATGAAGCTATGTCGATACAGAAACAGAATTGTTCGTCCTTTTCAGTTTAAATAATATCCGAGGCCAGTGTAACGAACGATAACTTCCGTTGAAATATTTACAATCATTTTCAAGTGTTTATTGCCAAGATATAAAATCCATGAAATAACTATGACAGGTACAAAAGAATAGTCTACTTACCCTTCATAAAGTCCTTGCAGTGAATGAAATCCGTTTGTGACGAGTCAAACTATCTTTTCCTACCATTCCTGTCGTTTTCCTTTCGTTAACTATTTATTACTTGCCTTACAATGACGTTACTTTCGTTGCAATGACGTCACGTCACTTCTGGATGTGTTTACTTCCGGTTGAGAAAATATCATTTTAAAAATAGAAAACGAGTACAATTACACGCAAATTATCACGTGTCAGATTCCTTGTTTTCTTTCCTTTATCGAGAAGGAATTTAATTTAATTTTTCTCTCTAGTTCTTAGTATTTTTTGATTTGTCAAAACATACGAATATCGTGAATGCGGGTTTTACCGGTTACGAAATTAATAGGTTACGGTAATTTGTCCGTCCAGTAAGACCGGAAGCAAAATGGCCGAAAAAAAGTGCTATGGGGTTGAGATTTGATATGTGAAAAACAGTAAGACTTCGGCTCGAGCTTTCACACGTAAAATGTAAGAAAAAAATCTTGTTTTTTAGCTCACCTGAGCTTTGCTCAAGGTGTTTGTTTGTTTGGAGTTTAACGCCGCTTTCAACAGCTTTAGTCATATCACGGCGGTCAGTGCACCTACCCATGTTTTCCTGGCTTTCCCACACCAGTACTTACACAACATTCTTTCGAAGCCACTGACTACTTTCTCACATAGATCAGAGGTGAGAGGCAATGGAAAACATCGCCCTAAAGAATGTCGGCGCAACCGGGTATCGAACCCGTGACCTCCAGATCACGAGTCAGATACGCTACCAATTGACCGGCCGGGTCTTGCTCAAGGTGAGTTATTGTGATCGCCTTTTGTCCGGCGTGAGTCGTGTCAACTTCATCTCCTCAGTAACCAGTGGGTCAATTGGGATGAAACTTCACAGAAAGCATTCTCTCGATGAGCTCACCAGATTTCCTTCAAATGTTTGGGATCCATGCAGAACTTTGGTTTCCATGGCAACGAAATGAAAAAAACTTCAAAATTCTTCTTCTCCCAAATTTTCAAATAATGTTGTAGAAATGTTCCTTGGATGACCCTCTATGAGATTCCTTCAAGCCATGCACAGTTGATTGGTCGAAAAACATGGCCGCCGTGGGGGGGGGCTATTGTGCCTTATATGGCTATAGTGAAAACTTAAAAAATCTTCTCCGACGAAAGTGTCCGGCCGATTTTCAAGAAAATTTGTAGAAATGTTCCTTATATGGCTATAGTGAAAACTTAAAAAAATCTTCTCCTCCAAAAGTGTCAGGCCGATTTTCAAATAATTTTGTAGAAATGCTTCTTGGATGACCCTCTATCAGATTCCTTCAAGCCAAGTTGATTGGTCGAAAAAATGGCTGCCAGGGGGGCGGGGCTATTTTGCCGTATATGGCTATAGTGAAAACTTAAAAAATCTTCTTCTCCGAAAGTGTCAGGCTGATTTTCAAATAATTTTGTAGAAATGTTCCTTGCATGACCCACTTTCAGATTCCTTCAAGCCATGTTGATTGGTCAAAAAACATGGCCGCCAGTGGGCAGGGCTATTTTGCAATATATGGCTATAGTGAAAACTTAAAAAATCTTCTCCTCCAAAAGTGTCAGGCCGATTTTCAAATAATTTTGTAGAAATGTTCCTAGGGTGACCCTCTATCAGATTCCTTCAAGCCAAGTTGATTGGTCAGAAACTATGGCTGCCAGGGGGCTGGGCTTATATAGCTAAAGTGAAAACAACAAAAATCAGGTGAGCGATTCCAGGGCCATCATGGCCCTCTTGTTTATTTTCATTACACATACATATTACGAATGCTTACATTGATCGCATTTTTCACAGAGATTATTTAATTTTATACCCCATGTTTGAGTTGAAATTTTGTTGTTATAAAGGAGGAAAACGCCATGTCTCTATGGTTCGCTTAGGTAATGCATAATTAATCAGTAACTGTCATTTTTTCCATGGATGTTTCAGTTAAAAAATAACTGAAATTACGAATAGAGCAAAGCTGAAATCACAGCATGAAATGAGAAGTAAGAATAAAGGGATATCAAAGTTTCACTACACAACCCTAATCAGCGGATGGTATTATAGCGCAGACACGACTAGTTGGTAAAACAGTTGCATGACTAACACATCTCGCCATACCCACATGATGTTAGCGAGATTTGTTCTTTGTGAAGCCCAAGTATCCTATCTCTGTATTTATATGACTCTGAAATAACAGACAGCATAGTTATCAACTCAAAATAGAATAATGCATCATCTGGAAGTGTTCTGGGGCCAATATGAAGACTTTAGTATTAATTAAGTGTATTTTGCGGTTATTTGCGGACATTGAAAAGTTATTTAACAGGGTATAAAACGCGTTCTCTAAATTAGGACTATTACACTGACATACTTGAATATTGGAGTGATATTATAAGTGGCCACTGATATTTAACATTGATCAATTTGATGTTATGCTCTCCTTTATGGTAGCAGTAACTCTAATCAAACTTACCAAATGGATGAAAGTGGATTGTCCAAAGATAAAGAAGAAACAGTGATACAGAAACAGATTTGGTTATAACCTTTGATACAGAACTTTCATTTAACCCTTTCCCTCATACGACAATTCTGCAGCAGACGACTTTGAACATACTTTGTCAAAAAATAGAAAATCTCTATAATTGAATGGATATTACCTATGACTAAAAGTGGAAAACATTGTGGCAAAAGGAGAAATTGCTCGTTTTGAGCAATTTCTTCTTTTGTCACTATGTTTTCAAAAATCCTTCTGCTGCAGAGACATCAGAAAGCGTATATATGAGGGAAAGGGTTAAAAGACTTGTAAATGAAACAGAGTTACAGTTAATACTGGGTTAATTAGGAGATCATTCCTTCATAATCATATTACACATAAATTATATCCTTTTGTAAATTAGATAACATTCTTGAAAAACACCTTGAGTATGAAGATATAATCTGGAGTCAAAAATTTAAGAGCATATATAACAAATGCACTGACATTAAATACTTTCAAAAACAGTTTAAACATTTTATCAGAGACAAACAGTACACATGCAGTATTTCAGGAAAATTTATGGATTTCATACCAAGAGGGGATATACAAGTTGAACAAACTAAAAATTCATCCTTTACTGAATAAAGTAAAGTAATAATTAATGATAGGAATTGTCCTGATCATTTGAAATCTAGTTGGAAACCATGTTCAAAAGCAGAAACACTGAAAATGATTTTATTTATTATTTTACTTTTGTACAATCAAGACTCATATATAGTCACTCCACTATTAAAGGTTTTTGAGTTTAACACTTAATTTGAGTTTCATTATTATTAGTCGCCGGGCAGAAGCCCGCGACTTCTATTTTTAATAGGTTTTCGGAAATCACATGGGAGGGGGGGTTATTATTAGATATTTTTTTTTTAAATGTCTTGAACATATTACAATTGCGTTTGTTTAAAAACACTAAGTTATGACACATCTAAAATGAAATAAATATTTCGATGTTTTAAGTATGTGCAGTTTCTTTATTTTGACTGGCATTTACGTTTTTGTGTTTTATTTACGAAGACAAAACAGTCCCTATTAGCTAGACTGCGATACTTTATTTTCATAAACTATGTAATCAAAAGGCGATAACTACAAACCTTTACGTCGCACAGTCTATAATTTGTTTACATACGCGCACCTGCTTGCGATATCGATATGAAAAATCACGTCGAATTCTCCTTTTAATAGATAAGTATCAACATAAACTGGTAACAGAAACAAAAATAAGAAATAATTTGTGAAAATATGTCTCAAATATAAGCCTGTTTATCGGTCGTGAACGTCGAAACGCCTTTTTCTCAGTTCGTGACCTAGTTTCATATTGCCAAAATGTAAACAAAGCGAAGTAACCGGAAGTAAAATGTAAACTTAGAAAAGTGACTTGGTTATGCAGACAAAAAATGTCGCACGACAAATTGATTTTTCTTAAACGTCACGAAACGAGTGCATGGGTCGAATGTAGGAGAAAGAAAGATAATATAGAAATGCTTTTCTCTCTCGAATGCAGTGGAATAAAACATGCACTAAAGCTTTGCCTGATTTTTTATTCACTTTCTTCGATGTCTGACACTATGACTCGATGAAGCCTGACACGAGGGTAAACATTTCGAAAGAATGCTCAAACACCTTATTACAGATAGATAGCTAATATTACACACTTAAATGATTAAATATATGTGATATTAAATGTTGAAACAAATTAAGAGAAGAACAAACTCTGATAAACAATAGATTTAGAAATAAGGAAAATCTGCTCTTTCGCACCCAATTAATTTCATACTTGCCATATTATATTGTATGCATCAACGATTTAGATAAACAATTTAGCTGATATATTGTTACAAGTGTGGTCTACTTGTGAAATAATTAGTATTAAAAAGGAGGAAGTTCATGTCTTCAGCAATTTAACCGTTTTCTCAATGTTTTAAGCGATTAAAGGTTTTCATTGTTGCTCCAGACATGGAAAGGGTTTAATAGCTTTTTATTGCATGTAGATTTAAATCCCAAAATGTATTAATTTTTTTTTTTTTTTGACAAATACAAAACATCCAAAATCCTGACCAAAAGAAATCCTGAAATTTGTAGATCTATGTGGAATTTCAAAAATCCTGGAATTAGTCCTTATGAAAACATTATGTGTATGTTTAGACTAATGAAAGTCAAGAATACATGTGTGTTAAAAAATAAATCAATGCAGTCTTTTCCGGCGACATTGATGCCTTGCATCAACTTTCTCTTGTTTCATTAAATATATCACTTCTGTCAGTTCACTTTACTGATTTATTCCTGGCTCTTACACCAGTACTCCACACAACATCCTTCTCAACATACTAAGTACCTGTCAGCCCATTGGTGGAAATTGACAAAAGTCATAATTACTTTTGTTGAATCCTTCGAAGGTATGACTCCTAGATTGATAGCCCTCTTCTAGTGACTCAACTAAACCCTTTCCCTCATACAACAAATCTGCAGCACACGACTTTGAACATATTTTGTCAAAAAACAGAAGATCTCTATAATTGAATGGATAACCTATGACAAAAAGTGGAAAACATTGTGTCAAAAGGAGAAATTGCTTGTTTTGAGCAATTTCTTCTTTTGTCACTATGTTTTCAAAAAGCCGTCTGCTGCAGAGGCGTCGGAAAGCGTATATATGAGGGAAAGGGTTAAACCACTTGAATAATGGTGATCTCATGGTCTTTCAGCTGATACAGAAAACAAAAAATAGAAATATATTCTCATGCAGGTTTATTTGCATTTTCGGACACAATCAACCCTTACCCATCAGTTTTTAATGCATTGATATTTACCTTTCTGACGAATTGTACGCATTGGCGTACATGCGCGTATGCCTGGGTACCCACCTGAGCTACATTTTCCCCGAAAAACATAGCGGTATCTTTTATTACACTGCCCAATTTGGTAGCTCAGTTGGTCGTGATACAGGCTGTCAATCATGGGGTTGTGAGTTTGAACCCCAGCTTGGCCAATATTCTTTCAGACTTTTTATAGCCTCATCCGTCTTCTAACAATGGGCTAACAGCCTATGTTAAAAAGTAGCCAGTTGCTTGGAAAGAATGCTGTGTGGAGATATGTTGTGAGAAAGCCAGGAAACCCATGGGTAGGTCAACTGGTTGCCGTGATATGACAACAATTGTTGAAAAGACGTAACACTCTAATAGATCATTTGACTTATTATTACACAACCAGTCACTTCGGTGTCGGCCCGGATCTCAAAAGAATTGTCTCAGTATAACTTTCAAAAAGGGATTTTAGATCATAAGATAATGATACGAGATATATATGTATACACTTTCCTTTAATCTAACACTCTGTGCTTGTGGAACATTTTCCTCACAAATTATCTCTTTTTACCCAACCAAACCTTCTGTTGTTGGTACTTAAAAGAAATGTCTCAGTACGTCTTATTAAGACTTTCTGCTACATTGTTTAAGGCATGTCCTTGAAGACTGGAGTGCATCATCCATGGAGACAGACATTGAGACGGATGGCAGACATACAGACAAACACAATCGTTTTCATGATTATGATAGTATAATTATATTAGTGAGATGATTGATCCGTGTGTACTATAAACCTTAGGTTAACTAATTATATAATTGTAAGATTATTATAGATAAAAAATATTGTACATGTGTGCATACTGTGTAGTAATAATTAATAAATTATATAGCGTAGTAATAATTAATAAATTATATAGCGTGTCTGTATTTCGAAATTCAGTAATAGACAACTATAAAAACAGATAGAATTTTAATTAGTTTTAAATCTAAAATAAGTATCAGAACTTGAAAAGATACAGGCAGGCAAACTTTTTATCACATGACAGGTGGCGTGAACTATAAATAAAATATTTGAATTATCTATGTATGATTGGCGCATTGGTGTCTTAACCCTTTCCCACATACAACAAACCTGCAGCAGACAACTTTGAAATCATTTAGTCAAACTAATGGTCATCCTCTATTAATGAAAAAACACTTTTTGAATAAAGTGGAAAATGAGCAATGTCTCCTTCTCCCACAATGTTTTCAAAAGTCATCTGCATAAGAGGCGTCAGAAAGCGTTTTTATGTGGCGTTAACCCTTGCCCAAGTATGATAGATCTTTAGCAGACAATTTAAATACATTTTACCGAGGAAATAGAAAATTTCTATAAATGAATGTTATTATTGAGTAGACATGAGAACATTGAGGTAAAGGGGGAATTCGTTCATTATTCTCCTTTTACCACAGTAGTTTTAAAATTTGTCTGCTTCAGATGCGTCATCATGCAAAAGGATGCTCATTTATCAGATATCTAGAGTCAAATGAGTGCCTTTGTTAAATGTATTTTTTTTAGCAGAACTCTTTGAGAAGAGGAGGAGGGTGTTGATTGTAATCTGTAACCATAAGTTACAATAACAGTGACTATTGATTTATTTGAAGTAAGAGACTATAGAAACAACGTTGAAAAAGCAGAAATTGCTCACCGTGAGCAGTAATGTTTCACTTTTCCCCATAAAATGTTCAACTACGTTTCAAATTTATACATGTGTCCATGTTACCAAATAGTTTAATAGTTTTCTCATAATTATGTTTTGAAATCAAGACCCTATTTGTTATGGAATATAATGGAAACAGTTGAGTTAAACCTAAAAGAAGATCACAAGATGATTAGTATTATTAATGTAAGTTGTACTGTTTAAGGTAGTTAACTGTTAACAGATAAGATTGGCATCCCCTTATATTATGTCAGTTTTATCTTTACAAACAATTTAAAGGTGTATGTGCACACTCATGACTTAACCAGAACATTGATAAAACTATAATCTATTAACCCTTTCCCACATACCACAAATAAGCAGCAAACAACTTTAAAAACATGTCAGTAAACATTAGAAAAGATCTCTTTATATGAAACTATGATAATAGAGTCTAAAATCCAAACATAGTGGCAAACGGATCAATTGTCATAATGTTTTCAGAAGTTGTTTGCTTCAAAATGTGCCTGCATGATGGGAAGGCGTAATATATCACACTGACACAACCCTTTCCCTCATACGACAATTCTGCAGCAGACAACATTGAACATATTTTGTCAAAAAATGGAAAATCTCTATAATTGAATGGATAACCTATGACTAAAAGTGGAAAATATTGTGTCAAAAGGAGAAATTGCTCGTTTTGAGTAATTTCTTCTTTTATCACTATGTTTTCTAAAAGCTGTCTGCTGCTGAGGCGTCAGAAAGCGTCTATATCAGGGACAGGAATAATTCTTTGCCTGCTGCATAAATTGTACATCTTCTTACTCTGCAGTAGAGGACTTTGGAATACTTATAATTTATGTATTTTCCAGTTCATATCAGGGGCGTAGCTTGCTATAGGTTGTGTATGGCTGTGGCTACACTTTTTTTCAGAAAAATCAAAAATTTAAAATTGCCAAAACTGAAATAAATACAGGAAACATAGTAAGAGGTAAGGGGCTAAACTATAGAATTTCAACAAAATATGCCTTAATTTCCCTATCTGGAGTCGGGGCTTTTCTTTGTATCCATTTGCTTTCATGCAGACGATATCGCCAAAACGCATCTACGCCTGCCTAGCTGAATTTTTTTTTTTCGGAGAGCATCAGACATATGGCCTACACATTTATTTCAGTCAAGCTACGCCGCTGCTTTTATTCATGAGGTTTGATTTAATATGTTAGGGTTTTATGTTGTTTTTAACATTATTTCAATTATATTGTGGTGTTAGTTCATCTGTGATCCCTGGCTGACTAACAGATCTTGCAAAAGTAAGAGAGATCAGACAGGGGACACACTGTCTGAAATCTTGCATGCTAATCACATGACCATGGTGGATTTCTCTTTTGTATTTGAAAGATTCTTAAAGTGGTATATTAGGCAATTGATTGATTGATCAGATTGAGTATAGAAATACAATACCTCAACAAACGGTTTTTATTGCATTTATATTTCCAACCTATCTCATTCGTCTTCCACCAATTGGCTAAGTCTATGTGGAAAGCAGCCAGTTGCTTGGGAAGAATGTTGTGTGGTGTACTGGTGTGAGAAAACCAGGAAATTCATAAGGAGGTGAGCTGGCCGCCGTGAAACTGAGAAATTGTTAAAATCGGCGTTAAACTCCAATCAATCCAATCTATCTCATACTACACTCTCTTTGTCAAATGTTAACATTTAACCCTTTCACACAACAAGCAATTTCTCTTTTTTACACAATGTTTTCAACTTTATTCAAGAATTGTTCTTTCATTTATAGAAAGTTTACATACTTTTGCCACGATGTTTTAAGGTCATCTGCTGCAGATTTGTTGTAAATAGGAAAGGGTTAAATATCATATCAGTTAAAGGGTTAGCCCTTTTCCCAATTACAGACACTTTCTGATGCTTCTGAAACAGATGGATTTTGAAATAATTGTGGAAAAATCAGAAAGTGCTCATATTCAAAATGAGCAATTTCGATGTTTTCAACTCTATTCAGTAAATAAACTTTGATTTTAAGTAATTTTCCATATTAAGGCTTGTAGGTTTTCAAAGTCGTCTCCTGCAGATTCAATTTGTTGTATATGGCAAAGGGTGAAAGCAAACAACGAAAGTCATGAAACACCAAAGATTGAAGTAGGCATATCAACCTTTAATTTGTTGGTGTGTTACTATTTCAGTTCAGTTGAAGTCAGATGATCTGGAAAACATTGTGACGTACAGTCATAATGAAGAACTTCATACACAGATTAACGAGAAGAAAATATATTTCATCTGAGAATTGTGAGAAGACGCAGCTAGCTCGATGCTTGAATACACTGGACTTAACTGCTCTCGGTAAGTTTTATGTTTTTTCGCTGTCTTGATTTAGCCTTCCCACATACGGACGCTTTCTGATGCCTCTGTAGAAGATGACTTTTGAAAACATTGTGGCAAAAGGAGTAATTGCTCAAAATGAGCGATTTTTCCGTTTCCCACAATGTAATGCCTTTGTATCAAAACTTTGCTTGAAATGTTATATCCTATTTTCCTCAGATGGTTTCTTCTTTTCCCAAATACAACAAATCTTCAGCGGATGATTTTGAATACATCTAAGCTGTTAACATGTATTTTTCAAGTCTCTACTGCAGACTTGTTGAATGTGGGAAAGGGTTATCCTTATATTTTTCATTTTTACTCCTCCAGAATGTCACCTAGAATTTGGGCTAGCTGAAATATAAGATCTGCATTTGTTAGCTCGTCTGTTATTGTCGAGTTATTGTGATACCCTTGGCATCGTCGTCTACGTCGTCTACGTCCTCCCAAAACTTTAACCTTACCTCATAGCTAAAAAAGCGTTCCACATATTCAAATGAAAATTGGTACACAATATGCATTTATATACCAAGTAACATAACTCGGGCTTTAATAATTATTCAGTTATGCCCCTTTTTTTAGTCCATAACTCAAAAACTCTTCAACATTTGGAAATGAAACTTGTACAAATGTATCTCGAGACAATATGCATGCATATACCAATTCACATAATTCTGGCATTAGTCTTTACTCAGTAATTACCCTTTTTCGACACAGAAAAGATCAGACGAGCATTGGTGTTCGCTCAGCGACGCTCTTGTTTTTAGCTCACCTGAGCTTTGCTCAAGGTGAGTTATTGTGATCGCCTTTTGTCCGGCGTGCGTCGTGCGTCAACTTCTTCTCCTAAGTAACCAGTGGGTCAATTTGGATGAAACTTCACAGAAAGCATCCTCTCAATGACCTCACCAGAATTCCTTCAAATTTTTGGGATCCATGCAAAATTCTGGTTTCCATGGCAACGAAACCGAAAAAACTTCAAAATTCTTCTTCTCCCAAACTGGTTGGCAGATTTTCAAATAATTTTGTAGAAATGTTCCTTAGATGACCCTCTATCATATTCCTTCAAGCCATGTTGATTGGTCGAAAAACATGGCCGCCAGGGGGGGCGGGGCTATTTTGCCTTATATGGCTATAGTGAAAACTTAAAAAATCTTCTCCTCCGAAAGTGTCTGGCCGATTTTCAAATAATTTTGTAGAAATGTTCCTTGGGTGACCCTCTATCAGATTCCTTCAAGCCATGTTGATTGGTCGAAAAATATGGCCGGCAGGGGTGTTGGGGCTATTTTGCCTTATATGGCTATAGTGCAAACTTAAAAAATCTTCTCCTCCAAAAGTGTCAGGCCGATTTTCAAATAATTTTGTAGAAATGTTCCTTGGGTGATCCTCTATCAGATTCCTTCAAGCCAAGTTGATTGGTCGAAAAACATGGCCGCCAGGGGGGGCGGGGCTATTTTGCCTTATATGGCTATAGTGAAAACTTAAAAAATCTTCTTCTCCGAAAGTGTCAGGCCGATTTTCAAATAATTTAGTAGAAATGTTCCTTGAATGACCCACTTTCAGATTCCTTCAAGCCATGTTGATTTGTCAAAAAACATGGCCGCCAGTGGGCAGGGCTATTTTGCACTATATGGCTATAGTGAAAACTTAAAAAATCTTCTTCTCCGAAAGTGTCTGGCCGATTTTCAAATAATTATGTAGAAATGTTCCTTGCATGACCCACTTTCAGATTCCTTCAAGCCATGTTGATTGGTCGAAAAACATGGCCGCCAGGGGGCGGGGCTATTTTGCCTTATATGGCCAAAGTGAAAACTTAAAAAATCTTCTCCTCCGAAAGTGTCAGGCTGATTTTCAAATAAATTTGTAGAAATGTTCCTTGGATGACCCTCTATCAGATTCCTTCAAGCCAAGTTGATTGGTCGAAAAACATGGCCGCCAGGGGGGCGGGGCTATTTTGCCTTATATGGCTATAGTGAAAACTTAAAAAATCTTCTTCTCCGAAAGTGTCAGGCCGATTTTCAAATAATTTAGTAGAAATGTTCCTTGAATGACCCACTTTCAGATTCCTTCAAGCCATGTTGATTGGTCAAAAAACATGGCCGCCAGTGGGCAGGGCTATTTTGCACTATATGGCTATGGTGAAAACTTAAAAAATATTCTCCTCCAAAAGTGTCTGGCCGATTTTCAAATAATTTTGTAGAAATGTTCCTAGGGTGACCCTCTATCAGATTCCTTCAAGCCAAGTTGATTGGTCGGAAATTATAGCTAAAGTGAAAAAAATAAAAATCAGGTGAGCGATCCAGGGCCATCATGGCCCTCTTGTTTATTCAATTGGTTCAATCTGCCAATATTATCACATTGGTAAATCTACCATTTAAACAGTATAATTATAAAGTCTAGCCAATTAGATATACGTAAATTTCTAATTTAGATTAGATTATTCTTCGAGTTAGAATTGAGACTAGCATCACTTGGCATCCACCAATGGGCAATACTATCTATTGGGAAGAATGTTGTGTGGAGTACTGGTGAGAGAAATCCAGGAAACACAGGAGATACTAGCTGTGGTATTCCTGGAATATTGTTGAGACTATGTCACAGAGCTCTTGACAACGTGGGTATTTCTTCTTCTAAGATCCTTCTTTGACCCATTCCCACTTACAACAAATCTGCAGCGGATGACTTTGGAAACATCCTGGCATTTTTCTTTCTTTTAAATTATCTTACTTGCTAGTTTTATTTTGCTCACCTATGCACAAAGTGCAAGGTGAGCTTTTGTGATCGCTCACCGTCCGTCGTCGTCGTCCGACCGTTCACATTTTCCTACAAACGACTTCTCCTCCTAAACCAATTAACCAAATTCAAAATAATTCCACAGGAATGTTCCTTGGGTGGATCTCTTTCAAACTTGTTTCAAGAATTCTATTCCATGCAGAACTTTGGTTGCCACTGCAAAAAAAAGGGGGAAATTAACCAAAACTTAACAAATCTTCTTGTCTGAAAGAAGAAGGCCCATGCCTTTGATATTTGGTATGTAGCATCATCTAGTGAACCTCTAGCAAGATTGTTCAAATTATAGCCCTGGGGTAAAAACTTTTAAAATCTTCTTGTCTAAGAGTAGAGGGCCCAGGCCTTTGATATTTGGTATGTAGCATCATCTAGTGGTCCTTTACCAAGATTGTTCAAATTATAGCTCTGGATTCAAAATGACCCCTCCAATGGGGTCTATTGTTTTACATATACTCATATAGAGAAAAAACTTGAAAAATCTTCTTGTCTAAATGTAGAGGGCCCAGGCCTTTGATATTTGGTATGTAGCATCATCTAGTGGACCTCTACCAAGATTGTTCAAATTATAGGCCTGGGGTCAAAAATGACCCCTCCCTCGTGTATCACTTGTTTTATTAACATAGATAAACTTAAAAAACTTAAAAATCTTCTTGTCTAAAAGATATTTGGTATGTAGCATCATCTAGTGGACCTCTACCAAGATTGTTCAAATTATAGCCCTGGGGTCAAAAATGACCCCCCCCCCCCCCCCCCCCCCCCCCCCCCCACCCCCGGGTGTCACTTGTTTTTCATAGACTCATATAGTGGAAAGAACACTGAAAACTTTTTAAGTTTGATTAAATCAGGTGTGCGATATAGGACCATCATGGTCCTCTTGTTAATATAAAGAGTTGAAAACATTATGGCAAATGGAGAAATTGCTCATGATGAGAAATTTCTTCTTTATGCTACTATGTTTTCAAAAGTCTGCTGCAGATGCGTCGGAATGCATCTAAAAGTGGGTAAGTGTTAAACTTTATTATGTGGGTACTCTCTGACTAAGACAATTCCTTTGAGTGCCACAAAATAGGGTCGGTTGGGTGATAAGAGAAATATTGTGGAAAAAGGATCAGTTTAATCCTAATCTAAGCCTGTGACTCATATATTTTTTAGGGATAGGGAGTACTTTAGGAGCAGGAATCTATGTGGTAGCCGGACAGGTGGCTAAGATCAACTCGGGACCTTCGGTGTTTCTCTCCTTTCTCATTGCTGCAGTGGCCTCGGTCCTCGCAGGTACTGTGTCATATGTCATTTGTTTAAACCCTTTCTCATTGCTGCGGTGGCCTCCGTCCTCGCAGGTACTGTGTCATATGTCATTTGTTTAAACCCTTTCTCATTGCTGCAGTGGCCTCCGTCCTCGCAGGTACTGTGTCATATGTCATTTTTTAAAACCCTTTCTCATTGCTGCAGTGGCCTCCGTCCTCGCAGGAACTGTGTCATATGTCATTTGTTTAAACCCTTTCTCATTGCTGCAGTGGCCTCCGTCCTCACAGGTACTGTGTCATATGTCATTTGTTTATAACCCTTTCCCACATACAGACACTTTCTGATGCCTCTGCAGCAGTCGACTTTTGAAAACATTGTGGCAAAAGGAGAAATTGCTCAAAACAAGCAATTTCTCCTTTTGCCACAATGTTTTTAACTCTATTAAATAGTAAAACTCTCTTTTTTTTTAAAACTTGTATGCCCAAATTAAACAAAGGTTTGAATTTAAATATTTTCCATATGTAGACAGTAGACATATTTTGACACATCTGGCATAGAATATTTCAGAATACATTATGGCAAAAGCAGAAAACAAGAATGTTCTACCAATAGTCTATGTTCAAAAACAGTCAGTTGCTTGGAAAGAATTTAATGTGAAGTACTGGTAGGAAAAAGCCAGGAAAGCCAGTGAAGTTGTCACTAATATGACTTGGATTTTCTTTTGAAATTAACAAGGGTGTTAAACCCCAATCAATAAATCAACCATATAAACTTGTTGAAAATGTTCTACATCTATCTATAATAAATTAACAATTAATATACTGTACATGTATAGATCTCTAAAACTACTTTTTGAAAAGTGTAATGATTTAAAGCTAATATCATTTAATCAATTATGGGTGATAATTTTACAATACATGTAATATAAATGTAATCAAGCCTTTAATAAAGGCTTTTCCTGTCTTGTGCATGTATGCAAGTGTAAACTGGGCTACAGTAACCTTTTGCCTTTTACATTATCCCAATTTGAAAAGTTCTGAGAAAGAATGTAAAAGCCTGTTTGAAGGGGGCTCTCGAGTTCAAACATATGATATCATTGCCCCTTTTTCACAAACATATGATATCATTGCCCCTTTTTCACATACATATGATATCATTGCCCCTTTTTCACATACATATGCATTTAGATGCATTTACAGATGACGACTTATGAAAACATTGTGGCAGAAGGTGAAATTGCTCAAAATTGGATAAAAGTTTAAAACAATGTGACAAATGATAAATTGCTCATCATGAGCAATTTCTCCTTTAGTCACAATGTTTTTTTCATAATTTGTCTGTAACAGATGCTTCAAAATGCATTTGCAACTTGGATAGGGCTATATTTATTGACTGTTTTCTAACAAATTTCAGGTCTGTGTTATGCTGAGTTTGGTGCACGAGTGCCTAAAACTGGATCTGCCTATGTATACAGTTATGTGACAGTAGGGGAATTTATGGCTTTTGTGATTGGCTGGAATCTTATCCTAGAATATGTCATAGGTAAATAATAAACTGTGATATGATTGGTTGAAATATTTTCTGAAATATGTCATACATGTATGTATAATAGCATGTTATTCAAGAAAATATTTATTGCCAAACCAACAAGTTATATTTGAGCTTTGCCAGACAAAAAAAGGTTTCCTGTTGCATTTCCGTATTAGTTTAGTTTAAACAAGCTTTCAGCCTATATTAATCACACTCGATGTCGGCTTCCTGGAGGCTAAACCAGTACTTGCCCTGTTTGTGTTGAAAAATTCTTAATGCAGAACTCAATGATTGCACCATTGTCTTGCACATACGGTATGAGCCGTTCCACGAGAAAACCAACATTATGGAATCTGTGTAATGTATCAACCCAGATTAGCCTGCGGATGCTAATCTGGGCTGACATTTTCTGTCTCAGGGGGATAGAGGTATAGTGAAATAATTCCTGAAACAGAAAAACCACAGGAGGCGAAAAGTGTCAGCCCGGATTAGCCAATGTGGCATGCTTAGGCTGATCCAGATCATTACTTTATGCAGTTTCCACAAAGTTGGTTTTCTCGCGGAACGGCTGAATTAGCATCACATCATGGTAGTGAAAGTATGTTGGCTACAATCTATATAAGGATTTATTCCTGGTGATTTGGGCTCTTGTTGTGTCTGTGTACAGTGTAAAGCATTCACCAGTTTACAACGTTTACTTTTGCAAGCCAATGATATGTGATAAAGCATTAGCACGTCTTTGTGTAAGCTATAATTTGTTAATATGTTTGTAAATATGGTGTATATGGACGGGTTAGAGGCCTTAATACTTTACCAATAAGCTTGGAAACTTTGACAAAATAACAGAAGTGAAGCCTCACTAGTTACAGAGGACTAGATAAGGAGGAGGTAACTGGTCTTTTCTCAACAATATCTTACTTTATATGACTCAACCAAACCCTATGTTGTGGGTACACAAAAGAATCGTATCAGTGAGACGATTCTTTTGAGTACCCACAACATAGGGTTTGAGGATCATATAAGGATGTAGGTATGTGAAATACTCCTCTTATCTAGAGCTCTGTAGTAAAATGGCAATGTAACTTATAATGATGTGACTCCTATAGATTGCTGATGACAATAACCATGTAACCCGTCCCCTGATATAATGTTTTTAGATTCATCTGCTCTGAA
Organism: Serripes groenlandicus; assembly: GCA_031761405.1. Classification (NCBI taxonomy): domain Eukaryota; kingdom Metazoa; phylum Mollusca; class Bivalvia; order Cardiida; family Cardiidae; genus Serripes; species Serripes groenlandicus. Next base: position 49,965,236 of record JASEVX010000011.1, on the reverse strand, counting down.
AAGATGTACCAGTATGCAAAAATGTAGCATAAAACATTTTGAAAAATTGCTTAAAACATTGAGGGCAATCTAGAAAATTCTCAAACTTTCCCTTTTTGCAGAGTAATTTCATAAAGTTGTCTGTATTGAGAAAAGTTGTATTGCGTCTAACAAAGCCCTAGATAAGGGGCGTTTTGCATGTTCTAAAATTCCTTATTTGACCCTCTAACCCCATGTTGGAGGTCCTCTAACCCTATGTTGTTGATCTCAGTGAAACGGTTCGTTTGAGTACCCCCTTGGTACCTTCAAGAAGGAGACTATATACATGTACAGTCAAACCTGTGCTTTAAGACCACCTTTGAATAGCAATATCTATATAGTGACCATACTTTTAGTTTCCCAAATACTAATTTTCTGTATAAATGACCCTGCAATTAAAGACCACCTGTTTTTACATTACATTATTGTGCATAGGTGTGAAACATATAGGATTTCTCTTTATTCTATACCTCTCGGAAGGTTATTGCTATAAGCCTATGCAACAAGTCCACCCACCATTATGTCTGCTGTACACATTGCTTTTTCTACAAATTAGGGACATCCAGTGTGGCACGAGCCTGGAGTTTGTACTTTGACAGTTTAGTAGACAACAAAATACAGCATGCTTTCAGAGAGTACATGCCTATGAACATATCAGGGCTGTCGCCTTATCCAGATTTCTTCGCATTGGCCATCACTCTACTTTTGACAGGTAAGTTTATACTGAATTCTGGATAAAGGATGTATTTTAGTATTTCATGCTGTAAAAGTGTTATTTGACCTCTGATGCCTACATTTTGGGTACTCAATATTATCGTCAGGACAACAACGTTGGTTTAAGATCATTAACCCTTTCCCACATACAAAAAATATGCAGAAGACGACCTTGAAAAGGTTGAGACAAAAATAAGGAAACCCTCTATACGTGAAAAAACATTTATTGATTAAAGTTAAAAACATTGTGACAAAATGAGAAATTGCTCATTGCTGATATGTCAAAATGATGCCCCTGCAGCAGACGGATCTTTGAAAACATAGTGACAAAAGAAGAAATTGCTCAAAACCAGCAATTTCTCCTTTTGCCACAATGTTTTCCACTTTTCCACTTTTAGTCATAGGTTATCCATTCAATTATAGAGATTTTCCATTTTTTGACAAATTATGTTCAACATCGTCTGCTGCAGAATTGTTGTATGAGGGAAAGGGGGGTTAAATGGCTTGAATCCCAAATAAATGATTACAATATTGTACTTTTCATATGATATATTGACCGTCATCTGCTGAAAATATCTTTGGATTAAAAATGTAAAACTTGGAAGTATGAGGCTGATTCAGAGTCAAAACCATTGTTATAAAAGGAGAAATGTGTTAGTGAAAGAGCTAGATGTGTTTTACCCTTTTCCCACATACAACACATCTGCAGAAGGCAACTTTGAACACATAAGAGGCAAACATGTGGAATATCTTTATTAATGATAGTATTATTAATGAATAGAGTTTAAGAAAACATTATGGCAAAAATTGTTTGTTGCAGAAGCATCAAAAAGCATTTTAGTTCGAACTTATTTATTTTACAACCAGTACGAAACAAGCTTTCAGCTTATATTGATAGATAGATAGATTTTATTTGAAGTATACAAATACATGTATCTCATCATTTACATACATTTACACAAACAAAATGTATACGTGAACATCAAATAATAATACGAAATTACTTGAAGTTTCCTGATTTTAGTATAGCTCAAAAACAGCTTATACCAAATAAAGAAAATTTAACATTTAACTTAAAGCAGTTTAGGAGATGCAACAATTGTTGAAAAATATATCTTATTCCAAATTTATACTTTTAATCACCTACATAATATATTACTTCAAAAGTCATCTTGTGTAGATGATTTGAAGCTTTTCCCTTTCCCTCATACGACAATTCTGCAGCATACGACTTTGAACGTATTTTGTCAAAACATAGAAAATCTCCATAATTGAATGGATAACCTATGACTGAAAGTGGAAAACATTGTGGCAAAAGGAGAAATTGCACGTTTTGTGCAATTTCTTCTTTTGTCACTATGTTTTCAAAAAGCCGTCTGCTGCAGAGGCGTCCGAAAGTGTTTATATGAGGGAAAGGAATATAGTAATAACTAAGAATGTGAGTAATGGGTATTTAGGAATATATAAAACGGTTGGGCACATATCAACGATAAATAACATATATTGTAGCAATATGTAACCTGTATTAGAAAGAAGTATGTGTACCTGTATTTTTCGAAATATTTTGTCACAAATTGTACATATCATAACAGATTTAATACATACTAATTTCTTAATATTAAGGCTTTTGTGATAAAAATTGCATAACTTTACAATAGTTGATCTCGTGTTGCAATTTAATAATTCAACAAACGTATACTAATATATTAATCACGCTTGATGTCTGCTTCCTGGACACTGAACCAGTTCTCGCACCGTTTGTGAGGAAAATTCCAAAGTCAGAACCCGCTCATCACAGGACTCGGAACCCGGGGCCTTTGTTATGAGAGACCGACGATGTACCTCTGCACCGCTGCAAGTTGGAAAGGGTCAAGATTTATACAGAGTAACAAGAATTCTGCAGCAGACGACTTTAAAGACATATAAGCAAAAATGTAAGAAATCTCTATAAATGTAGGTTTAACCATAGAATAGAGTTGAAAACATTGTGAAAAAGGTGAAATTGCTCATTATGAGCAATTTCTCCTTTTGTCACAATGTTTTCAAAAGTGGTCTGATGCAGAGGCGTCAGAAATCATTTATATGTGGGAAAGAGTTAAAGAAAAGCAAACAATGCAGATGAAAATTAGACTGTCCATTAGTGCCTGCTGATCTTGGTCTACCTTTTTGATTATGTTATTGTAAGGTGTATAAAGGCAGTATACTTTCATATTTGGTCCATATATTATCCTTGAAAAGTCATTTTACTCCATTTAGAGAGAGGAAAACAATGTTATATATTTATATTACAGGGGTCTTAGCAGTCGGGGTGAAAGAGTCGTCACAATTCAACAACCTCTTTACTGGGGTCAATTTGCTGGTTGTCATTTATATCATCATCTGTGGCTCGTTTAAAGCTGACACAAAAAATTGGAGTATTAATCCAGATGAGGTATTACACTTTCCTGATAATTGTGATGTTTTAACCCTTTCCCTCATACGACAATTCTGCAGCGGACGACTTTGAACGTATTTTGTCAAAACAAAGAAAATCTCTATAATTGAATGGATAACCTATGACAAAAAGTGGAAAACCTTGTGGCAAAAGGAGAAATTGCACGTTTTGTGCAATTTCTTCTTTTGTCACTATGTTTTCAAAAAGCCGTCTGCTGCAGAGGCGTCAGAAAGTGTCTATATGAGGGAAAGGGTTAAGAGTCGTCTCATTTGAAAATATCAGCAAAAAAACTTTTTTAAGTACATGTATCTGAAAAAATGGAAAAGAGATGAAAATATTTTGGGAAAAGTGAAACTGAGCAATTTTGTTTTTGTTTTTCAAAGAACTTTCAAATACTTTTCCACTGTCAAGTCATCAAAAGGAGATAAGTCATTTCTCTTGTTGGTGCATTTTTTGAAAGCAGCCAGCTTCATGAATTGCTCTAAGTGACGATAGAAAAGTGCCTGTGTGGGAGGAACCTCTCTTAACTTAAAACTGGTTAGCTCACAAAAATCCGTACTGAAGCAGAGTGTTTTATATCTTTCCCTCATGTAGACGCTTTCTGATGCTACTGCAGCAGAGGACTTTTGAAAACATTTGTGACAAAAGAAGAAATTGCTCAAAACGAGCAATTTTCCCTTTTGCCACAAAGTTTTTAAAAGTTTTCAGTAATTATACCTACAATTATAGAGATTTTACATATTTTTTAGTAGACATTTCGAATGTCGTCTGCTGCAGATATGTTGTATAATGGAAAGGGTTAACTCTTTCCAACTTACAATAAAGCTACAGAGCAGACACTCTAAAAACATACTGTTCAAACTATGGAAATTCTCTGTTAAAGGAAATATAATTATTGAATAGAGTTCAAAACATTGTGGCAAATGGAGATATTGCTCATAAAGAGCAATTTCTCCATTTGCCACAATGATTTCATAGGTTGTATGATGCAGAGTCGTCAGAAAGTATCTGTATGTGAGAAGCAGGTAAAAGTTACCTTATCAACTGATTTGAATACATCGGAGGATAAAACATTTTGAAAATTAGAAGTATGATTTCAATAGAAAAATGAAAATTCGTGTTTAGTTAAAGCATAGTTTATGCTCAAGTGGTGATTTTGTATCCCTGCCTTAAGTTTATAAAAACTTATTTATTTTACATTGAATAAGAGCAAGCTTTCAGCTTATATTAATCAGGCTTGATGTCTGCCTGCCTTGACACACGAGACCATTAGGAGTCATCTTTCTACCATATGTTTCTTTGTCCATCACACTTTCAATTATGTTCATTTTTGGCAAGTGAAACATTTTCTTTCCAAACAATCTTGAATTATAAGTTTGAAATAATCATACATAGTACAAATCAGCCACAAGGTCAATACAATACTGAAGATGAATAGTTGTGTTGGGGTAGCCTGCCTTGGCAGAGAAACACATGGGGATCTTTTCTCTGTTGTCTGACTGCCACACTCGAACTTACTGACATATTGGCTGTGGACACATGTGTTCACTCAAAAAAATTTGTTTTTACATTGCAAATATTGTTGTTGTACATTTCAGGTGACAGCTCTCAATGTGACCATTAGCGACGTTGGCAAAGGAGGCTTTCTTCCTTTTGGGTTTTCTGGCATGCTCTCAGGGGCAGCAACCTGTTTCTATGCCTTTGTTGGGTTTGATGCTATTGCTACAACAGGTGAGCATACATGTGTCGTAGGCCTAAATAACCTTCTTCCATATGCCAATGCAATTTGACTCATCTGCACCGCACAGCTTTTATAAACACCATTCAATCAATCCTTTTGCCAGAATATATTTAACTTTATTTATATATATATAACTCACTTTTATTTAATGAGATTTTCCATAATTTTGAATAAATGTTTTCAAAACCATCTCCTGCAGATGTTAAATGTTGGGAAAAAGAAAAGGAATAGTAATCTGGTGATTACTCTACAATATCTCTCAGATGTACTCAAAAGAATTATTTAATTGATCACAACATTGGTTTTGAGGACTGCCCTTGTGGTGAATTGGGAGAGCGTCCGCCTCGAGTGTGGCAGGTCGTAGGTTCAATCCCCTGGCTTTATACTGATGGCACATATTTAAAGGATTTAATATGTCTCCAGGAGAGCTTATGTTGTAACGTTTGTCATCGACATCAGCATCAGTGGAGTAACCAGAATGTTGTACATGTATGTTTAGAATTCAGGATCACAGTGGAAGCCATGCTGTTCTGGCATAGCTCATGTTTAAGACTTCTTGAATGACCTGACTGAGAACTGAAGCTACAGATATGTTTACCACCTCACCCTTTAGGCAATGACCATTACATAAATGGCAGTTGTTTGTTTGAACAATTATCCTATGCAGACAACATCTACAAAAGAATATGTTTGAAAGTACTATGATAAGGCGAAATTGAATGAAAACCCTCGCCCCACATACAGACACATTTAGACGCTTCTGTACCAGACGAATATTGACATCAATAATAGCAATTTCACCTTTTGCAACAATGTTTGAACTCCATTCAATAAATAAACTCTTATCTAATGTTTTTACCTAGACATTTCCAAAGTCGTCTACTGCAGATTTGTTGTGTGTTGGAAAAGGTTTAATCCACTACTCTTTTACTAACGCAGTCAAAACATTCTGTTTTACAGGAGAAGAAGTAAAGAATCCCCAGAAGGCTATCCCCATCAGTATAGTGATTTCGTTGTTGGTATGCTGTTTCGCCTATTCAGGGATATCTGTTGTGATTACGTTGATGTGTCCATACTACCTGCTAGACCATGATGCACCTCTTCCAGCAGTATTTCACCGGGCGGGCTGGGATATCGCTAAATATATCATTGCTGTAGGTGCAGTCTGTGGTTTATCAACTAGGTATGTAACACTCAGTCATATTTAACTGAGTGAGTTGGGATGTAGCTATTTAACCCCCCCTTTCCCACATACAGCAAATATGCAGCAGACGACTTTGAAAACAATTATGCAAGAACATGGAAAAATCTCCAATGAATGAATGTATAATTAGTGAAAAAAGTTGAAAAAATACATGTAGTGGCAAAACCTGAAATTGCTCATTTGAGGAATTTCTCCTTTTGTCACAATGTTTTCAAAAGTCGTCTGCTGCTGATGCGTCATAATGTGTCTACAAGTGGGAAAGGGTTAAATTAAAGGGTGGATATCATTTTGAGTGTTTTCCTTGTGCTTTCCAATTGTTCTCATTTTTTTGTGAGATTCACTATTGATGTATTGTCGTTAAACCTGCAGAATATCATTGTTTTGCATGCTTTGACCGTTTCATACTATTACAGTGTTATTTCACAGGATTGGATGGGATATAGCTAAATATATCATAGCTGTTACACAGAGCTCTAGATAAGAGGGATTTTTCATTTTCTAAAATCCTTATTTAACATTCAAACCCTATGTTGTGGGTACTTAAAAGACAATTCTTTTGAGTACCCACAACATAGAATTTGGTTGAGTAATAAGAGAAATATTGTGGGGAAAAGACCTGTTCACTTTTGAGTACCCACAACATAGAATTTGGTTGAGTAATAAGAGAAATATTGTGGGGAAAAGACCTGTTCACTCCCTCTTATCTAGTCCTCTGGCTGTAGGGGCAGCTTGTGTATTTTCAACTTGGCATGTAACACACAGAGTAAAGAGACATGTTGAATACATTTATTTGTATTATTTTCAGTTTACTTGGTGCCATGTTTCCATTACCAAGAGTGATCTACGCCATAGCCAGTGATGGCCTGATCTTTAGAGGTTTAGCGACTGTTAGTGAACGGTTTAAAACACCACTTATTGCAACCATCCTCTCAGGAATATTCGCAGGTAAGAAAGTAACTTGGTTTGTTTCATGTTTTTTGCCACTTTCAACAGTGATATCACATTGTTTACTTGGTAAGTTACCTGTACTTCTGGTCCATTTATCTTGCCACCAGCGAGTCGATCGTAATGCTTACCCCACAATCCTGAGTGCCAAGGTGGTAAATCCATTACTGCAAGCTTGGGATCGAACCCGTCATGCCGCACCCAATGCAGACCATCTACCACTAAACCAACAAGGTGATCTAAAAAAGTAACATACACAGGGACTGTTTCATTCATGATAAATTGTCAAAGAATTTGTTTTTTTCAAATTTACTTTTAAGTTGTTAAAAATTTAAACTATATAAATATTGCTCAATGACTCTGCCACAAATTGAAACAATTTATGGTAAAGTTCAATTTTAAGCAGTGCTACTTTCTGTGTATATACATCACCTTGAAGGCAAACCCAGTAAGCATGCTGTTATTAGCTCAACTACTCAACTTTTCAGAGAATATGAGAGCTATGGTACTCACCCTGGCGTCGGCGTCATACCTTGGTTAAAAGTTTTTCTTGAAAGTACATATATTACACCATAGCTCAGTTACTACTTGATTTATTGCATTGAAACTTTCTACAGGGCATCCAAACCATCACACCTATGTAAATAATTAAGTTTGATAAATCTATCTTGCTTATAATACAAATTATGGCCCTTTGTTATTTGACTTAGAAACTTTGCAATCCTTTAACTAATAAGCAATGGAATAGTCAAGCACGCTGTCTCAAACAGCTCTTGTTATTATGTTTTTTTGCAATATCCATCAATTCTACCTTATCTAACCAGCCCCTTTACAAATAACCATATAAATTATGTTATATATTTTTTGATAATAATTGTGATTTCCACCAAATGAAAGACATTGCCAATTCAAACAAGTTTAAAAAGTCAATATTTGGCACCACAGATTGAAAGCCCAATACAGTACATGTATATATATATATATATATATATATATAAATCATTATACCCCCAGAAACATAGTATATGGAGGCTATATAGGAGTCACGCTTGTCGGTCAGTCCGTTTGTCGGTCCGTTGGTCTGTGGACATTTCTTGTGAACACTATTTTTCAGCAACCCTTGGTCAGAATTCAATATAACTTCACAAGAATGATTGATACCAAGCCAAGTTGTGCATATTGTCGGCGTGTTGCACTGGAATTATTTTTAAATGAGTTATGGCCCCTTGAATTTCTCATACATATGTATATTGTCATGCACCAGCTAGGGGTATTCATCCCCTTCAGTGATATTTCTAGTTTAACTTGTTATATAGATGAGAGTGAAATGCTGTTGAAAATTATGTTAACTTAAATCAATAAACTGAATTAATTTCCAGGGATAATGGCAATGTTGTTTGACCTGACAGAACTGGTTGAAATGATGTCTATTGGGACGTTATTGGCTTATACACTAGTGGCCGTGTCTGTGTTGTTATTAAGGTAAGATTTTAACCCTTTCCCTCATACGACAATTCTGCAGCAGACTACTTTGAACATATTTTGTCAAAGAATAGAAAATCTCTTTAATTGAATGCATAACCTATGACTAAAAGTGGAAAACATTATGGCAAAAGGAGAAATTGCTCGTTTTGAGAAATTTCTTCTTTTGTCACTATGTTTTCAAAAAGCCATCTGCTGCAAAGGCATCAGAAAGTATCTATATGAGGGAAAGGGTTAACCCTTTCCCACATGAAGAGGCTCTCTGAAGCCACTGCATTAGATGACTTTTGACAACTTTTGCTTATTTTCACTTCTATTTAATGATCAAGCTCTCATTTATAGAGATTGTTCACGTTTTTGAAAATATGTTTTTAAGGTTGCTGCTGCAGATTTGTAGTATGTGGGAAAGGTTTAATTTTCCTGCAAGTATATATTCTTGTAAATGTCTTTGCATGGTTTCAGTTTGAAAGAATGAATGGAATTAGGGAACCTTCAATAAGAGTTATAGATATTATTGCCTTAAATCCTTAGTTGACATCCAAACTCTATGCTGTGGTTACTTAAAAGAATAGCCTTAGCGTGTTCCTCCTTTTGTAGTACTTTAACACTTTCCCTCATATTTTGTCAAAAAATATAAAAATCTCTATAATTGAATGGAAAACCTATGACTAAAAGTGGAAAACATTGTGGCAAAAGGCTCGTTTTGAGCAATTTCTTCTTTTGTCACTATGTTTTCAAAAAGCCGTCTGCTGCAGAGGCATCAGAAAGCGTCTATATGAGGGAAAGGGTGAAGCATCGAGTTGAAATGAGTAATGAGAGAGGTTTTGTTGGGAAAACACCGGCTTACCCCTCCTTATCTAGACAACTGTGTTGGGCATCGATAGCTGTGTGGTGAACAACTGGGGCAATCAAGGGGTAGTGAATTCTTATACCGACTCGGCAATTCATAAATACCCATGATTGACAAAAGTCATTGTGAATAGCATCATTTGTCTTCCACCAATAGGTTTCATGTCTATGTTAGAAGGTAGCCATTTTCATAGTAAGAGTGTTATGTGTGTAACTTATGCGAGAAAGCGAGGAAACACATGTTATGTGAACTGGTCACCATATTACTGATCGTTGAAAAAGGGGTGTTACAATAGAGTCAATCAATCAATCAATCTAGACACCTGCCTGCAATTGTAGATAACTGGTAATAACTATGGCAGGATTTCTACTGTATAAATGTTTTAATTATCAGAATCACAGTGGAACGTCTATTGTATTACTGGGTTAGGGGACAGTTATTATTTGACTATTATTGTTTTCAGATTGCTTTAACCCTTTCCGATATATAGACGCTTTCTGACACCTCTGCAGCAGACGCCTTTTGAAAACATTGTGACAAAAGGAGAAATTGCTCAACATTTATAAAGATTTTCTGTGTTTTTGCTTAGATGTTTTCAAAGTCGTCTGCTGCAGATTTGTTGTATGTGGGAAAGTGTTAAATTCTAAAGAGTCTCACACTTACTTAGTAGTTAACTCTCTCACAATCATGCATTCCCATTTTGAAATAAGTGCAGCAGACTACTTTTGAAAACATTGCGGCAAAAGGAAATATCGCTCATTTCTTTAATAAGATTTTCCATACTTCCAAAAGATGGTTTCCAAGTTGAGTGCTATAGGCATTCTTCCAAATAAGAGAAAGCTTGTAACAGAAGGTGTCTTCTGCAGATGTGTCAAAATGCATCTGCATGTAGGAAATGGTAAATGCATTATATTACTATCTCTTTTATTGCCAGGTTTAAAGTACAATCAATAGGAGGATCTGAGACACCAGAGTGAGTATCATCTTCTCAAAGAGATCGACATGGCATCAGTCCGCAACATAATAAATATTCTGCAACAGACGACTAACATCGTTGTGGCAAAAGAAAAATATAATCATATTGAGCCATTTCTCCTATTGCTACAATGTTTATACTTTTGTCTATAGTGATTTTCCATAATTTTGCCTAGATGTTTTCAAAATAGTCTGCTGCAGATTTTATGTTATTTGTTGGAGTTGGATTTTTGCATGGCATGATTATCTGAAAATTAAAGAAAGTTGATATATGCAGGATCTAGAATTCGCAAGGTCAAACAAAGACTTTTAAAAATCTTTACTCGGATATATACCTCTCGTGACAAATTGGCAGCAAACTACTTTTCTTAGAAACATTGTGGGAAAAAAAACATTGCTTATTTGATAATGTCTCAGTGCTGTCTGATCTAGAACAGCCCTGTTCAATAATAAATCATAGGAGCATCAAAGAAGCCTCTGATATCTCTTTCCCTCATACGACAATTCTGCAGCAGACAACTTTCAACATATTTTGTCAAAAAATAGAAAATCTCTATAATTGAATGGATAACCTATGACTAAAAGTGGAAAACATTGTGGCAAAAGGGGAATACCTCGTTTCGAGAAATTTCTTCTTTTGTTGTCTTTTGTCACTATGTTTTCAAAAAGCCGTCTGCTGCAAATTTCTTGTATGCCTTTCCCAACTGCAGACAAATTTTGACGCATCTACAGCAGATGACTCTGGAAAACATTGTGGCAAAAGATAAAATTGCTCAAAACAAGCAATTTCACCTTTTGCTACAATATTTTCAACTTTGTTTAGTAATTATACTTTCATTTACAGAGATTTTCTATAGCGGAAGGCTCAAGGTGATCTATTCTGATCACTCTCTGTCCGTCGGCTGTCTGTCCGTCGTCTGTCGTTAACTTTTAGCTTTAAACATCATCTCCTCCTAAACCACAGGAACTATTTCCACAAAACATCACAAGGATGAATGTTTCATTGGTGGTCCTCTTTCAAAATTGTTCAAAGATTTAAATTCCTTGTGTAATTTGGTTGCTGCGGCATCAGAAAGGGGGCCAAATGTCCAAACTTTAAGAATATTTTCCTCTGAATCTACTTGTCAGATTCCATTATACTTTGTTAGAAATGTTCCTTGGGTGACCCGCTACACAAATATTCAAGACATACTGATTGGTGGAAAAGCATGGCAGTCAGGCGGCATCAGAAAAGGGGCAAAATGACAAAATGTTAAAGTGCTTGTCTGATTTAAAAAAAAATGTAATATGAACCTTACTTCAGTGATCCTCTACTTAATTTGTTCAAGCAATGTTGATTGTTTACAAAGTCATAGCAACCAGGCATCATCACAAAAGGGGTAAATTGAACTTTTAGCTACAAATAACAACTCCTACCATTCCACTAGACCAATTTCAACTTCACAGGAATGTTCCTTTGTTGGTCCTCTTTAAAAATTGTTCAAAGACCTACATTCTGTGTCGAACTTTGGTTGCTGCGGCATCAGAAAGTAAGAAAAATACTCAAATTTTAAAAATCCTTTTCCTCCATAATCTGCTTGTCTGATTGCAAGATAATTTAGTAGAAATGTTCCTTGAGTAACTCTCTACAAAAACTGTTCAAGCCATATTGATTTTGTTGAAAAACAGGGCAGCAAGGCGGCATCAGGAAAGGCGCAAAATGACAAAACTTTATAACTCCATTCTTATTTAAGTTCTTGTTCGATTTCAAGATACAAATGGTCTTTACTGAAAAGCTATTTCTTTAACAGTGTCCACTGCTTGCAGTTTCATTTGCACTTGTGATCGAATTTTTCCCAGATATTTGCAGTTAAATATTTGCTACTAATTTACTATCGCTCAGGTGATCGATTTAGGGCCATCTTGGCACTCTTGTTTCTAATTGTTTTCAAAGTCGTCTGCTGCAGATTTGTTGTATGTGGGAAAGGATTAAATTAGTTTTCATATAATAAATATGATGAATTGAGGTATAACACAGTTTTCAATAATTTTTCAGTCATATCAAGTTGGCCAGTTCACCGACCGATATGTTTCACACAAGTACTCCACACATAAGTCTTCCAAAAGCAACTGACTACTTTTCTACATAAAGTGTTTGTTGCATTGACTTTTGTCATTCACTGGAAAGCATGTTATGGACTGAATTATCAGGTCTTGCTTTGGTTTTCCTAGAGCACAGCACAGTTATCCCTTTCCCACATACAACAAATCTGCAGCAGACGACTTTGAAAACATAGTGACAAATATCTGAAAAATCTCCATAAAAGATGGCTTAAGGTAGTTGGAGCGTAATGAAAACCTCCACTTGAAACTCTTCAATTTTAATGCTTTAGCCTATGTTGTTAAGCGCAGGACTTCAAATCTTTTGAGAATTTCAAGGAAGTGGTTTGAATCCCTCCAGAAGCACAATTTTTTTTTCTTTTCTTCTTCTTTGTTTTCATTAGCTAACACTTTTTACAAAAGTTTATATTGTACTTTGAATTAAAAAGTAATTAAATATATTTCTATACATAAATATTAGCTTCTTTGAAGATTTTATTACTTGCAGTCACGGCTGAAATAGGTGGTTGGGAATTTCAAACTCTATTTTTTTAAAATGAGACGTTTAAAACATTTTGATTTTTTGGCATAATATTCCCAAAAGTTAATTATCAATAAAGAACAGGTCATGAGTATTTCTAGAACTTGTTGATTTTTGCTTTTAAACGTCGATGTTCCAATTTATATATTTCTTGTTACTTTGATACCAAAGTATTACCAAAATGTTGAAAAATAAATGAATTAAAGGATTTTTCTTGTCTCTCGGATTATTTCGTTTTTATCGAAAATTCTGAAAGGGGGTTAGGGTAATTCAAATTAAAATAGAATTGTTATTTGAGGTTAAATTTCTTTTAAATTTTGTTTTTGAATCCAGGAAATGATACACATTAAGAAATTATCAAGCTGATCATAATTTGAAATGTTGCCCATTAGGCTCCTACTACCTTAATTGTTAAATAAAGTTGAAAACATTGTGGCCAAAGGAGAAATTACTCATCATGAGCAATTTCACCTTTAGCCACAATGTTTTCAAAAGTCATCTGCTGCTATTGCATCAAAATGCGTCTGCAGGTTGGAAAACTTCTGTTTTTGTTTTGCTTTATAGTCATACAGGAGATGGCAGTGACGGGGATAACTATGAGAAGTACACAGACAGCGAGTGGGGGAATAACGAGGAGAAAATACGTCCTTCACTGCTATTCAATTTTAGAAATAAACAGCCTAGTCAAGTGACAGAAAAACTCGCTTCGTATTTAGTTGTTATATTTTGTAAGTATATGTTGTGCTTGCTGTTTACAGAGACCTAGATAAGATGGTGTTAGACCTGTTCGACATAAAACAAATCGGCGGTACACAACTTTGAAGACATCTAGACAAAAATATTTAAATCTCTGTAAACGAAAGATTTATTATAGAACAGAGTTGAAAACGGTGTGGCAAAAGGAGAAATTGCTCATTATGAGAAAGTTAAACTTTTGCCTTATAGTTTTCCAATGTCGTCTGCTGTAGAGGCACCAGAAAGCATCTGTATGTGGTATATAGTCAACTGGTTTTGACTTCACAATATCACTAATTTAGACCCCATGTTATAAGAACCTAAAAGAATCGTCTCTGTTGAGTATAAGAGATTAGGCCTCAAATAAACATTTAACCCTTTCCCACATACAGACGCTTTCTGTTGCCTATGCAGCAGACAACTTTTGAAAACATTGTGACAAAAGGAAAAATTGCTCATGATGAGCAATTTTTCCTTTTGCCACTGTTTTCAACTCTTTTCAGTAATTACACTTTCACTTTTAGAGATTTTCCAGAATTTTGCCGAAACATTTTCAAAATCGTCTGCTGCAGATTTGTTGTATGTGGGAAAGGGTTAAAACATCAAATACATGGACTGGACTCCCTTTTAAGTGAGTGAAGTAGAATGATGAGAGTGACAGACTAGCTGGTTATTTGATACATTTGAACACAGTACTGATATATATTGCACAAAGACATTGCATGGGAAATCTATTGATATATAACATATACTGCGAAGAATTATAGAAATATGCAGGGATGTGAAAAATTTCCTATTGATAAATAATTCCCATGGATGTAATACAAAATGACATCATGTATTTCACGTTACATCAAGAAAATGCTTCTTTTCCCTCTTTATTTTCAATTTTTTTATTCACAAATCTCAAAGAAGGTGACTCTAAAAATATAATATTATATAAAACAATTTCCCTTTCCAACATGTTGATGTATTTTGAAGCATCTGCAGGAGACAAATTTTGCAAACTTTGTGACAAAAGGAGATGAACAATTTCTCCTTTTGCCACAATGTTTTTAACTTTATTCAATAATTATACCCCCTTTGAAGAAGAGGGGGTATATAGGAGTCACTGTGTCGGTTTGTCTGTCTGTCGGTCGGAAGCCATATATGAAGCCATATTTTGTCCGGCCTATTTCTTATAAACCACTGGGTGGAATTCAATAAATTTAGATGAAGTTTCTATACCAAGAGTAGATGTGCATATCCTATTTATCATCTTCAGTGATAGTTCTAGTTCTACTTGTATAGAGATTTTTGGCTGGATTGCACTTGCAATTCCGATCTATAGATTGGCGATGTCCGTCTGTCTGTCTGTCTGTCTGTCTGTCCGTCAACATTTTGGTTAAAGTTTCAGGTTGAGGCAAAATCTCAGTACTGGAAAGGGTTACAAACTTGAAACTTTGCCTGAAGGTAACCAGTAACAAGTTCTACTAATTTCTATGCTTACTTTGACCTTGACCTTGGTTTGTCGATTTTCAAGGTCAAATTTCCAACAATCCGGCCTTATCGTCTTCAGCGGTTTCGTGTCTATTTTTTAACATGAAGATGTATTTTGAAGCATCTGTAGGCAACGATAATTATATTCAATAATTCTACTTTCTTGTATCAAGATTTTCCATTTTTAGCTCGACTTTTGAAAAAAACGAGACCTATTGTCATGACCCTGGCGTCGTCGTCGGCGGCGGCGTGGTCGTCCGGTTAAGGTTTTTTGTTTAGCTCAGCTTTTTTTCTGTTTTTAGCTCACCTGTGCACGAAGTGCTCAAGGTGAGTTATTGTGATCGCCCTATGTCCGGCGTCCGGCGTCCGTCGTCCGTCGTCCGTCAACATTTTCTCCTCTGTAACCGGTGGGTCAACTGGGATGAAACTTCACAGAAAGCATCCTCTCAATGTCCTCACCAGAATTCCTTAAAATTTTCGGGATCCATGCATAATTCTGGTTTCCATGGCAACGAAATGAAAAAACTTCAAAATTCTTAAAAAATCTTCTCCTCCGAAAGTGTCAGGCCGATTTTCAAATAATTTTGTAGAAATGTTCCTCGGGTGACCCTCTATCAGATTCCTTCAAGCCATGTTGATTGGTCGAAAAACATGGCCGCCAGGGGGGGCGGGGTTATTTTTCCTTATATGGCTATAGTGCAAACTTAAAAAATCTTCTCCTCCGAAAGTGTCAGGCCGATTTTCAAATAATTTTGTAGAAATGTTCCTCGGGTGACCCTCTATCAGATTCCTTCAAGCCATGTTGATTGGTCGAAAAACATGGCTTCCAGGGGGGGCGGAGCTATTTTTCCTTATATGGCTATAGTGCAAACTTAAAAAATCTTCTTCTCCAAAAGTGTTAGGCCGATTTTCAAATAAATTTGTAGAAATGTTCCTTGGGTGACCCTCTATCAGATTCCTTCAAGCCATGTTGATTGGTCGAAAATCATGGCCGCCAGGGGGGGGGGGGGGGGGGGGGCTTTTTTGCCTTATATAGCTATAGTGCAAACTTAAAAAATCTTCTCCTCCAAAAGTGTCGGGCCGATTTTCAAATAATTTTGTAGAAATGTTCCTTGGATGACCCTCTATCAGATTCCTTCAAGCCATGTTGATTGGTCAAAAAACATGGCCGCCAGGGGGCGGGGCTATTTTGCCTTTTATTGCTATAGTGAAAACTTAAAAAATCTTCTCCTTCAAAAGTGTCAGGCCGATTTTCAAATAATTTTGTAGAAATGTTCCTAGGGTGACCCTCTATCAGATTCCTTAAAGCCAAGTTGATTGGTTGGAAACTATGCCCGCCAGATGGCGGGGCTTATATAGCTAAAGTGAAAAAAAAAATCAGGTGAGCGATTCCAGGGCCATCATGGCCCTCTTGTCTAACAAACTACTACTGTTAAAGTCACTAAACTTCATAAACATAATCATAATATGTTAATTAATAAAAGTATATAGCTGGAAATCTTTATTTGTTTCACTTAAAACTTCAAAACGTAAGGTTAAGGTTTTTTGTTTAGTTCAGGTTTTTGACAATTTTTTACTCATGATCTTAAAAACTTTTTTTTTTTTGCTTGAAACTTCACAAACTTCCTGAGTGTTTTAAGTTGACCTTATATAACCAGTTTCATAACTCTGTAAATAGTATTGACAAAATTATCTCCCCATTTCGATTTAGAAAATCTACTTTGAAGGTAGAAAAATGGTGATAACTGAAACACAATTTAACCTATAGCTTTGAAACTTCCTAAACTTATTCAATGTCTTAACATAACTTGATACAACAAGTTCCATAACCCTGAACTTAATATTGACCAAATTATCCCCCCTTTTGGACTTAGAAAATCTACACTGAAGGTGTTGTCATCCGGTTAAGGTATTTTATTAGGTTGACTTTTAAAAAAAAAAGGGGGGCTATTGTCATGACCCTGGCGTCGTCGTCTGCAGCGGCGACGGCGGCGGTGGCGTGGTCGTCCGTTTAAGGTTTTTTATTTAGCTCATTTTTTTTATTATTTTTTCTCCCTATCAGTCGAGCGTCTGTGCCGTACGCGGTGCTCTTGTTGTTTGTGTAGATCAAGATTTTCCATTTTTGTTTGTGTAGATGTTTTTCAAAGGCTTCCGCTGCAAATTTGTTGTACGGTATATGGGAAAGGGTTATAATTTTGTTTTTGTTTTATAGGTATAGTGAGTGTTGCGTTTGGATTGTTTTTAAAATTTGCTGAAGATGAACTTGGAGACGGGAAGGCATGGGCAATTGTACTGACTGTGATATTTGTAATCATTATGTCCTTACTGCTGATCTCTTTAGGCTGTCAACCACAGAATCAGGCAATAATTACATTTAAGGTAAGGAGATGCTCGATGTTTCCAAATACAGTCCAACCTATGTTTAAAGACCATCTAAGGGAAGAGAACATTCTGGTCTTTGTTCACAGGTGGCTTTCAATTACAGGGTCATTTATGCAGAAAATGAGTAATATGGAAATTTAAATTGTGGTCACTACAGACAGGGAACTGCTAAAGAAATTAGGTGTTTAGCACAGGTTTGACTGCTGCATTTATACAAATAGGGAATGTTACAGATGATTTTTAAGTATAAAACCTGGAATACGTTGAGCTTTTAACCCTTTCCCTCATAAGACATTTCTACAGCAGACGACTGAACATATTTTGTAAAAAAAAAGAAAATCTCTATAATTGAATCGAAAACCTATGACTTAAAGTGGAAAACATTGTGGCAAAAGGAGAAATTGCTCATCATGAGCAATTTCACCTTTGTCACTATGTTTTCAAAAAGCCTTCTGCTGCAGAGGCGTCAGAAAGCGTCTTTATGAGGGAAAGCGTTAATGCAGATTACTCTAATATTATTATGTGAGATTAATAGTTAACCCTTTCCAAAATGCAGAGGCATTTTAATGCATATGTAGCAGATGACTTTTGCAACAGCTCTGTTCAATAAATATACTTGCATAAATTTATAGATTTTTTTCATATTTTTGCAAAAGTAGTTTTTGAAATCCTCTGCTGCAAATTCTGCTGTATGTAAGTAAGAGTTAATTTATGATTGTTCATATATTTCAGGTTCCTTGGGTACCATTTTTACCGGGTATCAGTATATTTATAAACTCATTCCTGATGTTACGTTTACCCACACCCACGTGGTACAGATTTGCAATATGGATGTTTTTAGGTAAGACAATACTCATCTTAAAAATGTATTATCATAAGATTTCTACACTAAGCTTTAAAAGCCCGTCCATTGGAAAAGGTATAAGTTACCATTTTTTAAAAGTAGGTTCAGATAAGCCCGTATATTTCCTCCATCTCATCAACATCTACATGTTGGCAAGTTTAAAAGTAAGTACTATGTGAATAGTGTTGATCTGTATCCCACACAGTTCACAAAAGCCAACTTAACCCTTTCCCTCATATAGACGCTTTCTGATGCCTCTCAGCGCCTCTGCAGCAGACAACTTTTTGAAAACATAGTGACAAAAGAAGAAATTGCTCAAAACGAGCAATTTCTCCTTTTGCCACAATGTTTAACACTTTTAGTCATAGGTTATCTATCGAATTATAGAGATTTTCTATTTTTTGATAAAATATGTTCAAAGTCGTCTGCTGCAGAATTGTCATATGAGGGAAAGGGTTAAACCTGTTCTCATGGTCGGATGCATGTATTGTTTGTGCTTGATTAAATCATGTCGCTTACATGATTCAAATGTATATTCACTACACACATGTATTCTCTCCGATGATTGACAAAAGTCAGTGATTAATGTCAATTGTCTTCCACTAAATTGATTACACACATATATTCCGTATATCCAACATATATTTACTTATAAACTTGGCGTATGAATAAAGGGACTACAGTTTTAGTTTATTTTCAAAAGATGCATCTAGAACATGCAGATGGACAGTAAAGGAATGCCTGAGTCTTTCACTGTACGCAGAAAGCATGAGGTCCCCAAATCACTGAATGCAACACATATAAAAAATATCATGTCATTAGCGTTTAACCCTTTCCCTCATATAGACGATTTCTGATGCCTCTGCAGCAGACAGCTTTTTGAAAACATAGTGACAAAAGAAGAAATTGCTCAAAACAAGCAATTTCTCCTTTTTGCCCCAATGTTTTCCACTTTTAGACATAGGTTATCCATTCAATTATAGAGATTTTCTATTTGTTTACACAATATGTTGAAAGTCGTCTGCTGCAGAATTGTCGTATGAGGGTAAGGGTTAATAGATCAGCAAATCCCTGATAGAAATGCCTTTTGCAGTGGCTTTTGATAAGATTGAGGGAAAAGGAGAAAATGCTCATTTATTCATAGATTTCAATTTTCACCTTTTAATTACCCTGATGTAGTCCTGAAATGAAATATCTTGCACTCCTCACATAACACTTTCCAACATAATACAATTCTGCAGCAGACGGCTTCGAAAACATATTGGCAAACTGTAAGATAGTATATCTCCATAAATGAGAGACTAATTATTAAATAGAGTTGAAAACATTGTGGCAAAAGGGGAAATTGCTCATAATGAGCAATTTCTCCTGTTGTCACAATGTTTTCAAGAGTCGTCTGCTGCAAATGCATCAGAATGCGTCTGCAGGTTGGAAAGGGTTAATACCATAGCCTTTAATGCAAACACTATCGCAATAAGATAAGAGACTAGCTATATACATGCATGTTTTTTCACCTAATGGATGTTATTTTAATCCTTTGCCACATTCAACACACCTGCAGCATACGTCTTGGGAAAATCTTCTGGGCAAAAACAAGGAAAAAGTCGTCTGCTGCAAGTGTGTCTGCAAATGGGAAAGGGTTAACCCTTTCCCTCATACGACAAATCTGCAACAGACGACTTTGAACATATTTTGTCAAAAAATAGAAAATCTCTAATTGAATGGATAACCTATGACTAAAAGTCTCGTTTTGAGCTATTTCTTCTTTTGTCACTATGTTTTCAAAAGGCCATCTGCTGCAGAGGCATCAGAAAGTGTCTATAAGAGGGAAAGGGTTAATAAAGCAACCAACTGTTTTCAGTAGCCAAATTTTAACTTTTCCCTGGATGACTGCGTAAGAGAAGTTTTACCTCCTCTGTGGTGTAGTGGAAGAGTGACCGCCTATGGTGCAGGAGGTCGCGGGTTTGATCCTCAACCGGGTCATACTAAAGACTTTAAAAATGGTAGGAGTGGCTTCTCTCCTTGATGCTTAGGGCTGTGGGGTTAGCATTACGACGGACTCACTGGTGTCGGGATCAATGTACCTGTAGTACTGGTAAATTACCCAGGAAACACCGTGATATAAATGCAAAATTGTTGGAAGCAACGTAAAAAAAACCATACAAACAAACAAACCTGGAATAATTTTGACTGTAAATTGCATATTTTACCAGTATACCAACCCAATTCCCATATCCTCCCGTTTTTCAGGTTTCCTTTTATATTTTACCTATGGTATCCGACACAGTTCCGTGAACGGACACCATGACAATATATCCTTA
Source organism: Serripes groenlandicus (assembly GCA_031761405.1). NCBI lineage: Eukaryota > Metazoa > Mollusca > Bivalvia > Cardiida > Cardiidae > Serripes > Serripes groenlandicus. Next base: position 49,944,492 of record JASEVX010000011.1, on the reverse strand, counting down.
CACACCTTTAAACCCCTCCCTAGTACTGACACGGATGAACTTCTCGATGACAGCGATGCTGAAATAACCTTCTTTGTGGATGGGGATGGGGAATGATGGAGTACCAAGTGTTTTATTACCAAATACAGCCAACTACAGGGAGCTCAGTAATTTGTTGGTTTGTAGATAAATGTAAGCTGGAAAGAAAATGGTTTAATTTTTTGAATATATATGAATATCTAATGTTTTAACTCTTTTTTAAATACATCATACCTGCAGTTGAGGAATTTAAAACATGTTGGCGAAAATATATAAACTCTCTATTAATGAAAGTATAATTATTAAATAGATTAAAAAACTTTGTGGCTAAAGGAGAAATTGCTGATTATGATCATTTCCTCCTTTTGTCACAATGCTTTTAAAAGTTGTCTGATGTGTAGTTGTCTGCTTTTAACAACATCTGAGAAAAGAAATTAATTCTGTGAAATTTTTATTTTTAGCTCACCTAAGCACAAAGTGCAAGGTGAGCTTTTGTGATCACTCACCGTCCGACGTCCGTCATCGTCTGTACGTCCGTCTGTTAACAATTTCCTACAAATGACTTCTCCTACTAAACCAATTGACTGATTTCAAAATAACTTCACAGGAATGTTCCTTAGGTGGTCCTCTTTTAAAGTTCTTCAGAGTATTCAATTCCAAGTAGAACTTTGGTTGCTGCGGCATCAGAAAAGGGAAAAATTGCCAAAATCTTCTGGCCTGATTTGAAAATTATTTTGCATAAATGTTCCTTGGGGTACCCTCTACCTAGATTGTTCAAATATTTCAGATCCGTTTAAAAACATGTCCGCCAGGGGGCAGAGCTTGAATGCCTTATATGTGCATTGTTAAAACTTTAAAAATCTTCTTGTTCAAAAGTACTGACCCAATTTAAAAATAATTTGGCACAAATGTTCCTTGGGTTTTCCTTATATGTAATATAGTGAAAACTTCAAAAAATCTTCTTGTACTAAATCACTGGTCACTGGCCCAATTTGAAAATAATTCGGCACAATTGTTCCTTGTGTGACCCTCTGCCAAGGTTGTTCAATTTGTTTTGATCTGTTGAAAAACATGGCCACCAGAGGGGTTGCTTATTATCCTTATATGTATAGAGTAAAAGCTTTGAAAACTATTAAAGTTCTATTGAATCAAGTGAGCGATATAGGGTCATCATGGTCCTCTTGTATTTATTTAGGTTTATGTTTGCAGGGTATTTTATTTTATTCTTTTGTGTATGTTATTGAATCTTTGTGAGAATTATGTTTTATAAGTATGTTTTGCTTTGTTTTATTAGCTCACCTGTCACATAGTGACAAGGTGAGCTTTTGTGATCACCCTTTGTCCGTAGTCTGTCCACAATTTCTTGTGAACACGATAGTCTTCATTTATTATCCGATATTTATTAAACTTATTCAGTAGCTAGATATCCATGAGAGCTCGGTTCCTTTCGAAAACCAGCAAGATCCGTCTGTGCATGACGGGATTATGGCCCTTTAAAATTGGCAAAATTGCTATAATTGACCTTGTGAACAAGTTAAAGTCATCATTTATTATCCTATGTTTACCAAACTTATACAGTAGCTAGATATACATGAGAGCTCCGTTCCTTTTGAAAACCATGCATGAATGGATTATGGCCCTTTAAAATTGGCAAAATTGTTATAATTGACTTTGTGAACACGAATAAAACTTCATTTATTTGTCACATGTCCTTTACATTGGCAATATTGACACATTGTTGGATGATACAGATATTGAAAACAGATATAGATAAATTTCAAGATAAAGATTCAGAATGCTCCTTAAGTGACCCACTATCAGATTCCTTCAAGCCATGTTAATTTGGGGGCTTATATGGCTAAAGTGAAAAAAAATAAAATCAGGTGAGCAATATAGGGCCATCATGGCCCTCTTGTTTCAAATAGGATCAAATGACAAATACCACCAAGAAAACACATTCAATTTAAGTTTCCCTGATTTCAAGTCTGACAAATTGACAAAATGGTGACGTTAGCTGACTGAATACCCTGCGTACACCACTTACTGAATACCCTGTGTACACCACTTACTGAATACCCTGTGTACACCACTTACTGAATACCCTGCGTACACCACTTACTGAATACCCTGCGTACACCACTTACTGAATACCCTGTGTACATCACTTACTGAATACCATGTGTACACCACTTACTGAATACCCTGTGTACACCACTTACTGAATACCATGTATACACCACTTACTGAATACCATGTGTACACCACTTACTGAATACCCTGTGTACACCACTTTTACTGTGCTAGCTGCAACTAACCCTCTCATTAATTGTTCTAAGATGAAAACCAATGTGGCAGCTACCAAAAACCTCACTTTAACCCCAAAAGCACCACTGATGGAGTGAAGACCATTATTTTTCAAGCCACAGCAACACCACTCCCATAGTTTGAACATATGAGAGGTTTAAATGGGGCAAACCTTACCACCAAACAGTACATACATAATTGGCCTATGTATCCATTGAAAGCCAACACATATTATAAAGTTTAAGGCTGCAGTACAATATGTTTCCTACAAAACTGGTTATTGTTATCCCCAACAAAGGTGGATGTGATAATGGTTTGGTGTTGTATGTCCATCCGGAGTTATATCTACGGCATTGATGGATAGATTTGATTAAAAGAACATGTGTATTGAAATGTTAACCACCATGGGGAAATGACAGATGGCTTTCAGATTGCCTCAAAATCAGAGTTATCTCAAATTGATCTATTATTGCATATATGTACTGTATATCATTTAAATTTCATGGAAAGGGAGATAACAGTTTTGAAAATTAATCCGGTTTTTAAGAAATTATTTTTGCTTAATCAGTGGTTTATCTCAATTACCTTTTGAACAATCTTAAAGCCACATTTTTCATGAAAATTTCATCAAATCTCTATCAAGCTCTAAACAGGTTCGTGTTGTTTCAAACACTAGGCCACCTGGTTAAGTTAAATAAAGTCTTTAGAACACTCCAGAGGCCTCATTTGTCACCAAATCTTTGTGACAGTTCACCAGAACAATGATTATCATTAGGTCTAGTTCTTGTTTAAAACTGGGTCACTTGGGGTCAAATTGAGCACTATAGAGGCACCTCACTTCGTTAACAAATTTTGAAATTATTTTTTTAACAACTATTATACCAAGGCATTATTTTACAATTGTTTTTTGCTAAGAATCTCAATTCAACAAATTAACTTGTCCACATTTATTTCAACCACAATATAAAGGTTGTTTTTTAAGTGTATTTTGTTTTATCTCTGAGAGAACTTGTTTTATCTTTATTTTTGTCTTCATGTGTATTTTGTCATATTTTGTGTTCATTCTTTTTTTTTTTTCTGAATATAATTTTGTGTGTATTTCAGGTTTTGTCGTATACTTTGGTTATGGTATGACCCACAGTAATGAAGAATCAAATAGATCAAAAAGAGACAATGGGAGTGACTACTCAATTAACACAGAATCTGTTCCAGTAAACGAAGCTTCACCACTGATCAAATAGTGATAAAACCATGCAGATCTTGTTGACTAGTTGTTCTTATTTAAATCTTTTCAAGACTCGATCCTTTCCCACAAAAAACAAATCTGCAGCAGAAAACTGTTAAACATCTAGACAAATATATATACGGTCTATATTAACCCTTTCCCATATACAATAAATTTGCAGCAGACCACTATGAAATTATGAAGTCCAAAATATAAAAAAATCTCTTTTAATGATAGTACATGTATTATTATTGAATAGAGTTGAAATCGTTGTGGCAAATGGGCAATTTCTCCTTTTGCCTCAGTGATTTCAAAAGTCGTAAGCTGCAGAGGCATCAGAGAGCGTCTATTTGTGGGAAAGAGTTAGATATATAAGTATAATTATTTAATGGAGTTAATGTTGTTCATTATGATCAATTTCTCCATTTGCCACAATGTTAACAACAGTCTTCTGCAAGTGGAAAAAGGTTAACCATTTACCTGATATGAAAATTGCAGTTGTCTTCTTTGAAAAACGTCTCGGGGGGGGGGGGAAAAACAAATGTCATTTCTGGAAAGTTTGAAGTGTCATTTTGATGCAAAGTTGGAAACAATGTAGGAAAGGAAAAAATGACAATGCTTCAAAACTTGATTGCTCAAAAATCGTCCTTACATGGGAAAGGTTTATTGAAAAAACCTTCCAGAAAGAAGTGATAATTGGACAAGGAGAAACTGTTCAAAAGTCATTTGCTGTATCGGGCAAAAGTGATAGTTAAAAAGATGATATCTTTATTTTTTTTGTTACTTCAAAATAAATGTTTTGTCCTATTTCGATGAGTTTCTTGCAAGTTGTGTTTCATCAAGTATTCAGACCGCCTCAGTGGCGTAGTAGTTGAGAGTAATTGAGAGTCCGCCTCGACTGTCGGAAGTTGTGGGTCCAATCCCGAGCTGGGTCATATCCAAGACTTTATAAATGGTAGTAAGGGCTTTCCTTCCTTGGTGCTCTGGATTGTGGGGTAAGTATTTCGACTGACTTGCTAGTGTCAAGATAAGTGGACAAGTAGTACTCGTAACTCACTCAGAACTGGATTGTGGGGTAAGTATTTCGACTGACTCGCTAGTGTCAAGATAAGTGGACAAGTAGTACTCGTAACTTACTCAGAAAACACTGTGATATAACTGAACAAGTGTTGCAAGTGGCGTGGCGATCAACAGCATATAAACATTTTTTTATCTTTCAACAGATAAACGTATTCAGTTAGCTATCAACTTTTCCTGTAGGATTCTAAGTTTATCAACAAGTTTACTCTGGTTCCTGATCTTTGAACACCAAGCTATCCCAGCAATCATGAGTACCAAGTGGAGATGACATTACTCCATTAAGCTCTTTACTCGCCTGATGTCCATGCCAGTCTTGTTGACTTGAATAGATCAACCAGAGGACTAGATAAAGGGGAGTAAACTCGGGTTTTCCCCACAATATCTGTCTAATTACTCAACAAATCGGGTTTGAATGTCAAATAAAGATTTTGGAACATAAAAAAATAGCAATATTTGGAGCTCTGGATCAATGCTTTATGGTGAGTTGTGCTTACTGATTATACCATTGCAGCTGAAGCTATAGATCTAGTCTTTATGAAAGTTGATGAATGTTAACCCTTTTCCACATACAACAAATCTGCAATAGACGAATTTGAAAACATCTTGGCAAAAGTATTATTGAAAGAACAATATGTTGAATAAAATTGAAATCCTTATGGCAAATGGGTAGATCTGGGTGTCTTTTAAAAATGAACCAAACTTTCATGGATATCTAACTACTGTATAAGTTTGATTGAGATACAATCAAAAATAAGGACTATCATGTTAACAAGCCCTATTATAGCAAATTTGACAATTTCAAGGGCCATAATTCAGTCATGCATGGGGCAGATCTGGCTTGTTTTCGAAAGGAATCAAGCTCTCATGAATATCTAACTACTGTATAAGTTTGATTGAGATACAATAAAAAAAAAGAGACTATCGTGTTAACAAGGTCTATTATAGCAATTTTGACCATTTCAAGGGCCATAATCCAGTCATGCATGGGCAGATCTGGCTGGTTTTCGAAAGGAACCGAGCTCTCATGGATATCTAACTACTGTATAAGTTTGGTTGAGATACAATCAAAACTGAAGACTGTATCGTGTTAACAAGAAATTGTTTACGGACGGACGAACTCATGGGAGAGTACTTGTGGGGTTATTTCCTTTGATGTTTTACTTGTGGGGTGCACCCCACAAGTATGCAATTCATTCCGTAATTAACCCCCTTTTACGGAATGAATAACATTAATATGCAAATGAGATACCCGTTATAAAAAATCAAAGAAATCTATTTATCGTGTCTTTATAAGGGTGGTGAGTGGGCTTTAGGAAAAACACGCACCCCACAAGTACTCTCTCATGCGCACGGACGACGGACAAATCGCCACGACATAAGCCCTTTGGCCAGTAGAGCTAAACATTGCTCATCATTAGCAATTTCTCCTTTTGGCACAATGTTTTTAAAAATCGTCAGAAAGCGCCTGTATAGGAGAAAGTGTTAAAAAAACAAAAACAAAAAACCAGTTCCAATGTGTATGAAAAAACACCATAAAAACACGCACCCCAAGTACTCTCTCATGCGCACGGACGACGGACAAATCGCCACGACATAAGCCCTTTGGCCAGTAGAGCTAAAAATTGCTCATCATTAGCAATTTCTCCTTTTGGCACAATGTTTTTAAAAATCGTCAAAAAGCGCCTGTATAGGAGAAAGTGTTAAAAAAACAAAAACAAAAAACCAGTTCCAATGTGTATGAAAAAACACCATTGTAGCAAGGGAACCCAATACCTCTAAGGTCAATGTAATATAATTAGGATATTAGAAAGTTAACATTAAGCTCGACTTTTCGAAGAAAAGGTAAGCTATTCTGCTTGCCTCGGCGTGACGGCTGACACCTTAGGTAAGTTTTTTGTACCACGACATTTTTGTTCAAACCATTTCAGATATTGTTTTGAAACATACAATATACTGGTTCAACATCATTACCTCTATCAAAAGACAAGAGTATATAACTCTGTTAAGGTTTTTGTAAGAATTATGGCCCGTTTTTTACTTAAGATTTTGGTTAAGGTTTCAAAACCATTAGAGATATTGCTTTGAAACTTAAAATACTTGTTCATCATCATAACCCTCATCGACAGACAATAGTACATAACTATGTCAAGGATTAAGTAAGAGTTATTGCCTTTTTCGATTTTGAATTTTGGTTAAGTTTTTCATACTACTGTTCCTTTATTGGAATAAAATTCATAAAATGTATTTTAAAGTCATTTACCCAGATGTTCTGTTTGACTTGAAACTAGATTACACTATAAAAGTTGTGCGAATAGTCCAGCATGCTGTCCACGGACAGTTCTTTAAATAAAGGCCCCCCTTTTTGACTTTGAATCCTGGTTCGCCGAGCCCCGGTAGCTCAGTCGGTAGCGACGCGGGTTGTGAGTTCGAATCCCGGCTCGGCCATCTTTCTTTCCGACGATTGACAAAAGTCAATGCGACATGCGTCATTCTTCTTCCACCAATGGGCTAAATCTATGTGGAAAAGCAGCCAGTTGCTTGGGAAGATTGTTGTGTGGAGTACTGGTGTGAGAAAACCAGGAAATGCATGAGTAGGTGAACTGGCCGCCGTGATATAACTGAGAAATTGTTAAAAACGGCGTTAAACCCCAATCAATCAATCAATTGAATCCTGGTTCTGTTTTTTGTACCATTCCACTTTTTGACATTTCAAACTTTACTGTTATATTCAGGGGTATCAAACAATTCAGTTAGATATCTCTTGACTTAATATCTTGCTGTTTACCCTTTGACAAATACAGAGATTTTTGTTTTGCCTTTTACTGCAAAAAGTTTTGTTTTATTGGCAAGCTATACAAAATAAAAATGAGCGCGCTATCTTACGGACAGCTCTTGTTTAAGGAAAAACTTTTATCTTGGTAATTATGTTAACTTGTCTTGAAGTTCAGCACTTTAAATATGACAGCAGTGGCTTCCCTCCATGGCGCTTCGTTGCTTGCATGGATAGCATTACAAATGTTGGCTGGTGACGGAAATTCTGTTGAAAGAAGGGTCAAACACCATGGATGATACACTGATGTTCTGGTAATGATTCTTCATGGTAAGTTTTGTTTACAACGTATACCTATGTCCCAATTTTAACGAATTTCGCTTCAGTGCTACTGTACTGTATAAGGTTCCACATACAGGCAGGTAACTCAGTTGTCCAATATTTGCGAGGTCACGGTCACTAAAGGCAAGTTGTGTTATCTTTAAGATTACAGCTTCAATTTTGATGAAACTTCATGTCATGCCAAGCCACTGAATATGGCGAACAAAAGTAAATGAAAATTCTTGGTTTACGTTCTCAGTGACACTTTAAAATCTTTTGGCATAAAACTTTCCAGTTTTTATCAGAAGATGGTATATATATTGCATATCAGAGCCGTCACACGAGAAATCCAACATTATGAACTCTGCGTAATGTATCGACCCAGATCAGCCCGCGCAGGCTAATCCGGGCGGACACATTCCGTCTCCGGGTAATAGAGGTATAAAGTAATGATTCCCGAAACAGAAAAAACACAGGTGAAAAGTGTCTGTCTGGGTTAGCCTGCGTGGCAAGTTTAGGCATAGCAGGGTGAATGTATTAAATACACTCACCCTGGGCATAGGTAGATACTTTACGCAGAGTCCACAATGTTGGTTTTCTTGTGGGACGGCACCTCTGTGGATGGAGAAGATTGGTGAAACAGTTCAACCTCACAGGTACGCCTGTGTCTTCACTGTACACAGATGCACTAAGAACCCCAAATTGCTAGATGCGAGCTCATATTATAGTACTTGCGGTATTCAATTCTTTTTGATTTTTTTCCTATATTGAATATTTGCTATACGATCAAAGTGACAATGAAATACTTCAATCATCTGAAAGAATTACGGCCGACTGATTATCAAACGTTGTGATTCTTCTGAACTGCGAACCTTTCTCGGTATCGACGATCACTTGACTTTAAACATATTTTATCATCCACAAACAAGAAATATCCTTAAAAAAGATAAACGGCGATCAATATGAGAACACACTAAGAAATGGATCACACAATAATCTATGTGTTTACCAAAGGCTAATCGGCCATCTCCATCCAGCTTCAGTTTCTTCTATAAATATATTATCAAGGGCGAGAATACGCCACATGACTGGAGATTACGCGAGGCTTCCAAGAGGTGTATAAGTTTCAATTGACGATAAATAACGGAAAACAATAATTAATATTTTGGTCTTAAATATTATATTTCAGACGTTTTCACTGATTTTTTTTCACTGATTTTTTTTCACTGAAATTTATTTCTTAAGGAAAACAATTAAAGTTAGAATGCAGAACATTTCATTTTAAAACTTCAACTGATTAATGCCTCTCGTATGATCGCAAATTTAACTATGAACCAATCAAAACGTTTCATTTCCTTTATTTCTTCGACATTATTCACTAAATACAACATTTGTTTGGTCTACAATTTAGATCATTTTTTTTAACATCTAGGTCAAAACTGAGGTTAAACAGCTATCTCCGAAAAAAACCCATACAGAATGAAATTTAGATTCTCCTAATTTGTCTATAATATTCATCGAGTAGTTATTGAAATTTACTTGATTATTTAATAACAACAATTGATAAAAATAAAAAGACAGCCATACCGAACGTTTACAGTATTTTTTTTCATGATGAAGAGCTTATAACTAGAATCAGTTTGTATTCATAACCTTACTCTTCCAAGACTCGTCAAAACTGATCATTTCAAAAGGTATATAAATAAAAGAATAACGTTGATGCAGAGCAGGAATATGTTTGGAAAGAAAACCCTTTTAATCGCTCGGGTTTGTTTTAACAAAAAAAAATTAGAAGTTGTTTGCCCGCAGATATGTTGAAAGTGGACAGAATCGGGAACATGTTAACATTTGGGGAGATCATTCCTGACAAAGTCTTTGATAGTCCCTGATGACGATTTACATGTTCCTATCGTTGAATGAACTCTAGAAGTATTCCAAGTTTTCAGAGACACCATTGCAGCGCAGGAACATTCAATTTGACCATCACTGAGGTGGAAAATTGCTAGATTAGGAAGTACCGTCACTGCAGTCGGTAATGACGTCAGTGGTGTTTTTGATAAATCTAAGATTGTTATTTGTTGATTGTGCGTGAATGCCTGAGAGTCGATGGACTGTATTGGGTTGTTTGTCAGGTACAGAAGTTTTAGGTTCGTCATACCAGCAAAATCGTTCGCTCCTATACTCGAGATAAAGTTGTGGTCGAGTCGAAGGACCGTCATCTTTTTAAATCTGTTTAGAGCATTCGGAACAGTTACGAAACTGTTATTCGTAAGATCAAACTCTACGACTAGATATCCGTCTAGTCCATCATGATCGTAGATAGTGGTGATTTTATTGTTACTAAAGGAGATCCTGGTGACAGATGGAAATAAAGGAAATATATCTGGTATACCAATCAGATTATCGTCAGAAATTGTCAGCGTGGTGATGGAACGTGGTACCGTACTATTCTGTTCGCATGGATAACCTCCGGTCTTATTGATGAAATAGTTGAAAGAGAAGGTGAATGTTTTCGTGTTCTGTAGCGTGCAGATAGCCGAGGGAATGTTGCCTAGCATTGTACTTTGTAACGATAGGGTCTGTAAACTAGAGCTGAAGCTAGAGAAAGCGTCCTTTGGTATTTCCGTGGTACCAAGTCCTATCACGGTAAGGTCTCGTAGCGCAGTGAAATACTGCATCTGGCTCGGCCAGGCATTGAATATGTCTAGACTGGTACTGAAAGAGTTGAGTCTACCACCAATAGCGGACATAACCGTACCAGGAAGCGACGTCAACGGGTTTCCATCGATATACAATTCTCTAAGAGCAGACAATTTTTTAAGGGCGGCTGGTGGAGAGGTAAGTTTATTATCGCTGAGATCCAGCTTCGTAACGGCACTTTCTATACCTTCAAAGGCATCTTGATCGACACTTGTTATTTGATTCCATGCCAGTTTGATGTCAATACTCAAAGCTCCAGTCGTGCCCAGGGTCGAGAAGGCTCTTGCAGGAACATTGGTCAATCGGTTAAAGTTGAAGGTTACGGCTATTGTGTTGTACTTCTCATTGGCAGCAGTGAATGCTGGGATTGTCGAGAGATTTTGTCTACTGCATGTGATCGTGTTATACACACATTCACATGGTGGACCAAGCAGGCATTTACCTTCCAGAAGGAATGCTGACGAAGACGTTATACTCGTCAATACAACCTTAAATAGAAATACATTGAGATTTAGTGAATACCGGTAGACTGCAATATTGTTAAAGCGGCGTAAAACACCAATAAATAAATACCAGTATGTATAATGGCGTTGAGAAATTCATTAAGTGTAGCCCAAGGAAACTTATTCGTAGATTAAATTAATATTACTAAAGTGTACATAAAATCCATTCGTGCTTCCTTACTAATTGCCTTAGATGTACATGTACAAGGTTTGATTTGTTATTAAGACTGCTGAAAGCTTCCGTAGCATATGTTTAAATTATGTAGTATAGGTGCCATTTTATGTGTACACATAATATTAATTATGTCACCGCTAATGGAACAGTTTCTATTATAAGTATGCGGATTCGTCCAACTTTCTTATATAAACGTATGAATTACTCAAAAATAGACATTGTGATACCCAAAATTGCTGCCGATTACGTTTATATTTGGTCACACAAAGTGATCCCTACTTTTAAAACAGTTTCGGCTACCAGTAGAATTAAGCGTTGAGTTTACAAACAGTTTATTTCTCTTCTTCTTTCTTAACCCTTTCTCGCAAATAGACGCTTTCTGACGACTCTGCAGCAGACGGATTTTTGAAAATATGGCGACAAAAGAAGAAATTGCTCAAAACGAGCAATTTCTCCTTGTGTCCCATGTTTTTAACTCTATTCAAGTATTGTACTTTCACTTAAAGGGTGTTTCCATATTTTTCAAAGTCGTCTGCTTCAGAATTGTCGTATGTGGGATAGGGTTAAATCTTCAGTCACTACAACGTTATCTCTGTCAGGAAAATAAAGTTGAAGGGGTCTTCAATAAGGTAGCTTTTAAATTGAAATAGAAATTCGATGGTTTTGACCAAGAGGTCTTATAGTTCCCCGAAAAGCCAATATGTCAGTTAAGCATTCTTCTTGGTATGCCAGTAGCCCAGCCCCGGTAGCTCAGTTGGTAGCGACGAGGGCTGTCAGTCCAGGGGTTGTGAGTTCAAACCCAAGCTCGGCTAACATTCTTTCCGACGTTTGACAAAAGTCACTGTGACCAGCGTCATTCGTCTTCCACCAATGGGCTAACAGTTCAAGTGGAAAAGCAGCCAGTTGCTTGGAAAGTATGTTGTGTGGAGTACTAGTGTGAGAAAGCCTGGAAACACATGAGAAGTTGATCTGGCCACCGTGATATGACTGAACAATGTTTGCCCCAATCAATCAGTAATATGCCAATAAAGATATACAAAGAGTGTTCAAAGTAATACGTGTGACGATTGCCGATTACTAATTGAAAGTGTGACGAACGGACAGACGACGTAGAAGTGCTTGACAAGGCTGGAGACAAAAAACACAATCCCATATGAATTGGCAAACATCTGAAACCCCGTGTGGAACGGTTTTCCGGCGGCTTGGATCTAATGGGATTGCCTAGGCTTAATATGAATCAATCTAAATGTATGCTTTTGTAAATTAATCCAACCAAAATATTCCCAGTCAAATGTGAGATCGTTAAATAAATGCCAACCAACATTTTGGAGGTTATTCGTTAATACTTCCAGAATCTGTGTAAAATGCGTAATAATTCGGCTTCGGGGTTGCAATACTCTTTAGAAAATATAGAAAATAGTTCCCAAGTCTAAAAGTTAAACGCTTTTTCGAAACCTTTGGGTGAAGTGTACCAGAAAACCTTGTATTAATTATAAATAGCTTTGTTACGTACCACTGACAATAATACACGATACATCGTTGTACGAATCTGTCGGCAGTCAAGGTATTTTACAGCGATTACAGTTTAGTGCAGATATCTACAAATAAAATCAGAAATTTAAGTACGTCACATTTACACAGACCTTCGGGACTTGCCTACTAGCGTATATCAATATCCTGTCCTTTTGTGTAATCTGATCATCATGATCTTACCTGTTCGCCACCGAGTCGTGCAAGTATTTTGGAAGTCCATTCAGAATAGTTATGTCCAAAAGTAGTCTAGATCTATATGGATATACAATTATGGCATTGGTTTCAAAACCTCCGAAAACGCTTTTCGTGGGTCGTGTTTCCACCGGTTTATTGAATTAGAACATAACGATAAGTATAAACCTATGCAATTTACTAATGCTTGTGGTAATCTCTTGTATAAAAGTCAATGAGAGGTCATGAACCACAATTCTAGTTTAATTTTTTATGTTTAAACGTATCTCCCCTTTTCACGCCAGATGTCCGGAGTAAAACTGCAACACTATTGGAGTTGGTCGTAACATTTCACATGTGGGAAGATGCAATTGGAGGAATATTATTTTCTCAGTTGTAACTCCCTTTTTACATAAACATGTTTGTTCGGAATATACGTCACTTACAATTGTATGTAATCAATGAAATTAAATCCAGGACTGTTTGTTGTATTAAGGTATATGAACATGGAACAATGGTGGAGATTAAATAAAGCAATCAAACTAATTTTTAAAAAGTCGAGTTGAATTTCCCCAAAACACCAGAGCGGAAAAAAAAAGGATACCCATGCTGGAATCCAATTTCATTGAGAACTGTTTGGGTATTCGGGAGCCTTATTATTAGTGTTGGTTCAAACTTTGTTTAGCCCGGTTCGGTCTTTGATTCTTCACGATCATTGATGTCACAATGAGCAATTTCTCTTTTTGCCATATGTTTTCAACTCTATTCAATTATTTTACTTTCATTTACAAAAAAAATAGTTATATTTTTGCCACAATGTATTCAAAGTCGTCTGCTGCAGATTTGTTGTATGTGGGAAAGGTTTAGCTTCCAACCATGGGCTAAACTAGTCTATTTTGGAAGATAAGTACTCGTGTGAGAAAGCCAGGAATACCTTGGTTGGTGAACTGATCGCCGTTAAACTTCAATCTATAACTGGTTCGTGTTAACCCTTTCCCTCATACGACAATTCTGCAGCAGACGACTTTGAACGTATTTTTGTCAAAACATAGAAAATCTCCATAATTGAATGGATAACCTATGACGAAAAGTGGAAAACATTGTGGCAAAAGGAGAAATTGCACGTTTTGTGCAATTTATCCTTTTGTCACTATGTTTTCAAAAAGCCGTCTGCTGCAGAGGCGTCCGAAAGCGTCTATATGAGGGAAAAGGGTATAGTGATCTACCGCGACCGATTGATAAATTTATTAGGTTCAATTCATTTGACTATAAGTGGATTGATTGTTTGGGGTTTAACGCAGCTTTCAACAATCTTTCAGTCATATCACGGCGGCCAGTTCACCTATCCATGTGTTTTGCGAGTTTTCCCACACCAGTACTTCACATAACAGTCTTTTCAAGCAACTGACTGCTTTTCCACAGAGACTATTAGCCCATTGGTGGAAGACGAATATGACGCTTGTCGTATTGACTTTTGTCAAACGTCGGAAAGAAGGTTGGCCGAGCTGGGGTTCGAACTCACAACCCCTAGATTGACAACCTGCGTCGCTACCGGGACTCGGCTCTACTGTATACGAGGATACGATACCCTAGGGAAAGTTAAAACAACCGACTCTCGCTATCTACACCAACGCAAACGGGAAAATCGATTACCTCCGAGATATATAAGAAGAATCACGATGGAACCATATCTTTCTATTTATGAATGCAGTAGTCCAATTAAGGTATTCAGGCGTCCACGGTCAAGTAAATTGATGTTCACAATAATTCATAAGTACCTTTTAATTGGTAAACAATAATTTTCTCTCATTCAATTACTAATAAAGTAATAATCGATCGTATTTGATTTAAGTTTTACCTAAATACATTTTAGTGCTGTTCTGCGAAAACGAACCTTAGAAAATAACAAGATACAATAATTTTTATTTTGCAATATAGGCCACCGGCCCATAAGACAACATAATTGATACGTAAATACAATAGGTGTCTCCCTCTTTCTAACACGAGGTCAATGCATCTATAGTTACTATATAACCCACGTAAGGAAAACGGTAAAAATGAATTTAAGTTTAAGAAAAAGGCCGGCCTGCAAATCCATGGTAAAAGATCCAAGGAAAAGCGGAAGTTTCTTGAACATTCTTTATCTTATTGTCGAACAGTGCAGAGAAAGATCAGGCCGCGCGGATGCACTGTCTGATCTGAATCTACACTGATCGCAATTGCCTTAAGTTTGGTTTCTCAGAGCGCCACTTATTTAAGTTTTTCCTAACAAATAATCGAACATTTATTGTTTTAACTTTTACCTAGATGTTTTCCTTACCTTATTACGTAAGTTCCCCGAATAAGAGAGATTCTCATGTGTCTTGTGATAAAGTCAAGATTATCTTTGGTTTATTAAAGGTGTTGTACCTTTTGAACTTTACTCCAGACATCATTATTTGGCGGATTCATTGTTGACAAACAACTTCATTATTTTGGTAATCAGTTTCTACTATCTAAAAAAAAGTTTACATTATGACCATCTCTCTGCCACCAATGAATAATGAATTTGTTGTGACGACGACGATGCCAATGGTATCACAGGAATATTACCCACCAATGAATAATGAATTTGTTGTGACGACGACGATGCCAATGGTATCACAGGAATATGACCCACCAATGAATAATGAATTTGTTGTGACGACGACGATGCCAATGGTATCACAGGAATATTACGTATAAAAGAATACACTACAGACTGTTGTCAGACTAGTTATTTGCCTTCACCATTTCTATTTAATAATTCATTTTCATAAGCATACATGGATTGAAGAGAAGGCAAAGATAAGTAATCTTCGGTGTACTTTTATAATTGTACCGACATTTATAAATGGATTTATTTCTTATCATCACATAGACCAAATCTGCAGCAGACGCCTTTGAAAATTGTTGAGCAAAACTATGGAAAATGTTTAATAAATGAATCGAGTTCAAAATATTGTCACAATGTTTTCATTAGTCTTGTGCTATATACGTCAACATGTTTCTGCATGTGGGAAAGGGATACAATTTTTTCCCCTGCATGTCCATCTTTTGTTGGCACTACATTGTATTTCAATCTTCCGGGGACAACAAAACTCATCGAAAACGGAATGCTGCCTTTAACAAAACATTTACAAGGCCATGATGTCAAAACATGATTCTGTATTGCGAAACATTTATCTAAGTGCGCAGTTTCCTTATCTGTACAGAGTTCAGAAGTTATTCAAGACCTGGATGAATGTTAACCTTTTCCACCATACGAAAATCTGCAGCCGAATATTTGAAAACATCTGCACACAAATCTCTATCAATAATAGTTTAATGGCATAGAGCTGTAAACATTGAGACAGACTGAGGAGAAGTTAATGTTAGCCAGCAATTTCTCCTCTTGCCAAAATGTTTTTTACAGTTGTTTGCTGCAGATGCATCAAAATGCATCTGCATGTGGGAAAGAGTTAACCCTTTCCCACATACAACAAATCTGCAGCAGACGAGTTTGAAAACATACCCGATTTTTTGGAAAACTCCCTTTAAATGAAAGTACAATAATTTGAATAGAGTTGAAAAACATGGTGACAAAAGGAGAAATTGCTCGTTCTGAACAATTTATTCTTGTGACGCTATGATTTCAAAACTTGCAGCCATCTACTGCAGAGGCGTCAGAAAGCGTCTATATGAGGGAAAGGGTTAACCTTCCTTTATACAGATAACGTTTTGCTTTGCCACTGATAGAACGATTTCATAGCATTCCCCAATTGTGCAAGCTTACATTCAAACTCTTTCAATTACTACTAATGGAAGTCTGTGTGTTGTTTAACCCTCGCCACTTGCAGGCGCATTTTTGCGCATTTGCTGCTGACATTTATTGAAAACATTGTGGCAAAAGGAGAACTTGCTCATCAAGTGCAATTTCTCCTTTTGCAACAATATTGTCAAATGTTTTCAAAGTAGTTTGCTGCAGAGTTGTTGCAAGTGGGAAAAGGTTGAGGATAAAAGATCAACAATACAAGATGGCATGTTTAGTTTTTATTACAGCTATAAAAATAAACAACAAAAACATGAACAATTAGGCATAACGAATTCCCTGATATAGATGACTTTTGGCATGTTTGAAGAAGTCAACTTTTGAAAACATTAAAACACAACCTTTCTACCGTTCAGACAATATTTCTGACTTGTAGTAAAAAATACCCTAACAAATGTTATTTAAGGTGTTCCCAGTTTAACTAGAAACATGTATTAGCAGACTACTTAAAAAACATTTGGACAAACATATCGCTGGTTTCATGCAAAACGGTTGTAACTACATCTTTAACAAGATGTAGTTACAACCTTTTTGCATGAAGCCCTTGATATGGAAAATGTCTATGAACAAAGGTATATATTTTTTTAATACACCTCAAAACATTGTTTCAAAAGAAGGAATGTCATGCACTGAGAATGTTTTCCTTTTCTCTAATTATCTTTCCTCTTCTACAGAAGCATCAGGTGTTCTCTGCCTTTGGGAGAAATTTAATTATTCTAGATATAGGTCAAGTAAACACAGCCTCTGCTGTTTGTGTCTTTCTGGAACTTGAACATCCGGGACATGAGTGGAGTGTTTCGTGTACAAAAAGATCACAGTCTATACAAAATATGTGTCCACATTTAGTGCACTGGTATACCTGCAAAGATAAACACAGTGAAGTTTAGATATACTTATCATAGGGAATTATTTAAAAATTAAAGTACTGGGAGTACTCGAAGCTGATTGGCCCAACTGTTTTATATTAAGAATACATTCACAATATAGTGATTTATAATGTAACAGAAGTCTCCAACCGGAGTGTATTTCATGTTCAACTTGAAATTATGAAATCAAAAGCACTTCCAAGTTTACTTGAGTAATAAGAGAGATACTTAGTGGGGATTATCAATTAACACTTAGCGCGGCCTTTGGATTACATGAAGTTTCTAAATTAAAGAAACAGCAATTCCACAGAGTCAACATTTTGGCAGTTACAGGCTTGCAAGCTTAACCATTCATCTTAATCAGCTTAAAGAGCCCTGAGGTGGTAATAAATTGACTTCTGTTTGAGAGAAAATTAGAGCTAGCCGTAGCACAGCGCGCTTGATTATTCCACTGCTTAACCAGAATTTCTAATTCAAATAATAAAGGGCCATTATTTGCTTTATATGCAAGATAAAGTTATCTTACTTGATTGTTTATATAGGTGTGATGGATGGGAAGGGTTGTATAAAGTGACAATGCAATGTATAGAGTAGTTACTGAGATATGGACTCTTAATGTAGTTGCATGCAAAACAAAATTTGTAAGTAAAAAAAAAGGGCCATAATTTGTATAATATGCAGGAAAGCGTTATCTTACTCAATTATTAACATAGGTGTGATGGTTAGACAGCGTTATATAAAGTTTAAATGCAAAGCATCAAGAAGTTAATGAGATATGGACTCTTAATGTATTTGCAAGTAAAACTTTAATCAGAAGTAAATAAAAGGTCATAATTTGCATTATATGCAGGATAGAGTTATCTAACTTTATAAATGACATTACTGTGATGGTTGAGAAGCCTTACAGAAAGTTCCAATGAAATAAATCTAGCACTAACCAAGCTATGATGTACTCGGCTGCTGATGAAATATTCTTAATTCATTCAAAGTTGTCACAAAAAAAAGTGTTTATGAAAGACAAATGCCCCTGGGCCACAGGAAAGCATTTTAAAAGGTATGTTAAAGGTTAACCCTTTCCCACATACAACAAGTCTGCAGCAGACGACTTTGAAAACATGGTGACAAAAACCTGAAAAATCTCCAAAAAAGATAGCTTAATTGTTAAATAAAGTTGAAAACATTGTGGCCAAAGGTGAAATTGCTCATCATGAGCAATTTCACCTTTGGCCACAATGTTTTCAAAATGCGTCTGCAGGTGGGAAAGGGTCAAAAAGTAGGTTAAAGGTTGCTGTCAAGGTACAAAATCAAACCTTTTGGTATCACTAGAAATGTCTTGTCACAAGGAATACAAAAGTAAAAATTTGAAAGCATTATCATTACAGATAAAAATTACCACTAATGTCTTAAGTTTTTGCCACAAACAGACAGACAGACAGACAGACAGGGAATTAACTATCAGCCCCCAATATTTGATTCAAGAGAAATGAATAAAAACAAAAGCAACTTACACTTTGTTCCTCAATTACTCCTTGACATGCATAGCAGGAGCTGGAAAGAGAAATGGTGGTATAGATATATAGAGAATTTATTTACCTTTGACCTTTTGATACTGGATTTCTATCCCGAGAGACATTTACATGCCTGTAGGAAAGGATTAATGGTGGTATAGATATATAGAGAATTTATTTACCTTTGACCTTTTGATACTGGATTTCTATCCCGAGAGACATTTACATGCCTGTAGGAAAGGATTAATGGTGGTATAGATATATAGAGAATTTATTTACCTTTGACCTTTTGATACTGGATTTCTATCCCGAGAGACATTTACATGCCTGTAGGAAAGGATTGCATCAGCAAAAGTTTGTAATTAACATGTAAACTACTGAGATTAAAACTTCTCCTGTCAAATGATCAATTAATTGTCTTAACTAACATTATATTGTGTTAATTATAGCTGTGTTTACTACAAACCCAAGAATTATCTTGGTAAAAGGAATAAATACAGATTTCAGCATTTGAAAAAAACCTCTAATCCAGAGTTTAAACAGATTCTAAAAATATTATATCAATTCATGACTTATTGTCTAATTTCCTTGGTTATTTATCAGTTCAAGCAGAAGCTTATCCAAACACTATGCCATCAGTCATAAATATGAACGCTCAATAATTGTGTGATGTAATGTCATGGACAAGCCATTGAAAATGACAATATAATGGCGGAAATTCAAGGTTCTTTACTCAAATACAGAAGAGTCAATGATGCAAATTCGGCAAGCCATCTAGAAACTTTATACAGTACAGCTCAGAATAGAATGTCCAATAAACATGGAATGCAGTGTACGCAAGATTGGTGCGGCATTTGCTTCTGCCGGATCAAATGGGAGAGAGGGTAAAATTGTGTGAAATGCATGATGACAAGGGTTATATTTGTTTTAACAGGGTTAAGCATCATAGCGATACTCTTAACTATCACATACACAGGGTTTTCAAAATTAACTGATTGCCAATCAAAATCATCTGTTAAAATCACTTTTTGATCTGTTAGTTTTGCTCCCCCTTCCAGGGATTTGCCCTTGATGTGACCCCAAGCCTGATCGCTTACTTTTCTCATTTGATCTGTTATAACAAAGCATTTTGACAACCCTGCATACAATACCAAAGACATGAATATGGACTTACAAAATCTGATCTACAATATCTCCTTTTAGAATTTTTTTTTTTAAAAGAGTCCTGCTACATATGTGTCTAACTGAATCTGCATGTGGAAAAGAGTTAAGCCTCATGGGGCATGCTCTAACCCCCCACATAAATAAATAAAACACATAAATATAGACTTACATAATCTGATCTGCATCAAAGTCTGTGACAGGTACCTCCTTGGATTGATCAAGTGGAAATAAATGATGATAAGATCTTGCTAAATGGGGTGCAGATACTAATGTTAAACCTGCAAAAACAAAAACAAAAAAAGAGAAGAAATCAGTTATAACTTATAAAGCTAATTACTACCTGATATATCTGAGCAGTATCTTTTGTCATAGCCAATCTATGACTATGTAGTGAACAGGAAAGACCTTATGATCTGATAAAGTTAATGGCAATTACTACATGATTATTGGTTCTTATTGAACTGAGGCCTTTTGGTCATATTCACTCCTCAATTGCTTCTATGACTATAGGGAACAGGCAACAATAAAGTGAATAGGAAAGTGAACAGAAGGTATAAGCTGATCTAGATCTTTTGTAAATTACCAGAAAGTTCGAATGGCCATGCCAGGATTAAAATGTACAACCCCTTAACCCTTTCCCTCATATAGATGCTTTCTGACACCTCTGCAGCAGATGGCTTCTTGAAAACATGGCGACAAAATAAGAAATTGCTCAAGATGAGCAATTTCTCCTCTTGTCACCGTGTTTTCAACTCAATTCAATTATTGTACTTTCATTTAAAGGGAGCTTCCATGTTTTTGGGGATATGTTTTCAAAGTCGTCTGCTGCATATTTGTTGTAGGTGGAAAAGGGTTAAATGATAGAATATATTTGTTACAGACTGAGCTTCTCCTATGCAGCAATTTGAGCAATTTCTTCTTTTGCCACAATGTTTTCAACTCTTTTAAATAATTTAACTTTCCCTTTCAGTGAATTTCCGTATTTTTGCCTGCTGCTGATTTATACCATGAGGGTAAGGGTTAAATAAACATAGCTTACCACAAGCCTTACACTCAACAGGCAATTCGCAGTATTTACTTTTACACTGTGGACAGAAATACCCGCTAGTGCTAAATCCTTCCACTGTCTTACTGTCTAAATGGCTGGAAATAGAAACATTTAATTTAATCTTATATCTTACTGTCTAAATGGCTGGGAATAGAAACATTTAATTTAATCTTATATCTTACTGTCTAAATGGCTTGGAATAGAAACATTTAATTGCATAGATAGTCGTTGCTTTTAAAGTCTTTTTCTGTGATTGCTTAATCATTAAAATGATACGTTTAGTCTGATTATAACAGACTTCAGCAAAATATGAATTTTCAAAACACTGATGAGTGAAAAGATATCTGTACTACTGACAGAATAACTGTACTGCAGATAAAAATTTAACCCCTTTCATAATATGTTTTCAAAGCAGACAAATCTTAAAATATCTTATCAAGTAAATCATTTAACCCCTTCCCTCATATAGACGCTTTCTGATGCCTCTGCAGCAGATGGCTTTTTGAAAACATGGAAGACAAAAGGAGAAACTTCTCCTTTTGTCACAAAATGTTCAACTCGATTCAATTATTGTACTTTCATTTAAAGGGAGTTTCCAATTTTGTTTGGGTATATTTTCAAAGTCGTCTGCTGCAGATTTGTTTTATGTGGGACAGGAAGGGTTAAGGATTACTGTCAAATTTTCTGGTAGAAATTCAATCACAAGAGTTTACCATTTCCAGATTGCAATCTCATTTTGAATCATCTGCAGCAGACGACTTTTGCCACAGTGTTTTCAACTTTATTCATGAATAATATTTTCATTTATAGAAATTTTCAATATATCTGCCTGGACATTCTAAAAGTTGTCTGCTGCAGAGATAGTAGTATGTGGGAAAGGGTTAATGAAATATTTTTTACAAGAACCTCCAGAATGTTTTAATATACATGTAAGTTTCTTACCACATACACATGGAGGGCTTATCGTTTGATTTACTGCCACCTGATTGGTGATGTGGAAAACCCATACGGATCAGAGACGACTCGGTATTTAACTATAAAATAATGTATAATCAAATGAGAATACTTTTAATGGGAAAGGGGCTTTATTTTGAAAAAAAACCTTTTCACAAAATAAAAGCCCAAATGTTAGTCAATTTTTCATGATGAAGGTATATATGAGCCATTCCACGAGAAAACCAACATTATGGACGCAGACTAATCCTGGCTGACACATTCTGTTTAGAGTTAGGATTCCTAAAACAGAAAATCCACAGGAAGCAAAAAGTGTCTGTCCGGGTTAGCTTGTGTGACATGCTTAGGCTGATCCAGGTCAATACTTTATGCAGAGTCCACAATGTTTGTTTACATTCTCGAGAGAAGGCTCATATGATATTTCATGATCCTAGGATTGGTGGTTAAAAAGTCATGCCATGTCCCAAAAAGGCATTGAACCCTTTCCAACATGCAACAATAAGACGACTTTGAATAATAATATTAAAAATATTGTGTCAAATAGAGAAATTGCTCCCTATGAGCAATTTTCCTTTTTGCCACGATATTTTTCAAAAGTGGTCTACTGCAGAGGCAAAATAAAGTGATTGCATGTGAGAAAGGTATAAATTTGTACAACTCAGGAAGAACAAATGTTTTTGAAAAAAGAAATGCATGATATTTTCATAGCAAACTCAAACTGGTATATGAGATTTCAAGACCCTAGTATATTCAGTTAAAAAATTATGGTATGTTAAAAAGAAAAGAGAGCCATGATAGCCCTAAATCATTCATCCGCTTTACTAGAAACTTTAATAGGTTTTTCTCTACACATACAAGGACAGAGGTCTGGCCAAAGTTTTCAATAGATTAGAATGATTTGAACAAAAAAATACTACTTCAAGCTTTACATCATACGACAATTCTGCAGCAGACGACTTAACATATTTTGTCAAAAAATAGAAAATCTCTATTATTGAATGGATTACAACTAAAAGTGGAAAACATTGTGACAAAAGGAGAAATTTCTCATTTTGAGCAATTTCTTATTTTGTCACTATGTTTTCAAAAAGCTGTCTGCTGTAAAAAACGTCAGAAAGCGTCTATATGAGGGAAAGGGTTAAAGTAATATATCAGGGAAAAAGATGAATGGACACAATATTACATACCATGGCAGGTGGTGGGTTTGTGTTTTGATTTAACAGATCTTTGTAATGACTCTCATCTAATATGACTGAATACTGACCTACAAAACAAATATAATAATTATACATTCTGAACATTAGTTGACTGGCAACAAGTTATTAGGATCACTGTACTCTAAATGGGTTACCTTGTAAATGTTTGTAGAATTAATCAGAAAATAATAAATAAAAAAAAAAAAATATAGAAGAGGAATCTGCCGTGGCATCCCGGGTTCGATCCCCAGTCGCGGCATAACGCTCATGGTTGAGTGCTCTTGGGCAAGGCACATTTCCTAGCCTAGTACTGGTTTGTTTACCCAGGGATCATGAATAAGTGAATTGTCGCCGTGATATAACTGAAATAATGTTGAAAGCGGTGTAAAATCCAAATAAAAAAAAAAGTAATCAGTTTTTCTGTCTAAATCCTTTTCTAATCTGCAGCAGACAACATTGAAAACATCAAGGAAAACCTGTCAGTGAATGCTTGATTATTGAATAGTGTTCAAAACCTTGTGGTGAAAGGAGAAATTACTCATCATGATCAATTTCACGTTTTGCACAATATTTTTCAATGTTATTAGCTGCAAATGTGTCAAAATTGAGTCTGAATCTGAGAAAGTTTTGAATTGAATGGTCAGTTTAAACTTTCAAGGGTAAATCATTCTGGGCTGTGGGTGAAAGACAATTGTTAATCATCTTGATCTGATCATAAATTGTTTTCAAACTGCCTGCCTCCCTTTCCATCATATAGATGTTTTCTGATGCCTCTGCAGCCGACAGCTTTTTGTAAACATGTTTTCATTGATTGTACTTTCATTTAAATGGAGTTTGCAATATTTTTCGGGTTTGTTTTCAAAGTCGTCTGCTGCAGATTTGTTGTATGTTGGAAAGGGTTAAGGTCAAATGTCAAAGGTCAAAGTCATATTCAGAGGTCAATCATCAGGAGAATGTATATGACATGAGAGAGTTAATCATCAGTATCTGTAGATACACATAAATTGTCGTCAAATAGAAACTTCAGCTGCCAGTCTGATATTATCAAAAGTCACATGTCAAAGGTCAAAGTAATCCTTAGAGGTCAAACATTTGAGTAATACATGTTTAATACAAGTGTGTGCTTACCACTAGTATCTGTACACAATTTTTTACAAATACGAACTTCGGCTGCAAGTCCTATCATCGAGCATCTTATATGGTTTACATTCATCATCTGAAATCATTAACAGAAAAGGATTACCGTAATAACAAATGAGTCGTGTCCAGACAAATACAGCTATGTATTGTTGAATCTCCATGATAGTATCACAATAATGTGTGTAATACTATTTAGAGCATGTCCGTGCGATAATGTACAAATTGATATTTGTATGTTTGTATGGTGTTTAAGATTTCTTTCAACACTTTTTCAGTTATATCCTCGGTAATTTACCAGTACTACTGGTCCATTTATCCCAACAACAGTGAGTCAATTGTTATGATAATCCAACAATCCTTAGCACCAAGGATAGAACCAGTGACCTCCCACACCTGAGGCAGATGCTCTACCACCACACCCCGATACTTTTGTGAACAGTATAGATAGTGTTCAGCCTGCACATCTTAAATAAGCTAGTTAGAAGCTTGGGCCATCTTTTGTAAAGTTTGGAAAGACTGAGTCAATGTACAGGCTGTACTGAACCTACACTGTTAAACAAGAGGGCCAAGATGGCCCTAAATCGATCACCTGAATGATAGTAAATTAGAAGCAAATATTTAACTGCAAATATCTGTGAAAATTTAATCAGGAGTTCAAATAAAACTGCAAGGAGTGGACACTCAGTAAAAGAAATAGTTTATCAGTAAAAGCCATTTGTATCTTGAAATCTAACAAGAACTTTAATAAGAATGGAATTATAAAGTTTTGTCATTTTGCACCTTTCCTGATGCGGCTTTGCTGCCCTGTTTGTCAACGAAATCAATATGGCTTGAACAGTTTTTGTAGAGAGTCACTCAAAGAACATTTCTGCCAAATTATCTTGGAATCTGACAAATGGATTATGAAGATGGAGGTTTTTAAAGTTTGGGTATTTTTCTCAATTTCTGATGCCGCAGCAACAAAAGTTCTACATAGAATGTAAGTCTTTGAACAATTTTGAAAGAGGACCATCAAAGGAACATTCCTGTGAAGTAACGTTGAAATTAGTCGAGTTGTCATTTGTAGCTAAAAGTTCAATTTACCCCTTTTGTGATGACGCAAGGTTGCTAAGATTTTGCAATCAATCAATACGGCTTGTAAAAATCAAGTAGAGGATCACTGAAGTAAGA
The DNA here is from genome assembly GCA_031761405.1 of Serripes groenlandicus. Lineage (NCBI taxonomy): Eukaryota > Metazoa > Mollusca > Bivalvia > Cardiida > Cardiidae > Serripes > Serripes groenlandicus. Next base: position 49,918,817 of record JASEVX010000011.1, on the reverse strand, counting down.
CTCCTATTCAATTTTCTTAATATCAGACAAGGACTTAAAAAAAAAATGGAATTTCCAAATTTTGTCATTTTGCCCCTTTTCTGATGCCTCCTGACTGCCATGTTTTTCAACCAAACAGTATGCCTTGAACAATCTTTGTAGAGGGTCACCCAAGGAACATTTCTACTAAACTATATTGGAATCTGACATGCAGATTCAGAGGAGAAGATTTTTAAAGTTTGGACATTTTGCCCCCTTTCTGATGCCGCAGCAACAAAAGTTCTCAATGGAATTTAAATCTTTGAACAATTTTGAAAGAGGGCCACCAAAGGAACATTCCTGTGCAGTTTGGATGAAATTGGTCCTGTGGTTCAGGAGGAGATGATGTTTATAGCTAAAAGTTAACGACGACGGACAGACGACGGACGACAGACAAAAAGTGATCAGAATAGCTCACCTTGAGCCTTTGGCTCTAGGTGATCTAAAAAGGTCAATTACGTTGCAAATCTATTAAAATTGGTCTGTAACATTGAAAAGGGTTAACAAACTTAGTTTTACCTTTAAAGTTTCTATGATATCACCAGGATCACATGTAGTTAAACTTCCAAATAAAACTAGAACTTCTCGACTTGAATGACCAGGCATGTGTCTACAATGTAAGAATTCGGACTGATACATGTCATGTTTGACAAATCAACTAAAAGTCTAGAACTAAAAACCCAGACTGCACCCAGTAAGAACTGTGATGCAGCTGTCACAGCCAAACTATAATTGCAGGTATACTAGTTCACACTGTGATTATTTCTAGTGGTTAACCCTTCCCACATATAACAAATCTGCTGCAAACAACTTTTGGCAAAAATATGGAAGATCTCTATCAATGAAAGTAGAATTATTGAAAAGAGTTGAAAACATTGTGGCAAAAGGAGAAATTTAAAACATTGTGACAAAATGTGGAAATTGCTCATAATGAGCAATGTCTCCTTTTGCCACAATGTTTTCAAAAGTTGTCTGCAGCAGAGATGTCAGAAAGCACCTGTATGTGGGAAAGGGTTAAGACTTTCAAAATTATATATATCAGCAATTCACAACATCCCTTTTCCGTGAAAAAAAAAAATGATTGTGGCAAAAGCATTGCTTTTATTCATTAATTTTACGTTATCTATCTATGTAATCAACATTGTTTTTCTTTCAAAATTGGAATGATATTTACGCTAGTGGCAAACTAAAAGCATTACCCAATATGGTAAGCATAGTAAACCTACCTAAGTGTTTGCATCGCGAGTTCTAGTGAGTTTTGTAATGATGGTTCTCCGTGGCAGGCTCTCTCTTTCAATTTCTGTGCTGCTGTTATATGTCTTCTAGGATTACCTACAATCAGTTTTATCACACATTGTGCTTTTCACCCTTTCTCACATACAACAAATCTGCAGAAGACGACTTTGAAAGTTTCTTGGGAAAAGCATGGAAAAGCTCTCTAAATGTAGGTATAATAACTGAAAAGAGATGAAAACATTGTGGCAAAAGGAGAAATTGCTTGTTTTGAGCAATTTCTTCTATTGTCACAATGTTTTCAAAAAGTCATCGGGAAGCATCTATAAGAGGGAAAGGGTTAAGTGTCTCCCACTCAACAAGAGGTCAAGTACTGGTCCTTTCCCGGAAAAAATGCTGTATGTGTATCGTTGCTATACACTGAGCATGTTAAAGAACCAATAGGTATTTGTCGTAAAGAGCTAGGGTATTGCACCAAGATTCCCTTGTATCTAATTATGTCTCTTGAATTTATCTGCACCTGTCAGATGCTTGTACATGATATAGTCTACACTATCAAATGGGCCTATAGAAGCTAAAAAGCTTATGCTCAATCAGAGCAACTGGTCTCTATATTACATTGATTGAGCTATCTCGTAGCTCTAGATAAGACGTGTAATCCATTATCTAAAACCCAAGTTTACATGAGCAATAAGGGAGATAATGTGGGGGTAAATGTCAGATTATCCCCCTTTATCTAGGCCTCTGAACATACTCAACCTTAGAATGTTCATTTATCTTTGGTTCAAGTATTGGTAAAGTCCGCAGGAAGCAGACAGCAAGAGTGATATAAATATTATACTAATATAACTTGTAAAAACTTTTTTCACAATCAAATAAATTAATACTTTACTAAAATTATAATGTCTTTCTTTAATTAAACACTAACTACCAAAACCAAAGTTAATACATGTAGTTTTATGTAATAAATAGCACGTGTTTTGTTTTTTTCGTTTGTAAAACTCAAGTAACTAATGTCAGGGAAAGTCTAAAGAAGGACACAAATAAATAGATCAAGAATCTTACCTCCAAGTTCTGTGATTTTTTCAGCTCTTTTGTTTTTAGTTACAATAATTCCTAGTTGACTTATTGGATTTTGATCAAAGAATTCTTCTATGAAGCCTTCTAGTAACTGAAATGACCCATAGAGAGTGCCATTTAAGCAATATGTTACAACACAGATGAAATATAATGCATCTTATTATCTTGCATTATAACATCAATGATAGTTTCTGTTATAAGAAAATATGGAAAAGGGTTAATATAGCAATATTAACAGATGCTCCCCAATTTGTTAACAAAATGTAGATGATATAACATCCCAGAGACTCGTAGTGCAATATTTTTCTCACATCAACCATCCAACATGTTCATTCTAATATACAGCAGGCCTTTTTCTAGGCATCTCAAAGGTCAGATATGCTGACCCATTCCCAATGGCAAAAATCTTTAAAATCAAGCAGAATTCCCAATTTCATCAACTTAACCCTGGTTTTCTTTAAATTTCTAATTAAAAAATAATAGTGATTAATTTTGTCCAAATAAAGGTCCAAATTCTTTTTCCCAAAATGCCTAGAAAAAGGCCTGATACAGTGATTTTAACCTTTTTACTGCTGAAAGTTTGAAACCTATTTTATGAGGTCTGTGCCACCAGTATAGAGCCAGACCAACTAACTCATAAGCACCTTGCAAGAGCGAATGCATTCATGAGACCTGACTTAAAAATCTGTCTGGCTACTTTCATATATTTTGTTTATTCCTATAATGCCATATGTGTAAAAAGAAAATTGGAGTTTAATCAATGGGTCCTGCTTCCAACAGAATTTTACTTCTACCAAAAATGAAATGAAAATTTACTAACAGACATACTTTACCTTCAATGAACAAACAAGTCTATTTGGTTTGAGGTCTTGATCTTCCATGGCAAGAGACATGTCAATAATAATAAACAAGTGGCGCATCTGTCAAATACACAGAAATTACGTCAATTAGTTTAGTTTAAATTTATTTATTTTACATTGATTGTGAAACAAGCTTTCAATTCATATTAATCTCTCTTGATGTCTGGTTCCTGGACACTTAACCCTTTCCCACATATAGACACTTTCTGATGCCTCTGCAGCAGATGACTTTTGAAATAATTGTGGCAAAAGGAGAAATTGCTCATAATGAGCAATTTCTCCATTTGCCACAATGATTTTAACTCTATTCAATAATCATATTATACTCTCCTTTATAGAGATTTTCTATATTTTGGACTTGACAATTTCAAAGTCGTCTGCTGAAGATTTGTCCATATGTGGGAAAGGGTTAACCAGTACTCATGGGTATTGCGTCAAAGAATCTCTAACAAGGATTAACCCTTTAACTGATATGTATTTTATTATTGTCTGTTTTGAAATTGTTTGAGGGTCAAACATTAAAAGTAAACATCTGGAATCTGGAGCAAATTTTTTATACAGAATTGAAAACAAGGTGTGGAAAAGTAGAAATTGCTTTATTGAATTGTCAGCTATAGAGGCGTCTGAGACAACTATTTCCAGTAATGGTTAAACTTGTCTTTTAAGAAGAAACTCACAATGTTTCTCTTACTAGCCAACAAAATGTTATAGTATGGGTTTCTAAAAGATTTGTTTTACAGGGACAATTTTCGTTTGGTACCCGGATCATAAGGTTTGTCAGTTAAGTATTTAAGAATATAAACATTATGCACCTTGTGAAGGAATCTGATCAATTACAAGTTAATTATAAACAAGTGACACATTTGGCAAATGCAACAAAGTAATGTACATGTATAAATCATGCTTCACATGTTATTTAAGCTTAATGCATATTTTGAACACACATTTGGAGAGACTGCGCCATATTCTTTCTGTAATGAGTTGTCAAGTCAAGTATGTTTTCAAATAGAAAGGTGTTGCATAGACAGATAAAGGAGCCAGTCCCAGACATTTCATTCTTAACCCTTTCCCTGATACAACAATTCTGCAGCAGACGACTTTGAACATATTTTGTCAAAAAATAGAAAATCTCTATAATTGAATGGATAACCTATGACTAAAAGTGGAAAACATTGTGGCAAAAGGAGAAATTGCCTGTTTTGAGCAAATTCTTCTTTTGTCACTATGTTTTCAAAAAAGCTGTCTGCATCAGAGACGTCAGAATGTGTCTATATGAGAGAAGGGTTAAGGCTTCAACAAGAGTATGCAAATGAAACAGATGAGTGAAACTGATCTTGAAATGTAAAAGAAACCAATAAAATTACATGAATTCACTCAAGTGACTCAAGGATAGGAGCACATAGATAAGAGATACATTGCCATTTTCCTTCAAACAAATGATATCTGAAGCCTTTGCAGTAAACAATTTTCAAAAACATTGTCAGAATATTTTCCACAATGTTTTATTTTTTTCCTTAAATGTTTTCAAAGCAGACAGGTCTAAATACTATATCAAGTAAATTGTTAACATTTATTTTCATACCATTCCTAGTCGCACATTAGCTATTTTTTCAAGTAGCTTCCTCCGCTTGGCTTTATGTAACATATCGTCGATACTCGACTGCAATGATCCTTCGGCATCTTCCTGCAGAGCCTCCCTGTAATTATAGAATTGAGAAATGTAGAAAAAAAGGTGTGTCAATGCATTCAGGTCAAAAATGACTAAGAAAGTTTAAAATTACTGACAATTATGAACAAATTGAATACTTGCATAGTTTTTATTATATTATGACCATTATCTAGGGGCTAACAAGATGCTGCCTTTAACCCTTTTCCTCATATAGACGCTTTCTGATGCCTCTGCAGCAGATGGCTTTTTGAAAACATAGTAACAAAAGAAGAAATTGCACAAAACGTGCAATTTCCCCTTTTGCCACAATGTTTTCCACTTTTAAGTTTTAGTCATAGGTTATCCATTCAATTATAGAGATTTTCCATTAGTTGACAAAATATGTTCAAAGTCGTCTGCTGCAGAAATGTCATATGAGGGAAAGGGTTAACAAACATTAAGAGTATGATCAGTCTGTGTGAAGGCATAAGCTGACCTAAACCATCCAAAAGGTTAGTTTTCCTGGTACCTGGCTGACAATCAATTCATATATGAGCCCTGTCCATTGGAAAAGGTACATATAAGTTGACATTCCTGGACAGTGTAGCTTCAGATCAGTATGTTCATCTGCTTTGTTTTATCAGAATCTACACAATCTGACAGAAGTCAACCTGTACCTTTGTGCATGTAAGGGCCATTTGACTAGGGCTGCTTCTTAAGTTCTTGAAATATATCTATCTCTGGTAAATGCCAATCCCACTCTCAAGTGTTATAGTTATAGGCAGGGAAAATGTGCACGTCAGAGTGTTAGTATAGGGTGCAATGTAAAACCTTTCAAAGGAAGAAGTGTCAGATGTGGAGATAAAATATGCAAACCAATTGTCACTCTGTTAGTACGATACAAGATAAACAAGTGATTAAGAGAGATAAAAACAATCATCATTACCATGTCTTTTCGTATTCTGTTTCCCATCTATAACCTTTATCGTCTTCTTCAGTCATTCTTTGCTGTCAATCACGTTTTACTTTTAAATTTAAAAGAAAAGATGAGGACAGATTTGCTTCACCGGCAGAAAAACACAAAGTATGTAGAGTTACTTCCCTTATTTACTGTCTGGTACTCAATTTCTGTAACTGGGGTCATGTAAATTTAATTTAACCAGAGTACCAGTACAAAAATTCATGCGGATTTCTTTCGTCATCTTCGATCCGGACAGAATTTCATAAGATATATGTTGAGAACGAAGATTGTTGCAGCTTATGCTGAATTTATTCGATAATTGTCACATCAAATCGTGAAGATGTTAAGAATAGCGTCTGGACGTTTCGGGTATGGAAATCAAATGGAACGGCGTTCTCATTTAAGACCACACTAAACAGTTGACCTTCCCTATGTTTCTAGTTTTCCTTTAACTTGTCAGACATGACATCTCTCATTCTCTGTGCATATTATGTCGATGGAACTTTGACAGTCATTAGCTATTGGAAGGTGACGCATGACTGTGTTCCATAGAACACTCTTGGCATAACCCTTAACCTGCTTGATTCATGCACCTGCTCTTATTGACACCTATGATAGTTCTTGACAAGCTAAAGTTGCATTGTTATGAATAGTCTTCTTCTTCCAGTTAATGTTCATGAGTCTGATCAGACAGCATTCAATTTGTTGTTAAAACTGTTTACAAAGCACTGGTCTCATTATGAGCAGAATATCTCCTGGGTCTTTGACTTAGTCTCAATATCGCCATTACATATTGCATTACGAACAGTCAAAATATAAAATCGCATTACGAGTACAGAAACCTGGACTAGGTCTTTGACTAGAATGAAAAAGAAGTAACAATGAATGTAGATCAAGGCCATAAGATGAAACAAAAGTAACAATGAATGTAGATCAAGGCCATAAGACTAAAAGGTTGTTTAAAGTTAAAGTTATAGGCAATGTTGCTTTAACCATTTCCCAAATAAATAAATATGAAGCAGTCAACTTGTGAAAACATAGTTGCATAATGAGCGATTTCTCCTTTTGTCAAAATGTTTTCAACACTTTTCAATAATTATGTCTTTTCCATATATATTTGGGAAAGGGTATGGTTGCATAAATGATAATAGCAAGCCAGGATGAGGGTTTTAGAAATAGCCGCATATATATATGTTCAAAAGGATTCTTGTGCCTATGCAAACAATGAGTGAACAGGTCTATATGCATAACTATTTAGTATCAACAGAACCAGATGTAACGTCTTGCAAACACGTATTATATTCTAGAAAAAATAACTATCACAAGGTATTCAGATTAGTTCACCATTGGCAACTGAAGCTTCTTCTAGATACTTAAAATTTGTCAGTTATGCTCCAAAGTTTGGTGGCAATCTGAAAAAAACAAGGCTTGACATAGAGTAATTTCTGCTTGAACTATAAAATCAAATTTAAATGTAACATGATCCATCAAAAAAGAACATTACCAAATCAAGTATTCCAGATTTATTCAGCAAGGCATCAGATGAAATAAGGGCCATGCAAAGTAAAATTTCATACAACTTGTTTGTCATTTTATTTCAGGACATACTCTGGGATGTATTGTAGACAAGCTGTAGAGGAGATAGCTGCTAAAAGAGCATCAAGACAATTGAATGTCTATCAAAACACAAACAGGAGCATGATGACATTACACAAGTCATCAAAACATTCACCAACATGTACTGAAAGTGCTCAATTACTTAAACAATTTACACGCCAGCAAAATTATGTCCGGACATTGTACATTTTAGTACCAGGTGTACAACGCCCGCTTCGATCCGCACTTCAAAGTAGATACACGTTTGTTATCAACAGCAATGTAAGAAATGTGGGAACAATACCAAAGATGATGTCTCGCTTTGGAAAGTTTCTTCGAATTCGATACTTGTTGTTGACTGGCGCAATAACGGGGGGAGTCGTTGCTAATCAGGTTTGTGCAACTAACCCATATATATATATTTATATGAGCAGTTTCACAAGAAAACCAACATTGTGGACTCCGACAGATACTGTTCGCCTCCTGTGGATTTTCTGTTTCAGGAATCATTACTCTATACACCTCTATCCCCCTGAGACTGCGCAGGGTGATCAGGGTTGATACATTACGCTAAGTCCATAATATTGATTTTCTCATGGAACGGCTCAGCAGACAACTTTGAAAACATCATAATTGATTAGAACTAAAAGCATTGTGCAAAAAGTCATCTGTTTCAGATGCATCTGCATTTGGTAAAAAGTTTAATATGTCTAGAACCAATACATTACAAAATATGATAATCAAATATGGTGGTTTCATATCAATCATCTGCCTCTCCTATACAGAGGACTAGATAAAAGGGTGTGGTCTTTTCCCCACAATATTACTCTTATTACTCAACCAAATCCAATGTTGTTGGAACTCAAAAGAATCATCTCAGTGAACATACCTGTAATCTAGAGTTCTGCCTACATTCTATTACATGTAAACATGTGAACAATTATTTGATTTCATTATCAATAACATTTAAACCATAGCTATAAAATTAAGATGTATACTATAAAATATAGACAAGGGATGTGACTTCCTCAACAGCCAGATTTGACCCATGTTTGCATTTTGGTCAGATTCACAATGCAAAACAAAGATTGAATAAAGCGCTATGTGTCAGCATGTAGCTAAATGGTTACCCTAAATACTGGTCATAAGGATTTTATCCACAAACAATCAGTTTATGAATACAAGACTTAAAAATCACAACACTAATCTGGCTGACGAGGAAGTTAGAGCCCTTGTTTATAATTATATATAATAGATTTTCATATTTTTATTTTTTGTTATAAGCGTTCCAGGCCCCTATGATTCAAACCTGTTAACTAGTGTTTCTACTGCAAAGATTTGTTGAAATATCTTTGGATGAGAAAATTCATAAATTCCTAGTAAGAAATAATATACATAGGATGTTTTGGATTGCATGGATGATATGAATTGATTGTTTGGTGTTTTATGCCTTGGGTGTGGGAGGTTGCAGGTTCGATACCCGGCCGGGTCATACCAAATACTTTAAAAGGGTAGTAATGGTTGCCCTCCTTGGCGCTCAGGGATGCGGGGTTAGCATTACGACTGACTGGGTGGTGTCAGGATAAATGGGCCATTAGTACTTACCCATGAAAGACCATGATATAACTGAAAATTGTTGAAAGAAGCATAAAGAACCAAACAATCAATCAATAATCTAGTCTCGCTATATTTTATGGTATTTTATTGCTGGGTATCGACCCTTTACCACACACATCAAATCTACAGCAGACAACTTAGAAACATCTGGGCAAAGCTATCGAAAATCTCTATAAATGAAAGTTAAATTTTTGAAAAGAGTGAGTTGGAAAGATAGTGGCAAAAGGAGAATTTGTTCATGATGAGAAATTTCTCCTTTTGTCACAATGGTTTCAAATATTGTCTGCAGTAGGAAAAAAGGTTAATGAGATAAATATTTGTTTTAGACTGTGGAGAGTTGGAAGAAGTACATACCCGATGTAGAGTGGATGAAGGACTATCTACCAGATGATGAAACAAGAAACAAATACATGAAACCTCTCAGAGAAATGCGAACAGTCATCGGAAATATATCTATGCCTGAAAAGGTAAAGCCATCATCCTTTTATTAGCTCACTGCTCAAGGTGAGTTATTGTGATCGCCTTTTGTCCGTCGTGCGTCAACTTCTTCTCCTCAGTAACCAGTGGGTCAATTGGGATGAAACTTCACAGAAAGCATCCTCTCAATGACCACACCGGATTTCCTTCAAATTTTTGGGATCCATGCAGAATTCTGGTTTCCATGGCAACGAAATGAAAAAAACTTCAAAATTCTTCTTCTCCCAAACTTGTTGGCGAATTTTTAAATAATTTTGTAGAATTGTTCCTTAGATGACCCACTATCAGATTCCTTCAAGCCATGTTGATTGGTTGAAAAAAATGGCCGCCAGGGGGGGGTGGGGGGGGGGGCTATTTTGATATTCAATCAATTCATATCATCCCTGTGGGGGGGGGGGGGGCTATTTTGCCTTATATGGCTATAGTGAAAACTTAAAAATCTTCTCCTCCGAAAGTGTCAGGCCGATTTTCAAATAATTTTGTAGAAATGTTCCTTAAGTGACCCACTATCAGATTCCTCCAAGCCATGTTGATTGGTCGAAAAGCATGGCCGCCAGTGGGCAGGGCTATTTTGCCTTATATGGCTATAGTGAAAACTTCAAAAATCTTCTTCTTCCAAACTGGTTGGCAGATTTTCAAATAATTTTGTAGAAATGTTCCTTGGATGACCCTCTATCAGATTCCTTCAAGCCAAGTTGATTGGTCGAAAAACATGTCCGCCAGGGGGGGCTGGGCTATTTTGCCTTATATGGCTATAGTGAAAAATTAAAAAATCTACTTCTCCGAAAGTGTCAGGCCGATTTTCAAATAATTTTGTAGAAATGTTCCTTAAGTGATCCACTTTCAGATTCCTTTAAGCCATGTTGATTAGTCAAAAAACATGCCGCCAGTGGGCAGGGCTATTTTGCATTATATGGCTATAGTGAAAACTTAAAAAATCTTCTCCAAAAGTGTCAGGCCGATTTTCAAATAATTTTGTAGAAATGTTCCTAGGGTGACCCTCTATCAGATTTCTTTAAGCCAAGTTGATTGATCAGAAACTATGGCCGCCAGGGGGCGGGGCTTATATAGCTAAATTGAAGAGAAAAAAAATCAGGTGAGCGATTCCAGGGCCATCATGGCCCTCTTGTTTTATCACCAGCTAAAATGCTGTAATGTAAGATGACACTAAGGGATCACTTTGCCGTCATCTACCAGTAGTTATGTCTATCTGTCAGTCTCTCTGTGACTTTCGTTGTTGGTTTCAGAAGTGGCAGGACAATCATTTGATATTGTCTATGCTAGAAAATGTTAAATTAATCAGGTTTTTTTGAAGCTTTCTTTCCCTTTACAAATTGATTTCGTTTGACTTGGTTACCAAGTTTCATATCATCCATTCATTTATATATGTTCTTTTTGTCATTTTCAACAGTATTTAATTGTTATCTTTACCTGTGTAAATTACCTGTACAGTACTACTGGTATTATTTATCCTGACACCAGTGTTGTAGAAATAATGCTATCTCTTCAACCCTGAGCCCCAAGGAGGGAAGCCAATACATATACTAGTCTTTTTAATGTCTTGAATATGAGACCACCGGGGATTGGACCCTGGTCTCTTCTCCCAAAACACTAATGGACACGTGATATTAAAAGTTTAGACCATTTACCTTTACCCCTTCCAGCATGCAAAAAGTTTTGACGCATCTGCAGCATAAAACTTTTGAAAACATTGTCGTAAAAAGATCATTATGATGTTTTCTATATTGTACATATTTCTATTTTCTACTTGTTACTATAAGTTGTATTATTTGTAAACTTGTTACACAAGCCAACAGTTGTTGAGGTCTTCTTTTAAACAGGGCTGGCTGAAAAGTAGGTTTGGAGGGATGGCGGATGTCAAAGGTTGGTTGGAACAGGCTTCAATTAAAGGTGTTTTTGATGAAGGTAAAGATCAACTGAGCCGTCGCGCGAGAAAACCAACAGTATGGCCTCTGCTTAATGTATCGACCCGGATCAGCCTGTGCAGTCCAGGCAGACTGATCTGGGCCAACACATTCCATCTCAGGGGGATAGATGTATAGAGTAATGATTCCTGAAACAGAAAATCCACAGGATGTGAAAAGTTTCTGTCCGGGTTAGCCTACGCGGCATGCTTATGCTGATCCGGTCGATAGTTCATGCAGATTCCACAATGTTGGTTTTCTCGCGGGATTGCTCAACTGATAGATAGGATTGAAATACAGAGTTCTAGATAAGGGTAGTACATATTTCAAGTTAACTCTTTCCCATCTGCAGATGCATTTGCAGCAGTTGACTTTTGTGAAACATTGTGGCATATGGAATAATTACTTATGATAGGCAATTCCTCCTTTTGTCACAATGTGCCCTGTCCAATAATTATTTTTAGAATTATATAGAGACTTTGCCCTGATTTTTATTGCAATTGTCTCATGCAGTCTGCAAGAGTTGATGCCTCTGTTGAAAATTACTTGAAATAAGAGAAACTGCTTGTTTTGAACATTCTCTGCATTCTCTCAATGTTTAAAACTCTTTTAACCCTTTCCCTCATACGACAATTCTGCAGCAGACGACTTTGAACACATTTTGTCCAAACATAGAAAATCTCTATAATTGAATGTATAACCTTTGACTAAAAGTGGAAAACATTGTGGCAAAAGGAGAAATTTTTCCAAAAGTTGTCTGCTGCAGAGGCGTCAGAAAGCGTCTACATGAGGGAAAGGGTTAATAAGACCATAGTTGCGATAGAATACATTAAACACAAGCTCACCAAATATGCATTAACCCTTTCAATTCTGAATTTTAAAAATGGACTTGTCCAGTTTTTCATTTGGAGGTGTCCAATTCTAGTTTTAGGAATATCACATAAAAGTGTTGAGTTCGTCAGCCAATAGTCTGCAGCCTGGTCTGATAGAGGATGGGCTGGCTGGCCTGGATCTATATTGGTCCCACAGACTTAAACAAAATCTGTTGCAGTTGTCAAAGGGTTAAAATCAAAAACACATCATTTTTAGCTTGACTATTCGAAGAATATGAGAGCTATTACAGTCACTTGTGCGTCGGCGTTGAAATTTTGGTTAAAGTTTTTACATGCAAGGCTTTTTCTCACAAACCACAGATGCTATTGCTTTGAAACTTCACACACTTATTGGACATTATCAAATGACCTTGCAGGACAAGTCCCATAACTCTATATTCGATTTTGACACAATTATGCCCCTTTTTGGACATAGAAATTTTAGTTAAAGTTTTGCACGCAAGGCTTTATTTCAAAAACCACACATGCGATTGTTTTGAAACTTCACATACTTATTGGACATCATCAAATGGACATTGCAGGACAAGTCCCAAAACTCTATATCAGATTTTGACACAATTATGCCCCTTTTTTGACTTAGAAATTCTGGTTAAAGTTTTGCGTGCAACTACATTTAGAGTCCATATCTCTGTATTTACTTGATGCATTGCATTGAAACTTTATACAACCCTTCCCAACCATCACACCTATGTAGATTATCAAGTTAGGTAACTCTATCCTGCTTTTACTGCAAGTTACTCAGGGTTGTCAGACAGTAAAATTAGATAACTCTTGTATGAATTTGGTACAAATTATGGCCCTTGTTTGACTTTTAAAATTTGGTTAAAGTTGTGCATGCATGGCACTATCATGCACATATCTCAGTAACCACCCAGGGATTGATTTAAAGCTTCAATATAGTCTTTAAAGGTATCAAACAATCAGGATAGATAACTCCTGAATGAATTTATTATAAATTATGGCCCTTTGTGTGTTAAAGTTTTGCATGCAAGGCCTTTTCTCACAAACAGCAGTTGCTATTCAAACAAGACTTATCCAACTTGATTTATAGTTATATACTATCAAGCCACTATCTCAGTTGTCTATCAAATGGCCAAATAGTCGAGCATGCTGTCTTGCCATCAGCTCTTGTTGTAGTTAAATATAAGATGATATGCTGTATATATTCAAATATGTGCGTCAACAACAGGGTTGTTTCAGTGAGACAATTCTTTTGATTACCCACATCAAAGGGATAAGTTTGATAATAAGAGAGATATTGTGGGGAAAAGAACTGAATACCCCTCTTTATCTGGACCTCTGCATTGTGGCAAAAGGAGATTGCTTATAATTACACTTTCATTTATAGAGAGGTTTCTGCTACAGGTTTTTTCGTTTGGGGAAGAGATAACTTTTTTCTGGACAAAATGCCTTAAAATGCCTAAAAAACTAAGATTCTTTTGGAAATTATTGTTAAAAATAAAAGCTTATTATGAGTATCTTTCAATGATCTAGCATTGTTTTCTAAGCTGTATTGAAATTTTGTCCATTTTCACATTTTCACATTTGTCCACATTCTTTGGATGTTGTCAATGTGGAAGACATTATTGATATGATTATGCCTACATAACAATATTATTTTAAGCTAAGCTTTCACATCTGCATGTTACATACGGCTACGTTGGTTAACTCCACTATAAGATCACTCTTCTGTCCCAAAGTGTTAACGATATGGCTTTGCTAACTATGTTTTTAACTCTATTCATTATTGAACTATTATTTTTAGAGATTTTCCGTATTTTTGCCTAAAAAATTTCAAAGTTGTTTGGTGGAGATATGCTGCATACATGTGGGAAAAATTGCAGTACAAAGGGCGTAACAATATCATGCATGTACATTGAGTAACTGTTTAAATTTATTGAATTCTGATAACGGCTGGCACCAGGGTGTGGTACTTTTGTTTTTCTGATATTTTCAGTGTGGAACACTGTTATGAGGTAATGGGTGTGAAGATTTACCTTTTCTTCATCACAAATCACTTTTGATGCCTCTGCAGTAGTCAACCGCTTAAAATAATGTCAGAAATAGATGAAATTGGTCAATGTTTTCAAATCTGTATCAAAATTATATATCAGTTGTCCAGGCAATTTTTTTTTCATCAGCTGTTTTTAAAGCTGCCTGCTCTGAAAACAGGATATAGGGTAAATGATTAAGGGAATAAGTGGTGTATAAACATGTACTCATCCTTTATATCTGAGGTCCTGAGTCTGAACACCAATGTTACACATTTTGTATTGTAGTACCGATGGATTTCATTTAATTACAAAACTTAACGTGACTTATTGATGTAGGGATTAAAGCATCAGCTCTTGTTTGAACCAAAGTTGAGTCATGCCAAAGGCTATTAACCCTTTCCCTCATACAACAATTCTGCAGCAGACGTCTTTGAATATTTTGTCAGAAAATAGAAAATATCTTTAATTGAATGGATAACCTATGACAAAAAGCGGAAAATATTGTGGCAAAAGGAGAAATTGCACGTTTTGTGCAATTTCTTCTTTTGTCACTATGTTTTCAAAAAGCCGTCTGCTGCAGAGCAGTCAGAAAGCGTCTATGTGAGGGAAAGGGTTAATATGGTAGTAATCAATTTCTATCTTGGTGCTCAGGATTGCGGGATAACATTACTGAGATGTACCTGCATGTGAATAAATTAATAACAGAAGTACTGGTAATTTAACTAGGAAACACATTGATATTTATAACTGAAATACACACAATGTATGTACTTTTGGAATGGGTGTAAAATACCATTAAAACATACATGTACTTTCAAATATGCTATATTCAAGTTATTTGCAAACAGAATTACAAAAAACATTGAAGAATTGAGGAACTCTAAATTGCAAGTTAGGTTTGCGAAAAGTTAAATGGAATCCGTCTGTATTTGCAATCACATAGAAAATAACTAGAATATTGTGTGGGATTGTTTGTGTGACCATTGAGTGTGCTTGTCTTTGCCAGGGAAAGCGTCTATGGATCTGATAGGACCCGGTATTGTAGGTTAGTATGGTTTTTACCAGTGTCTGTCTTTTCCCATTACCTTATTAAACTTTTTTTAGACTCTTTCCCACATGTAAACACAAGCATTTGCCCCATCTGTAGCAGAAGGCTTTATAAGACATATTGGCAAAAGGAGAAATTGTTCATAAAGACGATTCTCCTTTACTTTAATACGTAGAGATTTTTCATATTTTTGCTGGAATGTTTTCAAAGTCATCTGCTGCAAATTTGTTTTATATGGGAAAGAGTTAAATAAAAAAGTAGAATATCCCAATAAATGAAGGCAGATTGAAAAATGCTGTGAGAAAAGGAGACATTTTTCATAATGAGAAGAAAATTTTCTTCTTCCACAATGTTTTTCAAAACATGTCTACTGTAGTGGCATCTGTATTGGGTAAAGCTAATTTTAACTTGACACAATAATTGTTCACCTTGCTAAGGCAGTGTGTCATGTGCAACACCTGTGAATGTAGGTCAAGGTCAAATTACTTGGCATAGTCAAATTCAGAGGGCTCTACAAGCTATCCTCTATTTTGTCAGAAGTAACCCTTTATGGCAGCGAAGGCTCCGGTTGTGCAAATAGCTCGCCAGTTGCTTTACTCATGCAATGGTATACAGCTTCCCTGCAATTCTCAACACTCCCACACATACACCCACTCTATATCCAATGAGAATAAAAACAAAATTTACAATATATAAAGCTGGTTAGGACAGCAGAAGTAGATGTACACCATTTCTTCTCTTTATCAATACATTAATTATATTTTGAAAAGTCGCCTGGTTATGTCGATATGAGGCAAAGGCAAAATTTGAATGGAGTTACTTGATTTGCATCAGCACAATGTAAATAGGTTAAAACTATGCCAAAAACGCTTCCTGAGAAATCTTTCATTTGTCATTCATTGCATTTTACAACGTGATGCTTTTCCTTTTTGAAGGATAATGTTAATTTTATTGGAAGACAATATTTTCTTGTTTGTAATTATGGAACTTTTATGGGTTAATGCATTGATATAATTGGAAAACTTTGTTAAACTTGAATCACTTAACACATATGTTAACTAGTATTTTATGTGTGGTTTTTATAATCACAATTGTTCTCATACAGTGATTCTTGTGTAGAGTCATAGTGTTATAGAAACATGAGAAGTAACCTCTCTTACCTCTTAATTTGATTGTCCTGAATGTCAACCCTTTCCCACTTGGAAATGCAGTTCATTGTATCTGCTGCAAACACCTTTTGAAATATTGTGGCATATGGAGAAATTGCTCATTTTGTGGGAAAGGGTTAAGCCTTTAATTCTCCCAAACCTATAATTTCAATACTACGAATACTTAGATTTAAGCTTGTCTACATGCATCAACTGTGGAGAAATTGACTGTTAAACTATTTTATTACCTAATTATATTATATGTGTATTGTGGACATTTTCAGACTGCAAACAACTGAATACATTATTTGGACCAATTCACGCGAAATTAGGTAGATGTGAAGCTTTCGTAAATTTTTGTATAGTCCAGTTGCAATATCAATAAATCTGTCTGTAATAACACGCCTTGCGTTAGACAGATCTGAGGATCAAGCAAAGCTTCTCTGAGGAATGATAACTACCTATTTTCAAGAGCAGTGGGTCATATAATATATTCAGTTGTCCACAATCAATTAATGTTTACAATATCTATTGAATATAAGAATAAAAGATTTGCCAGTTGAAATTGATGTTAAATTACACCTATTAACTGAAAAACAAAGACGCATTTGACACATCTGCAGCAGACACAATCTGAAAACATTGCTGTAAAAGGAGGAATTGCTTATAAGTAGCAATTAGCAATTTCTCTTTTAGCCACCATGACACTATTAAATGATTAATCATTCAGTTATACAGAGTTGCAATAATTATACCTGGGTATTTTCAAAGTCATATTCGGTAAATTTGTTGAGTGAGGAAAGGTTTAATCTTTTGCTATCATTTACTTTTACATGAATCTGAAAAACATGGTGACTTGCACATCTCAATAATCTTTCATGAATGTATATACTTTTGGATAGTGTCACTGATTGGGTCAAAATGATGACACCAGTTTGTTATTAACCCTTTCCCTCGTATAGACGCTTTCCTATGCCTCTGCCGCAGACGGCTTTTTGAAAACAAGGCAACAAAAGAAGAAATTGTTCAAAAGGAGCAATTTTTCCTTTTGTCACCATGTTTTAAACTCTATTCAATTATTGTACTTTAATTTAAAGAGAGTTTCCAAAAAAAAATAAGATATATTTTGAAAGTCATCTGCTGCAGAGTTGTTGCATGTAGGAAAGGGTTAAGGGATTGGAAAGGCTAAACTAAGGTTTGTTACTGTTAATTGATGACATATTTCATTGTGTCATCTACCACTAGACATGTAGCCTTGTAGGGATCTCTTCTCTGAAAATTTATGACATATTTCATTGTGTCTTCCTAAATACATGTAGCCTGGTAGTGATCACTTCTCTGACATATTTTATTGTGTCATCTGCCACCAGATATGTAGCCTTGTAGGGATCATTTCTCTGACAATTGATAACATATTTCATTGTGTCATCTGCCACCAGATATGTAGCCTTGTAGGGATCTCTTCTCTGACACATTTCATCGTGTCATCTGCCACCGGACATGTAGCCTTGTAGGGATCATATCTCTGTTAATTGATGACATATTTCATTGTGTCATCTGCCACCAGACATGTAGCCTTGTAGGGATCTTTTCTCTTACAATTGATGACATATTTCATTGTGTCATCTGCCACCATATATGTGGCCTTGTAGGGATCACTTCTCTGACATATTTCAGTGTGTCATCTACCACCAGACATGTAGCCTTGCAGGGATCTTTTCTCTGACATATTTCAGTGTGTCATCTGCCACCATATATGTGGCCTTGTAGGGATCTTTTCTCTGACATATTTCATTGTGTCATCTGCCACCATACATGTGGCCTTGTATGGATCTTTTCTCTGACATACTTCATTGTGTCATCTGCCACCAGACATGTAGCCTTGTAGGGATCACTCTCTGACATATTTCATTGTGTTATCTGCCACTGGACATGTAGCCTTGTAGGGATCATTTCTCTGTTAATTGATGACATATTTCATTGTGTCATCTGCCACCAGACATGTAGCCTTGCAGGGATCACTTCTCTGACATATTTCAATGTGTCATCTGCCACCATACATGTGGCCTTGAAGGGATCTTTTCTCTGACATATTTCAGTGTGTCATCTACCACCAGACATGTAGCCTTGTAGGGATCTTTTCTCTTACAATTGATGACATATTTCAGTGTGTCATCTGCCACCATACATGTAGCCTTGTAGGGATGACTTCCCTGACATATTTCATTGTGTCATCTGCCACCAGACATGTAGCCTTGTAGGGATCTCTTCTCTGACAATTGATGACATATTTCATTTTGTCTTCTTCCAAAAGACATGTAGCCTTGTAGGGATGACTTCCCTGACATATTTCATTGTGTCATCTACCACCACACATATAGCCTTATAGGGATCTCTTCTCTGTTAATTGATGACATATTTCATTGTGTCATCTACCACCACACATGTATCCTTGTAGGGATCATTTCTCTGTTAATTGATGACATATTTCATTGTGTCATCTACCACCACACATGTATCCTTGTAGGGATCATTTCTCTGTTAATTGATGACATATTTCATTGTGTCATCTGCCACCAGACATGTAGCCTTGCAGGGATCACTTCTCTGACATATTTCAATGTGTCATCTGCCACCATACATGTGGCCTTGTAGGGATTTTTTGTCTGACATATTTCAGTGTGTCATCTGCCACCAGACATGTAGCCTTGTAGGGATCTTTTCTCTTACAATTGATGACATATTTCAGTGTGTCACCTGCCACCATACATGTAGCCTTGTAGGGATCACTTCTCTGACATATTTCATTGTGTCATCTGCCACCAGACATGTAGCCTTGTAGGGATCACTTCTCTGACAATTGATGACATACTTCATTGTGTCATCTGCCACCAGACATGTAGCCTTGTAGGGATCTCTTCTCTGACAATTGATGACATATTTCATTTTGTCTTCTTCCAAAAGACATGTAGCCTTGTAGGGATGACTTCCCTGACATATTTCATTGTGTCATCTACCACCACACATGTAGCCTTGTAGGGATCATTTCTCTGTTAATTGATGACATACTTCATTGTGTCATCTGCCACCATACATGTAGCCTTGTAGGGATCACTTCTCTGTTAATTGATGACATATTTCATTAGACATGTAGCCTTGCAGGGATCACTTCTCTGACAATTGATGACATATTTCAGTGTGTCATCTTCCACCAGACATGTAACCTTGTAGGGATCACTTCTCTGACACATTTCATTGTGTCATCTGCCACCATATATGTAGACTTGTAGGGATCAATTCTCTGTTAATTGGTGACATATTTCATGGTGTCATCTACCACCAGACATGTAGCCTTGTAGGGATCTCTTCTCTGACAATTGATGACATATTTCATTGTGTCTTCTTCCAAAAGACATGCATCCTTGTAGGGATCACTTCTCTGACATATTTCATTGTGTCATCTACTACCACCACACATGTAGCCTTGTAGGGATCTATTCTCTGACAATTTATGACATATTTCATTGTGTCATTTACCACCAGACATGTAGCCTTGTAGGGATCTCTTCTCTGACAATTGATGACATATTTCATTGTGTCTTCTTCCAAAAGACATGCATCCTTGTAGGGATCACTTCTCTGACATATTTCATTGTGTCATCTACTACCACGATACATGTAGCCTTGTAGGGATCTATTCTCTGACAATTTATGACATATTTCATTGTGTCATCTACCACCAGACATGTAGCCTTGTAGGGATATCTTCTCTGACAATTTATGACATATTTCATTGTGTCATCTGCCACCATACATGTAGCCTTGTAGGGATCTATTCTCTGACAATTTATGACATATTTCATTGTGTCATCTACCACTAGACATGTAGCCTTGTAGGGATATTTTCTCTGACATATTTCATTGTGTCATCTGCCACCATAAATGTAGCCTTGTAGGGATCACTTCTCCGACATCTTTTTAAGCATCTGTATCTCTGTCTGTCACACTGTGACTTATTAACACTTTCCCATTTGTAGACGCTTTCTGACGCCTCTGCATTAGACGAATATTGAAATCATTGTGGCAAATGGAGAAATTGCTCATCATGAGCAATTTCTCCATTTGCCACAATGGTTTCAACTCTATCTAATAATACTTATCATACTATCATTTTTAGAGATTTTCTTTATTTTTTATTTGATCATTTTAAAGAAGACGCTGTAGATTTGTTGTATGTGGGAAAGTCTTAACGGGTGACACATCAATATTTATCCATAGAATGTTAAGCTCTTAACATGCGTCTTTTTGAACACTTATTTTCAAAGAATTATCAATCATCCAGTTCACCCTGTACCACTTGCAGACTCATTTTGACTTGCTTGTAGCAGATGACCTTTAAAAACAATGTGGCAAAGGGAGAAATTGTTCATAAATTTGCCACAATTATTGAGATTCTCTATAATTCTGCCTAATTGTTTTCAAAGTTGTCTCTTGCAGATTTGTTGTATGTGGGAAAGGGTTAACTGGCTCATTATCATTACTTCAACATGTCTTTAGTCAAGAGTATGTATGCAGTTGTATATTATGAATAGCTAAGGTTAGTGGAAAAGCTATGAATTTAGCAGGATAATTTGCCTTATGCAATATGGATTGAAGTTTAACCTATATAATGCTAAGTTAAAATAATAGACTTAACCCTTTCCCATGTGCCAATACATTTTGACATAATGAGTTTCTACAGGTGCCTTGATGTTTTCAACTTTATTTAATAATGATACTTTAATTTATAGAGATTTTCTATGGTTTTTGCCTAGACAGTTTTTAAGTTGTCTGCAACAGATTTGTTTTATGAGTGTAAAGGTTACTCTTTCTTAAATTTTGCTGTGTTTAATTACAGATTGGGCTGATCATGTGTTGAAACATCCAAATGTTGACTGGTTCTTTTTTTTACACTTTTTGTAATACGGATGACTTTTTAAAACATTGTGGAAAAAGGATAAATTACTCAATTGTTAGGAAGTCCTCATTTTAACACAATGTTATCAACTCATAATTGTTAATAAATATATATAAGTATCTGAATTTTATCAAGTGTTTGAAAACATTCCTTGTTTGCTACTAAAGCAAAAAGCTGTGAAATATTATATCATATTATGGCTAAATGGCTTTATTTTCCCCTTGTAACTGATACCTGTATGACAGTTATAGACTGTTATTTACAATCTGGACTTCATTGCTTTCTTTTCAGATGCTGAGATGTCATCAAATGCTGCATTGCCTAAACTTGGTGTTTTTGCAAAGGATGTGAAAGGTGCCGGGAATGAGAGGGTATGTACATGTTCAACGAAAAGGCTAGAGCAGATGTTCTTTGTGCCACCTGATTCTGCACTTCTCTATTGTCTGTCTGTCCATCAAGCTTACAGGTAACCCTTTCCCACATGAAACAAAATTGCAGCAGACTACTTTGAAGACATTAGAAAAAAAAATGGCATATCTCTATAAATAAAAGTTAATCCTTTCCCTCATACGACAATTCTGCAGCAGAAGACTTTGAACATATTTTGTCAAAAATTTGAAAAATCTCTATAATTAAATGGACTAAAAGTGGAAAATATTGTGGCAAAAGGAGAACTTGTTTCTTTTGAGCAATTTCTGCAGAGGCGTCAGAAAGCGTCTATATGAGGAAAAGGGATAAATAAAAGTAAAGGTATGGAACAGAGTTGAAAATAGTGTGTCAAAAAGAGAAATTAATAAATCATTTCAGTAGTCAACTCTTTAAAGTAACCCCAACTTACGGTTTTAGGGTCAAATAATGCACAACTTATCTAGAGATCAAGTCATTGGCATCAGCATCGTTGACCATAATTTAAATTCTTTTCAAGAATACAGCATATCTGCAGCAGATATGAAAACTCTCTGTAAAAGAAAGGATAATAGATCCAGATATTTTGAAATCTCAATCGGTCTGTGGATTTTTTTACCACCATTGATTGCAATGTGATACCAGGAATTTAGAAAAGATCTATGAAGGTAGGAGTTTCTGGAGCACTTCTAAAATGTCCTCTATTTAGAAAACTAGAGTTGTTATTTTTACTTTCAGGTCAGCGAGACAAGTACTTATTCTTCTAGAAACAGGCAGGATGAACTGAACGAAGAAATCATGAAAATTCAGGTAAATAATGTTTTGTAACACTGACTTGAATTGAATTTTATCAATAGTATTGTCCCTTTCCCACATACAACAAATCTGTAGCAGACGACTTTGAAAACATCTTATCAAAAATGTGAAAAATCTCCAATAATGACAGTTTAATTATAAACAAGAGCTGAAGGAAGACAGCGCGCTCGACTATATGCCGCTTATTCACATAAAGCACTATTTCAATATATTGCACTTAAGTACTATTAACCCTTTCCCTCATATGGCAATTCTGCAGCAGACGACTTTGAACGTATTTTGTCAAAACATAAAAAATCTCCATAATTGAATGGACAACCTATGACAAAAAGTGGAAAACATTGTGGCAAAAGGAGAAATTGCACGTTTTGTGCAATTTCTTCTTTTGTCACTATGTTTTCAAAAAGCTGTCTGCTGCAGAGGCATCAGAAAGCGTCTATATGAGGGAAAGGGTTAATCTGACGTAAAAAGAATAAATGTAACATATTATGTGAACTCTATAAGCTACTTTGGATATAAGAACCAGATCAAATTATATCAGTTTGCCATTCAGTCTCTGAGTCATCTATCCTTTTCCACTTGTAGACGCATTTTGATGCATCTGCAGCAGACTGCATTTGGAAACATTACTTCATCGTCTGTGTCGTCTTTACAAAACTTTAACCTTACCTCATAACTTAAAAACAGTCGCACATATTCAAATAAAACTTGGTATGCATGTTCCTAAAAACAAGATGCATGTATATAACAATTCACATTTATAAGTCTGGCTTGAATAAGTATTGAGTTATGCCCCATTTTGGACTTGGAAATAGATACAAAACGTTTAACCTTGTTTATATCAAATAAGTAAACCATAAAGAGATATAATCAGACAAGCGTCCAGCACCCGCAGGCGGTGCTCTTTTCAATGTCGTCTACTGTAGTTTTGTTGTGTGTGGGAAAGGATTAATAATCTTCTAGTAGAGAGTTGAAACATTGATCAGAATATGTAATTTGAACTGAAACTGCACTCTGGCTAATTGCCCAAAGACTAATTTTCTCAAGTCGAAGCTGTATCTATATCTCTAGGATCTCCACTGAACAAGTTCCATATGATTTTATTCAGTAGATTAATTGCATTTCTTTTTGTCAAATGTTGAAACTTACACCTTGCAATAATTCCAATTGATATTAAAGAAAACCTCGAATTAAATTTACCTTTCAAAGATGTTTTGAACAACCAAGTCTGAGTGGATTATTATTTGCTCCAAACTTTGTGACTCATTTCTGGACATGATAACACATTGGAACCATTTCTCTGTAGTCTGTTGGACGTGTATGTCATACTCTGACTTACTGACAGGCAACACATTGCCAGGTTGACACCTAGGGATCACTTCACTTTTGTGTGTCCGTCTTTAGTCTGACATGCTAAGATTTGGTTATAGTTATTGGTTCTTGGCAGACATTTTTTGATCACTCTTTTTATCATCTTGATCATCTATTTCCAGACCAAGTATCAAAGGGAACTTGACAGATTGGAAAAAGAAAACAGAGATTTAAGGAAACAAATAAATTTATTGGACCAAAAACCAGGTCACAAACGAAAAATGAATGTAAGTATTTTAAAAGAATCTGAAAGCCTCAACAGGTATTTAGTCTGCAAAATTTCTTTCATTACTTTAATATAAAATCCTTTGTTGTGAAGACTCAAAGGAATTATTTCACTGAGATGATTCTTTTGAGTATACATAACGATGTTTGTTTAGGGGCAAATTAAGGAATACTGAATATACACCTTTTACTATAATTCTGAGTGTTATCATTTAATCATTTAATTCCCAATTGGTAACAATTTGTTATTGTTCTTTTTTATTTAACTAATTTTAAGCTCACTTGAGCATAAACTGCTCAAGATGTGCCTGTGTCGTCATCAGCAATTTGTTTAAATGACATCTCCTTATCCACTTAGAATATTTCAACCATACTTCACAGGAGAGTTTATGAGGTGGTCCTCTTTCAAACATTCAAAATTAGTTTTATTCTGTGTAGAACTCTGGTTGCTGCGGTGTCTCAGAAAGGGGATTAAAGGACAAAACCTCAAAAAAAATATGCTCTGGAATGGCTGGGTCTGACTTTTTAAAAAAAATGCCAGAAACGTTTCTAGGTGAACCTCTACAATATTTTTTTTTATGATTGGTATAAAATTATGGCCCCAATGTGATATCAGAAAAAGGGTTAAATCGCAAAACTTAAAAGGGTTTTTTCTCTGAAAGGTCTCAGAACAAACATATAAACCCTTTTTCTTTTTGACCCCTCTGTAGGCTTGCAGACTACGTTTGAAACCATTGTGGCACACAAAGAAATTGCTTATCCCTTTCCCTCATATAGACGCTTTCGGACGCCTCTGCAGAAGACGGCTATTTGAAAACATAGTGACAAAAGAAGAAATTGCACAAAACATGCAATTTCTCCTTTTGCCACAATGTTTTCCACTTTTTGTCATAGGTTATCCATTTAATTAAGGAGATTTTCTATGTTTGGACAAAATACGTTCAAAGTCGTCTGCTGCAGATTTGTTGTACATGTATTTGGGATATTTGTATATTTCAGACGTCATTGATTGACATGTACTCTGAGATCCTGGATGTTCTGTCAGAGTTTGATTCAAGTTACAACACCCAGGATCACCTACCTAGGGTAAGTTGAACCCCATTAGTAACAGTTTGGTTAAAAGATAAATTAAGTAAACAAAATAGTTATAAATATATAACCCTTGTTTTTCCGGAAGAAAATTGACCTTGAGACACCTTCTATTCACGATAGAATATGTGCCTGGAGAGGTGTCATAACAGTCATTAAAAAGGCTATTTTTCTTAATTTGCTGGGGGCATTGCCCCATGATTCCATCGGGGGCTTTTAGTGGCCACCAAGCCCATCGCTGTGAAATGAATTTCCTCTCTTTTGGGTTGAATCACATCCCCTGCATTACCTGATATGTGTCATTTGTAGACTCTTCCTTAGTTATAAACATCAGAAGAGGAAAATAAATTCAGATATATGTTAAATTAACTTTTAAGATTGTATAGTATCTTTAATAATGTTAGTCTCTCTCCAATTTTGACTGGACTATACTTTTTGTGTCACCTGCGTAGCATGGTAGGCACTTAGGGATTACTTTTTTTTGTCCGGCGTCTGTCCATCCGTCCGCACTCACTTGTCCGTCACACTTTTTCGTCACGTTTTCAAATAACTTTTTTATCCCCCGCTTTTTCGAAGAAAAAAGGGGGGTTATTAATTTGGGTTTGTCCGTCTGTCTGTCCATCTGTCTGTCACACTTCGTTTCCGTACAATAACTGCCACAAATGTGAACCCTTTTTGTTCAAACTTGGTAACAAGGTTAAATGCCTTAAGGGCTAGGCCAAGTTCGATCGTCACTTTCGGTTGACTTTATTCAGTGGAGTTATGGCCCCTTATTTAACAAAAAATGTCGTTTGTTGCCATTTCCGTGCAATAACTGCAACAAATGTGAACCGTTTTTTTTCAAACTTGGTAACAAGGTTAAATACCTTAAGGGCTAGGCCAAGATCAATCGTCATTTTCGGCAGACTTTATTCGGTGGAGTTATGGCCCCTTATTTAACACAAAATGTCGTTTGTTGCTGTTTCCGTGCAATAACTCACAAATGTGAACATTTTTTTTTCAAACTTGGTAACAAGGTTAAATGCCTTAAGGTCTAGGCCAAGTTCGATCGTCATTTTCGGTGGAGTTATGGCCCCTTATTTAACACAAAATGTCGTTTGTTGCTGTTTCCGTGCAATAACTGTCACAAATGTGAACCTTTTTTTTTCAAACTTGGTAACAAGGTTAAATGCCTTAAGGTCTAGGCCAAATTCGATCGTCACTTTCGGCAGACTTTATTTGGTGGAGTTATGGCCCCTTAATTAACAAAAAATGTCGTTTGTTGCTGTTTCCGTGCAATAACTACCACAAATGTGAACCTTTTTTTTTTCAAACTTGGTAACAAGGTTAAATGCGTTAAGGTCTAGGCCAAGTTCGATCGTCACTTTCGGCGGACTTTATTCGGTGGAGTTATGGCCCCTTAATTAACAGACAATGTCGTTTGTTGCTGTTTCCGTGCAATTACTACCACAAATGTGAACTTTTGTTTTCAAACTTGGTAACAAGGTTAAATGCCTTAAGGTCTAGGCCAAGTTCGATCGTCACTTTCGGCGGACTTTATTTGGTGGAGTTATGGCCCCTTAATTAACAAAAAATGTCCGTTTCAGTGCAATAACTACCACAAATGTGAACTTTTTTTTTCAAACTTGGTAACAAGGTTAAATGCCTTACGGGCTAGGTCAAGTTCGATCGTCACTTTCGGCGGACTTTAATCGGTGGAGTTATGGCCCCTTAATTAACAAAAAATGTCGTTTTTTTCAAACTTGGTAACAACCTAGGCCAAGTTCGATCGTCGCTTTCGGCGGACTTTATTCCTACAATATTTCCTGCAAGTGGGGGATATAAATTTCATGAATTTGCTTGTTTCTACTCTAAGGATTACATTGAAACTTCTGACAAATGTTTATATCAATGTGTGTGATTGGTTCACAAAAGGGGGATAATCCAAATATTTTTTTATATCAGAGTTATTGCCCCTTTTCTGTCAAAAATTAAAATTTTCTGACAAGGCCCCGGCAGGTGACACATGCTCCGGGGAGCACTCCA
The DNA here is from genome assembly GCA_031761405.1 of Serripes groenlandicus. Classification (NCBI taxonomy): domain Eukaryota; kingdom Metazoa; phylum Mollusca; class Bivalvia; order Cardiida; family Cardiidae; genus Serripes; species Serripes groenlandicus. The sequence continues at coordinate 49,891,431 of JASEVX010000011.1, read as the reverse complement.
TTCTAGTGTTGTATGAAGAGGGACTTTAAACAAACATGATACAACTGTGCAGCTAAGTGTGATCTCTACAATATTTCTCTTACTACCAAACACAACTCTATATATGAGGATGCTACTTGAAAAATAAGCACTTGAAGATATTGGGACAAAATTATATTAATTTCTTTAATTGAAAGTATTACAATTGATTAACCCTTTCCCACATATAGACGCTTTCTGACGCCTCTGCAGCAGACAGCTTTTTGAAAACATAGTGACAAAAGAAGAAATTTATCAAAACGAGCAATTTCTCCTTTTGCCACAATGTTTTCCACTTTTAGTCATAGGTTATCCATTCAATTATAGAGATTTTCTATTTTTTAACAAAATATGTTAAAAGTGGTCAGCTGCAGAATTGTCGAATGAGGAAAAGGGTTAAAGATGCAAACATTGTGCCAAAAGTGGGAAATTGCTCTTTATGAAATACATGTTGTTAAAGTTGCAAACATTATGCCAAAAGTGGGAAATTGCTCTTTATGAAATACATGTTGTTAGCTAAACAATGCACTGTTTGAATTAAATAGAAATACATGCGTATGTCATGATATTCCTTAAGGTCAGGATCAGGTCAATATTGGTGGGTAATTAATATATTTTAGGTGGTGGTAGTTGGTGATCAGAGTGCCGGAAAGACCAGTGTACTGGAGATGATAGCTAGAGCTCGAATATTTCCAAGGTAAGTCTTCTTTACAGACACATACATCATACATTTATTTGTAAATCATTTATGTATAAAAGAATTTCAGAGAATTAACCATTTTCCTTGATATATTCTTCTTGTTAGGCAGTAAGACGTTATGGGATCACTACCCCAATTTGTGTCTGTCCATCTGTCTGTCATGTCTTGAATTAATTTGAGTAATTGGTTATTGGTAGGTGACACACATGTGTTTCTTCTTACACTCTTGTTTTACTTGTCTAAAAGCAATCATGAAAGACAACTAACATTTGGATTTATAGATGTATAACTTTGATTCTTCAAGATTGTAAACATTAAAAAGAACTTGCTATATTTATTGACAAATCTCTTGTTTCCGCATTACAAGGTTATAATATATTTAAGTACAAACCAAATTGGAGCAATAACATGTACACAACAGATGATAAGGCAAATACACCTTAAAGTATCACATTCTCAATTTTAATGAACCAGAGCTCTAGAAAAGGGGTTCAGTTCATATTTTTGAATCTTTATTAACCCATTCCCTCTTGTAGAAGCATTTTAATGCATCTGCAGCAAACAACTTTTTAAAACATTATGGCAAAAGGAAAAATTGCCCTTTGGTGTGGGAACTAAGAAGATTTGTTTTTTAATGTGACATTCTTTTGAAATCCCACAAAAATTGTTTTTTTAACGTTATAAAATAAATGTTTAATGGAGAAGATTAGTTAACACCTTATAAAGAGGATAGTAGAACAATTAATTTTTTACAGGGGTTCGGGAGAGATGATGACAAGGTCACCTGTCAAGGTCACATTGAGCGAAGGACCATATCACCTGGCAAAGTTCAAGGACAGTTCGAGAGAATTTGATTTAACAAATCCGGCTGAGGTAAAGTCTGACTCATCTGCCTTTGTTTTTCAATGACTGCACAACCGTTCATGTATATGTGCAGCCGAACCCCGGTAGCTCGGTCGGTAGCGAGCGGGCTGTCAATCCAGGAGCCCAAGCTCGGCCAACATTCTTTCTGTTAATTTGAAAAAGTCATTATGACAAGCCTCATTTGTCTTCCACCAATGGGCTAACAGTCTATGTGGAAAAGCAGCCAGTTGCTTGGAAAGACTGTTGTGTGGATTACTGGTGAACTGGCTGCTGTGATATGACTGAAAAATTGTTTAAAATGGCGTTAAGCCCCAATCAATCAATGTATATGTGCATGTGTTGCTTGAATACAATTTATACAAAGATGTTATGAGCAATGCATTGATTTGTAAATTTAGATTTAGTTAGATTTTTTACTCGTTTTGCCAAAAAAAATTCAACTTAATTCCATTATCATAATTTCATTTATAGAGATTTTCATTTATTTGCCCTAGATATCTTGTGCAGATCTGTCATATGTATCAGCTTCTTACCAATTAAATATTTTCTTCCAGACTGAAGCTTTAAGACGTGAAGTTGAAGTTAGGATGAAGAAAAGTGTATCTAAAGGACAGACTGTCAGCAATGAGGTATGTACAATTCTGCACTCACATCATTGTCAGATAACACTCTGGAAGAGTAAATATCCTGTCTTATTAATGCAGAGCTGTGAAATACAATGCACTGGGAAATATCAGTGAGTTACAGTGCTACAAATAATCTTTTCATGTTAATTGAAATTACCCTACCATGCATCCAAAGTAATTGAGTATTTGAAAAAAGCAATTGAGTATTTCAATTTTCATTACCCCATTAGTAATTTCAATTGAGTATTTCAATATCTCTTACAGTTAAGAACATCATGAAATTGACAATCTGAGTGGAACGTGATTGAAACAAAGTTGGCTAGCTTTAAGAGCGGAACGGAAGTTTTCGCTTTGAATCCAATCACATGAATGCTTTGCTCTTTGAGCGGTTGCAACAATTTACTCCATAATTATTTTACGAAATTACTTTTGATCAAGAAAAAAAAAGCGATCAATTTAATTGGAACGGGAAAAAGCAATTACAATGACTTGAACCAATGAATGCTTTAAGAGCGGATTGGAACTTGAGTGAAGCTGAACTGAACGGAATGGAGCGGAGCTGAGGAATAAATGCTTTCCTACAGACAAAGATCTACAGCAGACAACCTTGAAAGAGTGTAAACAAAAATATGGAAATTATCTCAATATATAAATGAAATTATTAAAAACGATATTATTCTGAAAATGAACAAATATTCAAACTACCTCATGCCGAATTGAAAATATTATATTGATACGCGATCAATTAATAAAAGAAGGAGGAGCTTTGAAAATAAAAATGAGATAGAAAAATCTTGGGGAATATGGTAAAATATAAAGGAAATTCAGACAATGGAGTAAAATGGCTATTTTTCATCTTTATGAATTAAAGGTTTTCATACTAAAAAATTATCAACAAGGCCAGTTGAAAACTTAATACAACCAGTGAATAATAATGTAACAGATATCTGGTCTGACAGGGTATTTCTCTGCTTGGTATATAAAATATATACTTAACCTATCATAGCTAAATCTGTTTCACTTGCAGAAGAAATAATTCTTCTTTTCTCTGCACTCAATGTCTTAAAAACAAAAATGTTGATGAGGATTTTGCAATCAGTTGAGATCCAGATCAGCCAGTTCCTTGGCTTATTCCCCCTATCCCCAATACAACAAATCTGCAACAAACAATTTTGAAGACATCAAGGCAAAAAATAGAAAAGATAACTCAATAATGAAAGTATTATTATTGAATAGAGTTGAAATCATTGTGGCAAAAAGAGAAGTTGCTCATTATGATTATTGCAACAATTATTTCAATAGTGGTCATAAGCATCAAAAAGCTTCTGTATGAGGAAAAGGAATATAGTAAATTCTGCTCTTTTAGAGTTATGTACTTCTCTTTTCAGTGTATTTCCATGTCGGTAAAAGGCCCTGGGATACAGCGAATGGTTTTGGTTGATTTACCAGGAATTATCTCAGTTAGTAATTTCATAGTTTTGATTTCTTATTTTAACATTTTTTAGCATATGACAAATCTGCAGGAGACGACTTTGAAAACAAATCGTCAATAATCGAAAAAATTGTATGGAAAGAAGAAATTGCTCATTATGAACAATTTCAGCTTTTCCCACAACGTTTTCAAAAGTCACCTGTCACAGATGCTTCAAAATATGTCTGCATGTTGGGAACCAGGATCCAATACAGAATTGTTGACATTGCTGCAACCAACTTTTGTGATCACTCACGGTCCAGCATCCTCCGTCCTGTTTCTGTCGTCCATTCAAAATCTTCTTTGAAACTACTGGTCCGATTTCAAAGTAATTTCACAGGAAGGTTCCCTTGGTGGCCCCCATCAAAAAAAAAGATCAAAGAATTTAATTCCTACTTGAACTTTGGTTGCTGCAGCATGAGAAAAGGGGGAAAATGCCAAATCTTTAAAAATCTTCTTGTCCAAAAGAACAGGCCGAAAATTATTTTGATTGTTCAGATTATTCCGATCCATTGAAAAACATGGCTGCTAGGGGGCATAGATTGTTTTCCTTATATGTATATATAGTAAAAACTTAAAAAAATCTTCTTGTCCAAAAGTACTGGTCCATTTAAAAATAAATTGGCACAAATGTTCCTTGGTGATCTCTTCCAAGATTTTTCAAATAAAACCAAGCCATTAAAAACATGGCTGCTAGGGGACGGGACTTGTTTTCCTTATATGTATATAACTTTAAAAAATCTTCTTGGTGACCCTCTGCTGCTTGTTTTTCTTGTATGAATATTGTAAGAACATTGAAAATTGTGATTTCTATTAAATCAGGTGAGCAATTAAGGACCATCATGGTCCTTGTTTTTGTAACATTTTTGAAATAGGAGAACTTACTCATAATGAGGAGGAATCCGCTGTGGTCGAGTGGTTAGCGTCGGGGATTTCGAAACCGGGTGTCCCGGGTTCGATCCCCAGTCGCGGCACTACGCTCATGGTGGAGTGCCCTTGGGCAAGGCACATTTTCTAGCCTAGTACTGGTTTGTTTACCCAGGGATCATGAATAATTAAATTTAATTGCGCGCTAAATGACCTTAGCTGTCGATGCGCCATAAAAACAATATACATTCATAATGAGGAGATCTCTCTTCCCCACAATATTTTTCTACTTTTGTTAAAGAGTTATGTTTTCATTTTGACATGATAAATTTTCCAAAAGCCAAGAGAAAAAAATGACGTGTCTAATCAACCTTATTGGCGCTGGACCATATGATTACTGTTATTCTTAAAGCAGAGTTCTAGATAAAGGGCATATTGCATGTTCTAAAATCATTCATTGATCCTCTAACCCTATGTTGAGGGTACTCAAATAAATCATCATATGTTTGCTCTCAACCTTCATTTGTTTATCTGTGATTTTTATTTTCCTGTTTACAGACTGAAACAACTATCATGGCTCCTGATACTAAAGAAAACATAAAAAAGTTAGTGAGAAGTTACATGGAAAACCCTAATGCAATCATCCTCTGTATACAAGGTACGTTTGAGAGTTGCTCTGTGAAAACCATTGTAGATTCAGATCAGCCAGGTCACCCTCACAAGCTGATCTGGCTCTGCGCTGTTTGCCAATTAGTCGAAGAAGATTTCAAGAAACTTTTGTCAAGCAGTATCCTTTGAATCCTTAGCACATGCAGACATGCATGTCTTATTTCACTTGTGTAAATATAATGTTAAAGGTGCCGAACTCCAGATGGAGAATAAAATTTGAAATGTTGAAACTTCAGCAAATATTGCTAATAGCGACAACAAAGAAAGTAATGAATAGCTCAAAACTATTTTGGCAGTAAATGTTGAAAAACAGTCAATTGAAAGTCATGAAAATGTACAAAATTTGGCTTACTAGGTATGTTTACCCAGTAAAATTGAAGCATACATGATCAATATTTAGATGTTTATTGTACTGGAAAGTTAAATTATTACTTTAATTTTATCCCAGAATTATGATTCTAGTATTTCCAGACAACTTTTGAACAGTTTTAAAACTTTGATTATACTATCTTTAATCTAGAATTCAGCACCTTTAACCCTTTCCCAAATACAGACGCTTTCTGACGTCTTTGCAGCAGTAGACTTTTGAAAACATTGTGGCAAAAAGAGAAATTGCTCATGATGAGAAATTTCACGTTTTGCCACAATGTTTTCAACTCTTTGCATTGATTAGACTTTCCCTTATAGCCATTTTCCATATTCTTGCCGAGATGTTTTCAAAGTCTGCTGCAGATTAGTTGAAAGGGTCAAGGTTGGTTGTCCTGGAGTACGGTACATTTAGTTTTTATTAGCTGTTTGAGAAAGAGGAAGAGCTGTTAGGCTGAGGCTAGTTATTTTGAACACACAAACAAAATTAGTTCAGTCAGTGCCCTTGCACTTTTGGGCTTAACCCTTTCCCATATACAACAAACTTGCAGCAGACGACTTTGAAAATATATTGGCAAAAATGTGAAAATCTGCATAAATAAGAGATAAAGGATAAATTGCTTTTCCGGCGCCGGCAGCAGCCACTTTTACAAATAACTATATCTCAGCAACCCCTGCTGGAATTTTTCTGAAACTTTGTCAGATGAATTGTTTGGTCATGAGACATCATTCAACTTCAAAATGTTCAAGGTCATAATTTGGCAGAACTTGACCTTGGTTATGTAACTTAACCTCAAAACTTAACCTTGGTTATGTAACTTAACCTCAAAACTTAACCTTGGTTATGTAACTTAACCTCAAAACTTAACCTTGGTTATATCTATGCAACCCCTGCTGGAAATCTTCTGAAACTTTGTCAGATGTATTGTTTTGTCATGGGACATCATTCAACGTCAAAATGTTCAAGGTCAAGGTCATAATTTTGCAGAACTTAACCTTGGTTATACCTCAGCAACCCCTTCTGGAATTTTTCTGAAACTTTGTCATATGTATTGTTGAGTCATGGGACAGCATTCAACTTCAAAATTGTCAAGGTCAAGGTCATACAACAAATCTGCAGCAGACCTCATTGACCATCTAAGGAAAAGTCTAGAAATTAAATTCTAATGAACTAGTAATTATTGAAACTGGTTAAAAACTTTGTGGCAAAAGGAGAAATTGATCATTATGAGCAATTTCTACCTTTGCCACAATGTTTTCAAAAGTTGTCTGCTTCAGAGGCATCAGAAAGTATCTGTATGAGGGAAAGGGTTAACAATTGATATCTTGTTATGAGAATTATCCTAAAGAATCAAATATATCAACTGAAATTTATGTTGGAATGAGAGGAAGTGATCAGTCCGAGAATCATTAATTTAGCTTCTATAATTTTGTTTCCATCTCCTTTTTTAGCTCGACTATTCAAAGAATATGAGAGCTTTACTACTCGCCCCGGCGTCGGCGTCTCCGTCGGCGTCTGGTTAAAGTTTTAGGGCAAGTTGGGATTTTCATTCATAAGTATTTGTGCTAGGGCTTTCATATTTCGAATATATTTACATCTTATACCTTTCTTCACATTGAACGCTAAAGATGCTGAGTGTGACCTTCCTTTTGGGAAAAAAAAACATGATTTTCGGGGGTTAAAGTTTTAGGGCAAGTTGGATTTTTTTTTTTTTTTTTTTTTTTTCTCAATAAGTACTTGTGCTAGGGCTTTCATATTTGGAATATAATTACATCTAATACCTTTCTTTATATTGTATGCTGAAGATTCTGAGTTTTACCTTCTTTTTGAGGTAAAAGACATGATTTTGGGTGGTTAAAGTTTTAGGGCAAGTTGGCATTTTCATTTAATTTTTAGCTCCACTGGCAGAAAGCCAGTCGAGCTTATGTCATGGCGAATTGTCCGTCGTGTGTCCGTGCGTGCGTGCGTGCGTGCGTGCGTGCGTGCGTGCGTGCGTGCGTGCGTGCGTGCGTGCGTGCGTGCGTGCGTGCGTTAACTTTTTCCTTTAAACAACTTCTTCTCCCTAACCACTTGGCCAATTTGGTTGAAACTTCATGGGAAGCATCCTCTCAATGTCCTCTACTAAATTCCTTCAATTTTTTTTGATCCATTCAAAATTCTGGTTTCCATGGCAACCGAAAGAAAAAAATAGTGAGAACTTAAAAAATCTTCTTCTCCGAAAGTGTCAGGCCGATTTTCAAATAATTTTGTAGAAATGTTCCTTGGGTGACCCTTTATTAGATTCCTTCAAGAAATTTTGATTGGGCGAAAACATGGCTGCCAGGGGGCGGGGCTTTTTTGCCTTATATAGCTATAGTGAAAACTTAAATAATCTTCTTCTCAAAAAGTGTTCAGCAGATTTTCAAATAATTATGTAGAAATGTTCCGTGGGTGACCCTCTATCAGATTCCTTCAAGCCATGTTGATTGGTAAAAAAACATGGCCGTCACAGGGCGGGGCTATTTTGCCTATATGGCTAAAGAGCAAACTTAAAAAATCTTCTCCTCCAAAAGTGTCGGGCCGATTTTCAAATAATTTTGTAGAAATGTTCCTTGTGTGAACCTTAATTAGATTCCTTCAAGAAATGTTGATTGGGCGAAAAACATGGCCGCCAGGGGGCGGGGCTTTTTTGCGTTATATAGCTATAGTGAAAACTTAAAACATCTTCTTCTCCGAAAGTGTTCAGCCGATTTTCAAATAATTTTGTAGAAATGTTCATTGGGTGACCCTCTATCAGATTTCTTCCAGCCATGTTGATTGGTCGAAAAACATGGCCGCCAGAGGGCGGGGCTATTTTGACTTATTTGACCATAGTGAAAACTTAAAAAATCTTCTCCTCCGAAAGTGTCAGGCATATTTTCAAATAATTTTGCAGAAACATTCCTTTGGTGACACTCTACAAGATTCCTTTAAGCCATGGTGGTTGGTAAAAAAAATAGCCACCACAGGGCAGGGCTGTTTGGAGATTATATTTTTGCCTTATGGCCGTGGAGCGATACTGGCCCTCTTGGGCCTCTTGTTTAATTTTCTCTATAAGAATTTGTGCTAGGGCTTTAATATTTAGAATATAGTTACATCTTATACCTTTCTTCACATTGAATGCTGAAGATGCTGAGTGTGACCTTCTTTTTGGGGTAAAAAACATGATTTTCGGTGGTTAAAGTTTTGGGGCAAGTAGGATTTTATTTTATTTTTTTAACTTTTTCTGAATAAGTACTTGTGCTAGGGCTTTCATATTTGGAAAATAATTACATTTAATACATTTCTTCATATTATATGCTGAAGATGCTGAGTGTGACCTTCTGTTTGCGGTAAAACACATGCTTTTGGGTGGTTAAAGTTTTAGGGCAAGTTGGCTTTTTCATTTAATTTTCAAATTTTTCTAAATAAGTACTTGTGTTAGGGCTTCCATATTTGGAATATAATTACATGTAATACCTTTCTTCACATTGTATGTTGAAGATGCTGAGTGTGACTTTTAGGGGGTAAAAAACATGATTTTTGTTTGATTTTGAGAATTTTGGATAAATTCTTAATTTTTGGTTACATTTCTTTCTAATTGTGATCATTTATTTATCAAATATAATTCTTCAACATATCCAACGGGTTTTGCATGGTGTCAAACATTAGGAAAACCTTTTTTTAAGGTTTTGCTAATTTTGGACTCGGTCAGTTTTAACATTTTCGTTTAGCTCAACGTTAAAGTTATATCATTCAAATCACTTCATACTTCACATATTTGTTAAGGACCATCGTACAATTAGGTTAGATAACTCCATTGTATCCTAAATATAGAGTAATGGCCCTTGATTGACTTAGGAAATTTTATTTTTAAATTATATTTAAATGTATGTATATCTATTCAGTTGCTTTTACATATAGAGTATATAATATGATTTAATTGTACTTAAGTGCAATATAATGAAATAGTGCTTTATGTGAATAAGCGGCCTGTAGTCGAGCGCGCTGTCCTTCGACAGCTCTTGTTAATTTAAAGAATTGATAATACTAGTATGATGTCCACATTGCAATATTTCTGAAATACAAGATGTACAACCACCCCTTAAGTGCTAAAAATAGTTCAAAGAAATAATTTTAAATATATTTCAACATATGATACATGTACTTTTTATGTAAGGTAACACTTGGGGTTCACTTAGTCATCTGTGTCATTTAGAAGACGTCTGCTGTAGATGTGTCAAAATGCGTCTGCAGGTTGGAAAGGGAAAATTTGTCATCTGGGTTTTGGAGAACGTCATCCTCGATACCTAGGCTATTCATACTAATTGTATGTACAATAGCCTGGGTACGAGGATTGGAGAATGTATGCCGATTTCCTTTATGATTCAGAGCTCTAGATAAGGGGCATTTTTCATGTTCTGAAATCCTTATTTGACATTCAAACCCTATGTCGTGGGTACTCAAAAGAATCGTCTCAGTGAGACGATTCTTTTGGGTACCGACAACATAGGATTTCGTTGAGTAATAAGAGAAATATTGTGGGGGAAAAGACCTGTTCACTCCTCCCTCTTATCTTGTCCTCTGAAATTGATTATTACACTTATAAAGTCTGTATGTTTTGATATTAGATGGCTCATTGGATGCGGAGAGAAGTAATGTCACAGAGGTTGTGAGCCAGATAGATCCCAGCGGTCGAAGGACGATTTTTGTTCTCACTAAAGTAGATCTGGCCGAGAGTAACTTATACAACCCCAACAGAGTAAGTTAACCCTTTTCCCAAACTGATGCATTTTGTCGCATCTGCTGTAGACGACTCTTGTGACCATGGTGGCGATATGAGAAATTGTTCCTAACGATCAATTTCATTATTTGCCACAATGTTTTCAACTCTATCCAATAAATATATTTTCATTTGTGGAGATTTTCCCGAGTTGCTTTTTAGCTCACCTGTCACGTAGTGACAAGGTGAGCTTTTGTGATTGCCCTTTGTCCGTCGTCCGTCCACCATTTCTTGTGAACACGATAGTCTTCATTTATGATTCGATGTTTACCAAACCTATTCAATAGCTAGATATACATGAGAGCTCGGTTCCTTTCGTAAACCAGCCAGATCCATCCATGCATGACTGGATTATGGCCCTTTAAAATTTGTGACCTTGTGAACACGATAATAACTTCATTTATTATCTGATGTTTACCAATTCATTTATTTGTCACATGTCCTATACATTGGCAATATTGACACATTGTCGAAAATATGGCGCTTATATGGCTAAAGTGAAAAAAAATAAAATCAGGTGAGCGATATAGGGCCATCATGGCCCTCTTGTTTAAGTTTCAGATTTTTAGCTCTACTGGCCAAAGGCCAGAAGGGCTTATGTCGTGGCGATTTGTCCGTCGTCCGTGCGTGCGTCCGTGCGTCCGTGCGTCCGTGCGTCCGTGCGTCCGTAAACAATTTCTTGTTAACACGATACAGTCTTCACTTTTGATTGTATCTCAACCAAACTTATACAGTAGTTAGATATTCATGAGAGGTCGGTTCCTTTCGAAAACCAGCCAGATCTGCCCATGTATGACTGGATTATGGCCCTTGAAATGGTCAAAATTGCTATAAAAGAGCTTGTTAACACGATACAGTCTTCACTTTTGATTGTATCTCAACCAAACTTATACAGTAGTTAGATATCCATGAGAGCTTGGTTCCTTTCAAAAACCAGCCAGATCCGCCCATGTATGACTGGATTATGGCCCTTGAAATGGTCAAAATTGCTATAAAAGAGCTTGTTAACACGATACAGGCTTCACTTTTGATTGTATCTCAACCAAACTTATACAGTAGTTAGATATCCATGAGAGCTTGGTTCCTTTCGAAAACCAGCCAGATCCGCGCATGCAAGACTGGATTATGGCCCTTGAAATTGTCCAAATTGCTATAATTGAGCATGTGAACACAATAGAGGCTCCATTTACTATCTGATCTTCACCAAACTTAGATAGTAGTTAAATACTGATTAGAGCTTGGTTCCTTTTGAAAACCAGCCAGATCCGCCAATGCAAGACTGGATTATGGCCCATGAAATTGTAAAAATTACTATAATACAGCTTGTGAAAACAAAAGAGTCCCCATTTACTATCCGATCTTCACCATACATACATGCTCTGGATTGAAAATGACCAAAGAACCATACCAGTAGAGCATAGGCCCTCATGGGCCTCTTGTTTGTATGTGGGAAAATGTTTCTTTTCATTAGTATGTGTCTCATGCCTGTAAGGCAAAGTGTGTCATAGGAATCAATTGATTGTTGTCTGTCTATCATGCTTTGACTATGGTTATAATTATTGGCAGATGACACATCGTGTGCCTTTGAATACTCTTGTGTTGAAACTGTCTTACACACATTATTTTCACTTGAACTATGGATTGATGGTTTATTACATATGAATGGATTGACAACTTTTCCTTTAACCATTTAAAACATTGCAATATTGGTGGTGTAGTGGTAGAGCGTCTGCCTCGGTGCGGGAGATAGCAGGTTTTATTCTGAGCCGGGTCATACCAAAGACTTTAAAATGGTGGAAATGGCTTTCCGTCCTTGGCAATCAGGATTGTTGGGTTAGCATAACCACTGAATAAATGGTATCTGGATTAATGGACCAGTAGTATTGATGACTTACACAGGAAATGCTGTGATATAACTGAAAATTTAAATTTTCTAAATATACATTTATTACTCATTCTTCCTCAGACATTCTATAACTCTTTCTTACATATAGACGCTTTAAGCCTCTTCTGCAGCAGACAACTTTTGAAAACATTGTGGCAAAGGTTAAATTGCTCATGATGAGCAATTTCACCATGATCCACAATGTTTTCAACTCTATTTAATAATTAAACTGTCAGTAATGGAGATTTTTCACATTTTTGATCAAAGTAGTCTGCTACAGATTTGTTGTATGTAGGAAAGGAATAAGCAGATGGTATTAAATATATTGTATCCGCTAAATGAAGAATTTATATGTACATTACTGTTGTTTCAGATAAAGTCCATTTTGGAGGGCAAGCTGTTTCCTATGAAAGCTCTGGGATATTTTGCTGTGGTTACAGGAAAAGGTAGTGTAGTGTTATTTATCACATAAAGCCCTAACCAGGAGTGTCAAAATGCCATTACATAAATATTATATGACACTACACAAATATCATATGACTACATGTTTGGTTTCCGGTCTTAGGCTCAAGTCTTTGTTACAACGCGGAAACCAAACTATGAAAATGACGTCACCTCAGCGGTTTGAAGTCACTTTGGCGCCAAAACTGGTAAATTTCATGTATAAATATGCTAAACGTTATGTACATGTTTTCGAAATACGCCTCATAAATCACTGTATGTGATAAATAGAATTTCTCATTTGTGTTTAATTATTATCATTTTTAGCTCACCTGTGCACGAAGTGCTCAAGGTGAGTTATTGTGATCGCCCTATGTCCGGCGTCCGTCGTCCGTCAACATTTTCTCCTCTGTAACCGGTGGGTCAACTGGGATGAAACTTCACAGAAAGCATCCTCTCAATGTCCTCACCAGAATTCCTTAAAATTTTCGGGATCCATGCATAATTCTGGTTTCCATGGCAACGAAATGAAAAAACTTCAAAATTCTTAAAAAATCTTCTCCTCCGAAAGTGTCAGGCCGATTTTCAAATAATTTTGTAGAAATGTTCCTCGGGTGACCCTCTATCAGATTCCTTCAAGCCATGTTGATTGGTCGAAAAACATGGCCGCCAGGGGGGGCGGGGCTATTTTTCCTTATATGGCTATAGTGCAAACTTAAAAAATCTTCTCCTCCGAAAGTGTCAGGCCGATTTTCAAATAATTTTGTAGAAATGTTCCTCGGGTGACCCTCTATCAGATTCCTTCAAGCCATGTTGATTGGTCGAAAAACATGGCCGCCAGGGGGGGCGGAGCTATTTTTCCTTATATGGCTATAGTGCAAACTTAAAAAATCTTCTTCTCCAAAAGTGTCAGGCCGATTTTCAAATAAATTTGTAGAAATGTTCCTTGGGTGACCCTCTAGCAGATTCCTTCAAGCCATGTTGATTGGTCGAAAATCATGGCCGTCAGGGGGGGGGGGGGGGGGGGCGGGGGGGGCGGGGCTTTTTTGCCTTATATAGCTATAGTGCAAACTTAAAAAATCTCCTCCTCCAAAAGTGTCGGGCCGATTTTCAAATAACTTTGTAGAAATGTTCCTTGGATGACCCTCTATCAGATTCCTTCAAGCCATGTTGATTGGTCAAAAAACATGGCCGCCAGGGGGCGGGGCTATTTTGCCTTTTATTGCTATAGTGAAAACTTAAAAAATCTTCTCCTTCAAAAGTGTCAGGCCGATTTTCAAATAATTTTGTAGAAATGTTCCTAGGGTGACCCTCTATCAGATTCCTTAAAGCCAAGTTGATTGGTTGGAAACTATGCCCGCCAGATGGCGGGGCTTATATAGCTAAAGTGAAAAAAAAAATCAGGTGAGCGATTCCAGGGCCATCATGGCCCTCTTGTTAATAAACTTGTTAACTAAGCTGAATATGACGCTTGCCAAGGCTCGCAGCACATCATCTTAGTAAATTCGTTTAATAAAAGTGATAATAAATAAACAACACTTATGAAAAATCCTCTATTTGCGATCCTTCAGATGTTTTGAATACAAACATTACAGAAGCCTACCGTAGATAAGAAGCAAGAAGATCTTCTGCAGACAACATCTGTATTATTAACCCTTTCCCACATACAACACATCTGCCACAGACGACTTTAACATATTTCGTAAAATATGGAAACACTCTATAGCTGAAAGTATGATTATTGAATAGAGTTGAAATATTGTGGTAAAAGAAGAAATTGCTCATTATGAGCAGTCTTCTTTTGCCACATTGTTTTCAAAAGACTTCTGCTGCAGACATTAAAATGTGCGGGTATGTCAGAAAGGGTGAAGCAATTAAAACCCATTGGATGATATCACTACATTTAATGCCATACATTATCATAACATTAGCCCTTTCCCACTTACAGACACTTTCTGATGCCTCTGTAGCCGATGACTTTTGACTACATTGTGACGAAAGGAGAAATTTGCTCATAATCAGCAATTTCTTCTTTTGCCACAAAGTTTTCAACTCTATTCAATAATTAAACTATAAGTTAGAGATATTACCTATTTATGCTGTCAGAGATCATTTCAAAGTCGTCTGCTAAAGATTTGCTGTATGTGGAAAAGTGTTAAACAACTACATATACATATACTTTTATCAAGTTTTAACTTCAACTATGAGAAATGACAGATTTTGATCATCTATCTACAGTACAGCTCACGCAGAAAACGCATCGTCCGCGAGCCACCGCGGACAAATCTCAACGCGGACAAATATTTTGGTCCACGAAGGTGGGTGGAATTCCACCCATCACCGCGATTTGATTTTATGTACCATCGCGGACGCAACAAGATAACCCCAGGGGGTTAATAAAACCGATAATCGTGGAGTTGCGGTGGAACCATCTCGGAATCGCGGTGACATTTCTTTGAATAGATAAGCTTTTTCTCGCCGTTTTGCGAGTTTTTTTTATTTCATTACAGTACGAATAAATGTTGTTGAAGAGGATAATGATTATAAATCAGTACTAACTATAAAGCAGCATATATGCGTAACAACTCAATTTATTAAAATTCGTCAATACAATTCCCCTAAACTTGATGTATTCTGTAAACGATACAACTACGTGATAATAAAACTGTTAATTCTGTCTGAAAGATGTGTAGCTTACTTTAAATCTCACTAATAAATGACGTAATTCCATTGTCAATCACCACAATTACCAATGCATTGTTCATTCTTAATCGTCTATAAATTATTTCTTTAAAACCTGTTTCAAAGTCGGCTGAATAACAAAAGCAAAACCATAACAATTATTTTTTAAATATGTCGCCCCTAAATTTGGAAATGAATCACCATTTTGCTTCGATATAAAACATTGACAAGTATACAGATGCCCTGTAAGTGTATTGTTAAAGTGACAAGTATACACACATGTCAACATTATGTCAGTTTCGCATATATCTCTTAAATCCGTTAACATTACTACAAACTAAACGCAAGTGTCAAGAAAAGTCGTGTCAGGCGTATTGTGGTTTATGTGTTTGGATTAGCACGCACGCTGATAAACCACTTCTACATATAAGCCTGTATTTTGTTAAACTAATTGACGTTACTGAGCTTTACGACAAGTTGCTTCATAATAAAGTGCAATACATTACTACATGTAAAATCAATTCTACTCTGTTTCTACTCTGTATCAACACATTGCGTTAAAATGAAAAATTATCATTTTCAACAATATTACAATTGGATCATTCATTTATTAAGTTGATAAGAAAAGCTCAAAAATCAACACTCTGTCTTTATTAAGAGATTCAAGTTCATGTACTGTATATACAAAATTCAAAGATATATATACAATGTACATGTACATGTATTGTAATTTAACAATATTTCTCTCTTACTAAAAAATGTGAGATAATCATATGTACGATATGGCCGCACCTTAAACGTATATCCGATGTCCGCCATTTTCTATTACGAAACTTGACCTTATCGTAAACAAACACAATCTTCCACTGTTTTTCGAATAATTTGCTGAAATGGAATGAATTTTAGCAAGTTGGGTCATAAAATAATCGCATTTTGTCAATAAACGTGTACATGTACATAATCGAAAAAAATAACTTTTTAATAAAAGGAAAACATTTTTACTGGTAAATATTGCGGTGGAATCACGGTGATTTCAAAATAGATAAGAAGCTTGAATCGACGAAATGTCAATCGCGGTGATCAAATTAGCCCGTAGGCGGTATTGCGGTGATCATATAGTTTGAATTGCGGTGATTATCCGCGATGAAAAATATTTGTCCATCGCATGAGCTGTACTGTATATACTTAATACAATGATGTTCTGGTTCATTCTATGTGCATATATGTAACTTAAATTAGAATTCCTGTTACAAAAGTGTTATGATGATTAAACTCCCATTTAACTCAATGATATTTCCTGCTTTTACACCTCTTATCATTAAATAAAACTTAACATTTCACATCTTAACATTAAATTTATGTTATCTTACAGGGAACACAAATGACAGCATTGAGAGTATTCGGGATTATGAAGATGAATTCTTTAGACAGTCACGTCTTCTGAAGTAAGCTATCCAACATTTACAAACACTTTCCTGGATTTTTCATACGGCTTAATGCAGACAAACTTTTCTGTGATTGTTTTGTGTTTCAAGTCTTTAATCCAAGGGAATACACCGTGGTTGAGTTGTTAGTGTCGGGGATTTGAAACCTGGTGTTGTGGTTCAATCCCCAGTTGCAGCACGACGATCATGGTGGATCGTGGTTCAATTCCCAGTTGCAGCACGACGATCATGGTGGAGTTCCCTTTTGGCAAGGCACATTACCTAGCCTTGTAATAGTACAGGGATCATGAATAAGTGAACTGTTGCCGTGATATAACTGAAATAATGTTGAATACGGCGTAAACCCCCAATAAATCCAAGTCTTTAAGGCAAGGGAGATAATCATATATCACCTCTCTAGGCTTTGCCTGTCTGTTTGTCTGTTTTCTTTTCATCATGCTATTACTTAATTTGTTATAATAATGTAGCATGTCTTCCTGCAGGCAATTCAGGTGTTCATTGGAACTCTCCTGTTTTCAGACCATTTATCATTTGTTTGTTTTACGTCAATAGAACTTCAATTATATCACATTGTTCTCTTGGTAATTTATTAGTACTTCTTGTCAGTTTATCAGCCTCTTTAATTAGGAAAAATTCTTAACTTATTTAACCATTCCCACATATAGATTCCTTTTGATGCATTAACAGCAGACGATTTTTGGAAACATTTTGGCAATTAGAGAAATTGCTCTTAATTTCTCTTTTTGCATCAATGTTTTCGACTATATTCCATAATAATACATTCATTTATAAAAAGTTTGCATAATTTTGATGAGATATTTTCAAAGATGTCTGCTGCAGACTTCTTTTACATGGGAAAATGTTAAGAAAGGGTATCTGTTATTTGCTTTCACGATCGACCACTCTAAGATTAATTTTATACAGGGAATATGAATTTACTTTTATGATCGACCACACTTAATTGTATTTAAATGGTGTATCTGTATTAACTTTTACGATCAATCATTCTTATATAATGGTGAAATATAGATGCCCTCTTTTCCTGACACGGTTCCTTTATTTTGACAGGGACGGAGCACTTAAACATACGCAGATGAACACCCAGAACTTGAGTTTAGCCGTCTCAGAAGTCTTCTGGAAAATGGTTAAAGAAAATATAGAACAACAAGCAGATGCATTCAAAGGTTAAGCTCTGATAATTTATCATTGTCTGATATAATGTTTTACATATTATATACTATTTCCTTATGAGCAAATTTCACCATTTCAAACAATATTGTCCATAGTTTTCTGAGGAAACGGTGTGGTCAAATAGTTAGCGTCGGGAATTAGAAACCAGACCTCCCGGTTTCGATTCCCAGTTGCGTCAAGACAGTCATGGTGGAGTGCCCTTAGACAAGGCACATTTCCTAGCCTAGTACTGGTTTGTTTACCCAGGGATCATGAATAAGTAAACTGTCACTGTGATATAACTTAAATAATGTTGACAACGGCGTAAAACTTCAATAAAACAATAGTTTTATGTTGCAAAGGTGTGAAAAAACATTTTGAGGGCTTGATGCAAAATGGTTGTAACTACATTTTGTTCAAGATGTAGTTACAACCGTTTTGCAAGAAACTATTGATTTGTATTAGGTTCAGGGCTTGTTTACTATTACACATACAGGGGAATCAACATAGCTGCAACTGTAACTTTTCTTAGCCATGTTTTTGTTCCTGTTAGTTTTCATATGTGTACTACATGTACGTAAGATATTTTCATTGCATGTTTAAAAGACTATATTTTAGATACAGTAAAAGACATACCTATAAGTGACAGCTCCTAAATCATTCCTATGAATTTATCAACTAGGAAGACCCTGCTCAAATGTAATCTGATCAGGCTCTTTCTTGTACACCATACAATCACTCTAATATTCTTAACCCTTTCCCTCATATGACAGTTCTGCAGCAGACGACTTTGAACATATTTTGTCAAAATAGGAAATCTCTATAATTGAATGGATAACTTATGAATAAAAGTGGAAAACATTGTGGCAAAAGGAGAAATTGCTTGTTTTGAGCAATTTCTTCTTTTGTCACAATATTTTCAAAAAGCCGTCTGCTGCAGAGTCGTCAGAAAGCGTCTATATGAGGGAAAGGGTTAAAGCTCCTGCAGAAAAATATTTTATTTGTATATATACGTGAAGATACATGTTGCTTCAAAAGCTTAGATAAGATGGTTTAAACTGGTCTGACAATACCCTTTTATTATCCATTTAACCCTTTCCCACATACAACAAATCTGCAGCTGTCTATTTGACAAACATGAATAATCTCTGTAAGTGAAAGTATTGAATTAAGTTGAAAACATTGTGACAAAAATAGAAATTGCTCTTTAAGCTTTTGTCACAATATTTTCAAAAGATGTCTGCTGCAGATGCATCGGAATGCGTCTAAAAGTTGGAAAGGGTTAAGCCCTACATTGCAATACGCACACTGAGTAATATGAGATACACTTTGGAGTTTTAAATTTGGATTTTAGAACATGAAATCTTAGAAATATCGTATGTAAAGAACTGTAGATTTTCATAACTGATTGTCAATAAACGCATCTCATTCCTATCTGTTTAATAGAAACAAAGTAAATACTTGATTTTATTCTTTCAGCTACAAGATTTAATTTGGAAACAGAGTGGAAGAATAACTTTCCTCGACTTCGAGAATTAGATAGGGTATGTCATTATCATGTAAAGCTTTAGTTTACAACCCTGTTTGCTTTACTTAACCATTTCCCACTTATAGACGCATTTTTACTCATATGCAGCAGACGACTTTTGAAAACAGCCTGAAAAAAGGATAAATTGCTCTTAATGAGCAATTTTCCTTTTGTTATACTGTTTTCAACTCTTTTTACTTGCTTGACTTTTATTTATAGAGATTTTTCACATTTTTGCTTAGACGTTTTCAAAGTCGTCAGCTCAGCTGCAGATTTGTTGTATGTGGGAAAGGGTTACGGAAATTTAATTGAAAAATACTTCCAGATGTCTTATTTATAATGAGTGAACTTTGAAACTAACTGTACATGATATGAATTATGACAGCATTGTATGAATTACTTGTTCAGATTTTTATTTTTTAAAGCAGACATCTGTACAAATAGGGAATGTTTATTTGACAATCCTTAGCCTGCTGTATGCAACTACATCTGCACATCCTGTCATGCAAAACGGTACCCCCTCTGTTGTGTTGTGGTTAGAGTGTACACCTGAAGAGCTGGAGACCAGTGTTCGATTACTTAAACCCTTTCCCACATACAATAAATCTGCAGCAGATGACTTTGAAAGAATATTTGCAAAATATGAAAAAATCTCTATATATGATACTGATAGTATAGTAATTGAATAAAGTTGAAAACACTGCGGTGAAAGGAGAAATTGCTTGTTTTGCAGAGGCATCAGAAAGTGTCTACTTGGGGAGAAAGGGTTAAAATATTGTAGTAAAGACTTCCTCTCTTGGCACCAAGAGTAGCACAGATAACATAACGACAGATGAACTGGCGTCAGGATAAACTTACCAGCTGTTTTAGTGCTGCTGCCCTGGCAGGGAGATGCCTAGGGATCACTTATCCATCATCTGTACATTCTTCCATCTGTATAGTAACCCTTTCCTTCATATAGACGTTTTCCGACGCCTCTAGCTTTTCGAAAACATGGCGACAAAAGAAGAATTTTTTTCAAAACAAGCAATTTCTCCTTTTGTTACCATGTTTTCAACTCTGTTCAACTAGTTTACCTTCATTTAAAGGGAGTTTCCAATTTTTTTCGGGTATTTTTTCAAGTCGTCTGCTGCTTATTTGGGAAAGGGTTAATTACGCTGTCACTTACTGGCATATTGGCAGGTGATAATTTTATTCATTCAAATTTTCATGTTTAGATGTACCGTATTACTTCAGTTATTTTTCTCAAGGGGTTGTGAATACGAACCCCAGCTCGGCCAACATTCTTTACGATGTGATATGACTGAAACATTGTTAACAACTGTGTAAAATCCAATCAATCAATCAATTACTGAATTTTCTTTTGTAGAATGAGTTGTTTGAAAAGGCTAAAGGAGAAGTTTTAGATGAAGTCATTAATCTTAGTCTAGTTACTGCTAAGCAATGGTGAGTATAACTAGTTCTGTCTTAACCCTTGCCCACATATAAAACATATGCAGCAGACAACTTTGAAACATGTATGCAAACGTATAGAATTTATCTATAAATGAAAGTATTTATAATGAAGAGAGATGAAAACGTTGTGGCCGAATGATAATTTGCTCATTTATCCTTTGCAACAATGTTTTTTAAAGTTGTTTGTTGCAGATGCATCTACATGTGGGATAGGGTTAAAAGATGAGCAATTTTGCATAATGTACTCAATATAAAGATACGTTTTCCATATGCTTCATGTTTTCTTCAGATATATAAAAAAATAATTCTTCCAATATGTTTAACGCAGAAGACTAAAAGTTTCATGTCCACTTGTTAAATTTAAACTTTTTATTCCAATCATTACCAAACTTACTGTGAATGTTTATCAGTAGAATATCTAGACCAAGGTTAATGTCTTTCAAAATGGGTTCAATCAGTCGGGGTTATGGTTCCTGCATTATCAAAGTTTTACTTATTAGCTATGTCCAGTATCCAAGATGAAGAATTCTCACCAAACTTGCTGTGAATTTTTATATATTGGATAATATAAGCATAATACTGTTTAGATTGTTACTTTAGTTACTCGGGAGTAATTGCATTGGAATTAGCAAGATTTCATCATTAGCGGGTAGATATTAAGGTTTTCAACCAATTTTCGAATGATGTTTTGTTAATGTTTTTCAATTTATATGCAAGTATAAATGATAGATTTGTTCATCGAAAGAAAAGTGACCCATAACAGACTATGCAGCCTTGTACATATTTGTATCTACAATCTCAATGGTTTAGTGGTTAGAGCATTCACCTTAGGAGGGGAAGACTAGGGTTCGATCCCAAGTCGCGGCACTGCAGTCATGGTATAGTCTCCTTGGGCAAGGCACAAGGGATCATGAATAAGTGAACTGTTGTTGTGATATAACTGAAATAATGTTAAAAAGGCATAAAATTCCAATAAAAAAACAAATCAAACCGACCTTTGTGAAATAATATTCATCAAATTAAAATTTGCCTATTATTTTGACGACTATTTAATTTTTCAAACAAACATCGCAAGTTTGATGATAATTCATTTATGTTAACAATGATATTTATTTTTGCAAAAGGTCAAGTCAATATTACCTGTAAGATGTTTTTGGGCTCTGTAGTAAGGACATCTGTCATTTTTAAGCCCCTCTTCTTTTTGGCTATATCTGGCACTATATTGATACTGGTGATCACAAATGTTTAAGTTAAAGTTATTAGTACAGGTAGATTATATCTGGCATATATTGATGTCCCTAGACAGCACTTGCTTTTTGGCTCAAAGTTGATATAGGATATCTCCTTTCCAGTGAAGATCCATCCTTATCTTGAAATTTTCTACATCCTTAGCATCAACAACATGTTGGGGTAAATTGTTCCATAGATCAATCACTCTACGGGAAAATTGGTGCTGACAGAAATTAGTCCTAGATCTAGCTTTTTAGCTCACCTGAGCTTTGCTCAAGGTGAGTTATTGTGATCGCCTTTTGTCCGGCGTCCGTCGTCCGTCGTCCGTCGTCCGTCGTCCGGCGTGCGTCGTGCGTCAACTTCTTCTCCTCAGTAACCAGTGGGTCAATTTGGATGAAACTTCACAGAAAGCATCCTCTCAATGACCTCACCAGAATTCCTTCAAATTTTTGGGATCCATGCAAAATTCTGGTTTCCATGGCAACGAAACCGAAAAAACTTTAAAATTCTTCTTCTCCCGAATTGGTTGGCAGATTTTCAAATAATTTTGTAGAAATGTTCCTTGGATGACCCTCTATCAGATTCCTTCAAGCCGTGTTGATTGGTCGAAAAACATGGCCGCCAGGGGGGGCGGGGCTATTTTGCCTTATATGGCTATAGTGAAAACTTAAAAAATCTTCTCCTCCAAAAGTGAAAGGCTGATTTTCAAATAATTTTGTAGAAATGTTCCTTGGGTGACCCTCTATCAGATTCCTTCAAGCCATGTTGATTGGTCGAAAAACATGGCCGCCAGGGGGGGGCGGGGCTATTTTGCCTTATATGGCTATAGTGCAAACTTAAAAAATCTTCTCCTCCAAAAGTGTCAGGCTGATTTTCAAATAATTTTGTAGAATTGTTCCTTGGGTGATCCTCTATCAGATTCCTTCAAGCCATGTTGATTGGTCAAAAAACATGGCCGCCAGGGGGCGGGGCTATTTTGCCTTTTATGGCCAAAGTGAAAACTTAAAAAATCTTCAACAACTTCTCCTCCGTAACCAGTGGGTCAATTGGGATGAAACTTCACAGAAAGCATCCTCTTAATGACCTCACCAGAATTCCTTCAAATTTTAGGGATCCATGCAGAATTCTGGTTTCCATGGCAACGAAACGAAAAAAAATTCAAAATTCTTCTTCTCCCAAACTGGTTGGCAGATTTTCAAATAATTTTGTAGAAATGTTCCTTGGATGACCCTCTACCAGATTCCTTCAAGCCATGTTGATTGGTCAAAAAACACGGCCGCCAGGGGGGCGGGGCTATTTTGCCTTATATGGCTATAGTGAAAACTTAAAAAATCTTCTTCTCCAAAAGTGTCAGGCTGATTTTCAAATGATTTTGTAGAAATGTTCCTTGGGTGACCCTCTATCAGATTCCTTCAAGCCATGTTGATTGGTCGAAAAACATGGCCGCCAGGGGAGGGGGGGGAGGGCTATTTTGCCTTATATGGCTATAGTGCAAACTTAAAAAATCTTCTTCTCCAAAAGTGTTGGCCTGATTTTCAAATAATTTTGTAGAAATGTTCCTTGGATGATCCACTTTCAGATTCCTTCAAGCCATGTTGATTGGTCAAAAAACATGGCTGCCAGTAGGCAGGGCTATTTTGCATTATATCAGGCTAAAGTGAAAACTTAAAAAATCTTCTCCTCCAAAAGTATCTGGCCGATTTTCAAATAATTTTGTAGAAATGTTCCTAGGGTGACCTTCTATCAGATTCCTTCAAGCCAAGTTGATTGGTCGGAAACTATGGCTGACAGGGGGCGAGGCTTATATAGCTAAAGTGAAAAAAAAATAAAAAATCAGGTGAGCGATTCAAGGGCCATCATGGCCCTCTTGTTTAAGTTTTAAATTGTGTACACTTATTGATGAAGAGTAGCAAAATTTTTATCAAAGACACAATCATCTATACCCTTTACAATTTTAAATGTCTGAATAGCATCTCCACGAACTCTCCTATGCGCAAGGGTAGGTAACTGTAGCTCCCGAAGGCACTCTTGATATGGGAGATCTCTAAGTGCTGGAACTAACTTTTTTGCTCTCCTCTGAAGTCTTTCTAAGCTCTCAATATGCTTTCTTAGGTATGGATGCCCCTTAATGAGAGACAAGATGCTGTTTGCCTTATTTATCTTCGTAGAGATATGTTTACTAAATTTCAAGTCCCTTTCAAATAATACGCCAAGATAATTTTCCTCTGTAGCAGATTTCAAATAGTTATTATTCAAGGAATACTGATGTTCAGGGTTATTATAACCGTAGTGTATAACTTAACACTAAAAGTCAAATCCCACTTATTTGCCCAATCACTTATAGAAATTAAATCATCTTGTAGGCTGTCACAATCACTTGTTTTAGCATAAATTTTGGTGTCATGGCAAAGACCTTGACATTTGAATTAACAACTTCAGTGATGTCGTTTACATATATTATGAAAAGGACAGGTCCAAGAACACTACCCTGTGGCACCCCGCTGTAGACGCTTCTCCATTCCGATTTACACCCCTTGACTGATACACATTGTCTACGGTTTGCTAAAAATCATCAACCCATGATAAAACATTTCCTTTAATCCCAAAAGAAGATACTTTTTAGCTCACCTGAGCTTTGCTCAAGGTGAGTTATTGTGATTGCCTTTTGTCCGGCGTGCGTCGTCCGTCGTCCATCGTACGTCAACTTCTTCTCCTCAGTAACCAATTGGTCAATTGGGATGAAACTTCACAGAAAGTATCCTCTCAAAAAAAAATCTTCTTCTCCCAAACTGGTTGGCAGATTTCCAAATAATTTTGTAGAAATGCTCCTTGGATGACCCTCTATCAGATTCCTTCAAGCCATGTTGATTGGTCGAAAAACATGGCCGCCAGGGGAGCGGGGCTATTTTGCCTTATATGGCTATAGTGAAAACTTAAAAAATCTTCTTCTCCGAAAGTGTCAGGCCGATTTTCAAATAATTTTGTAGAAATGTTTCTTAAGTGACCCACTATCAGATTCCTTCAAGCCATGTTGATTGGTTGAAAAACATGGCCGCCAGGGGGCGGGGCTATTTTGCCTTATATGGCTAAAGTAAAAACTTAAAAAATCTCCTTCTCCCAAACTGGTTGGCAGATTTTCAAATAATTTTGTAGAAATGCTCCTTGCATGACCCTCTATCAGATTCCTTCAAGCCATGTTGATTGGTCGAAAAACATGGCCACCAGGGGGGCGGGGCTATTTTGCCTTATATGGCTATAGTGAAAACTTAAAAAATCTTCTCCTCCAAAAGTGTCAGGCCGATTTTCAAATAATTTTGTAGAAATGTTCCTAGGGTGACCCTCTATCAGATTCCTTAAAGCTAAGTTGATTGGTCTGAAACTATGGCCGCCAGGGGTGGGGCTTATATAGCTCAAATATGAAGAAAAAAAATCAGGTGAGCGATCCTGGGCCATCATGGCCCTCTTGTTTAAATATTAGTGAAATGTGAGCATCCTTCCAAGCTAAAGGAACTTTCCCTGTAGATACTGATTTATTAAAAATCAAAGTTAGTGCTTCAACAAAAATATCTGGCATACTTTTCAGTAAAAATGGGTGAATAGCATCAGGCCCCATGGATTTGCTAGCATCAATTTCCTTCAGTAATTTCAAAACCTCTTCATGGGAAATGGCAAAGTCCTCTAGTAGAAAATTAACATGTTTATCATCAATGTCTGGTACGTTATTCAAATTCTCTTTTGTGAAAACAGTTGTGAAAAATTTATTTAATACATCCACTTTTTAGATCACCTGAGCCGAAGGCTCAAGGTGAGCTATTCTGATCACTTTTTGTCCGTCGTCCGTCCGGCGTTAACTTTTAGCTTTAAACATCATCTCCTCCCAAACTCCAAGGACAATTTCCGTGAAACATCACAGGACTGTTCCTCTGATTGGCCTCTTTCAAAGTTATTCAAAGATTTAAATTCCATTGAGAACTTTGGTTGCTGCGGCATCAGAAAGGGGGCAAAAGGTCCAAACTTTAAAAATCTTCTCCTCCGAATCTGCCCGTCAGATTCAAATATAATTTGTTAGAAATGTTCATTGGGTGACCCTCTATAAAAATTGTTCAAGCCATACTGATTGGTCGAAAAACATGGCAGTCAGGCGGCATCAAAAAAGGGGCAAAATGACAAAATTTGAAAATTCCATTTTTATGCAAATGCTTGTCTGATTTTAAGAAAATATAATACGAATCTTACTGTAATGATCCTCTATTTAATTTGTTTAAGCCGTTTTGATTGGTTACACAATCATAGCAACCAGGCGTCATCACAAAAGGGGTAAATTGAACTTTTAGCTACAAATGACAACCATCTCCTACCATTGCAATAGACCAATTTCCACAAAACATCACAGGAATGTTCCTTTGGTGGTCCTCTTTCAAAATTGTTCAAAGATTAAAATTCCAATGAGAACTTTGGTTGCTGCGGCATCAGAAAGGGGACAAAATGTCCAAACTTTAAAAATCTTCTCCTCCATAATTTGGTAGAAATGTTCCTTGGGTGACCCTCTATAAAAAAAATTCAAGCCATACTGATTGGTCGAAAACATGGCAGTCAGGCGGCATCAGAAAAGGGGCAAAATGACAAAATTTGAAAATTCCATTTTTATGAAAGTGTTTGTCTGATTTTAAGAAGATATAATACAAATCTTACTGTAATGATCCTCTATTTAATTTGTTTAAGCCGTTTTGATTGGTTACACAATCATATCAACCAGGCGTCATCACAAAAAGGGTAAATTGAACTTTTAGCTACAAATGACAACCAACTCCTACCATTCCAATAGACCAATTTCCACAAAACATCACAAGAATGTTCCTTTGGTGGTCCTCTTTCAAAATTGTTCAAAGATTTAAATTCCATTGATAACTTTGGTTGCTGCGGCATCAGAAAGTGAGAAAAATACCCAAATTTTAAAATCCTTTTCCTCCATAATCTACTTGTGCGATTGCAAGATAATTTGGTAGAAATGTTTCTTAAGTGACCCTCTAAATAAACTGTTGAAGCCATATTGATTTTGTTGAAAAACAGGGCAGCAAGGCGGCATCAGGAAAGGTGCAAAATGACAAAAACTTTATAATTCCATTCTTATTAAAGTTCTTGTTAGATTTCTAGATATAAATGGCCTTTACTGATAAGCTGTTTCTTGAGAAGTGTCCACTCCTTTCAGTTTCATTTGCACTCCCTGATAAAATTTTCCAGATATTTGCAGTTAAATATTTGCTACTAATTTACTATCAATTAGGTGATCGATTTAGGGCCATCTTGGCCCTCTTGTTCTTATTGTTAACTGGTACATTGTTTAATGTAACAGGTCATGTCAATATTGTTGATTGATACATTGTTTTATCTAACAGGTCAGGTCAATATTGTTGATTCATACATTGTTTTATCTGACAGGTCACATCAATATTGTTGATTAATGCATTGTTTTATCTAACAGGTCAGGTCAATATTGTTGATTGAAACTTTGTTTTATCTAACAGTTCAGGTCAATATTATTGATTGATACTTTGTTTTATCTATCAGGTCAGTCAATATTATTGATTGATATATTGTTTTATCTATCAGGTCAGGTCCGGTCAATATTATTGAATGATACATGTTTTTTTTTCAAACAGATCAGGTCAATATTATTGATTGATACATTGTTTTATCTAACAGGCCAGGTCAATATTGTTGATTGATACTTTGTTTTTTTCGAACAGGGAATCCCTGTTCCATAAGAAGCTATGGGATAAAACAGTGACCCATGTGTTTGAGAACATATACTTACCAGCTGCACAGTCAAGCAGCATTGGGTAAGTGATGTTTAACCCTTTCCAACATACAACAATTCAACAGCAGACTACTTTAAAACCATCTTGGCAAAAACATGAAAAATCTCCATTAATGAGAGTAAATTTATTAAATGGAGTTAAAACATTGTGGTAAAAGGTGAAATTGCTTATGATGAGCAATGCCCCTTTCGCTACAATGTTTTCAAAAGTTGTCTGCTGCAGAGGCGTCAAAAAGCTTCTGTATGTAGGAAATTGTTGAATGAGGTAAAGATTATGATTGAGAAAGAGGATATTGGAACAGATGTACATGTATTACTTCTTGTTTTTAGGCTGAGTTATAATAACTCAGTCTATAAGCAAGAGTGTTGTTAATCTAGGAATCAGTGGCACAGCCAGACATTTTTTTTTAACGATAGACCTTTGAAGATTGTGTCATTTTTGACCAGTAGGCTTTGAATGAAATTTGTTTGGGTACTACACTGAGAAATTGGCAACATGGGTAGGTGAACTTGACTCTGTTATATGACTGTGATGATGTTGAAAATGGCATGAAAACCCATATCTATCAGTCAATTGACAATATTATATTCAATTTTAATCTATGGAAGTCCTGTTAACCCTTTCCCTCATATATACGCTTTCTGACGCCTCTTCGGCAGACGGCTTTTTGAAAACATAGTGACAAAAGAAGAAATTGCACAGAACGTGCAATTTCTCCTTTTGCCACAATGTTTTCCACTTTTTGTCATAGGTTATCCATTCAATTACAGAGATTTTCTATGTTTTGACAAAATATGTTCAAAAACGTCTGCTGCAGAATTGTCGTATGAGGGAAAAGGTTGACAGATTTGAATCAAGTTGGTGATGCAGAGATCTTGTAAGAGAGGGTTTTGCTAAGGAACGGCTTATCTTATCATCTGGCCATCCATTTATCTCACTAGTTATTGGTTATTGTCAGTTGACTAATGTGTATTATGAGCATGTGTTGTGACATTTTGATGTTTTTTGAGGATATTATGGGTATATGTGTTTTTTACGATCTGGCGATTGTCTTATGTAACAGTAACAAAATCGTAAGGGACATCAAATATGTTTTGTGTTGTTATTGTTTACAGGGAATTCAACACTGTGATAGATATCAAATTGACTGACTGGGCCAATCATGCTCTACCCAAGAAGAGTGTAGAGGTAAATAATACAAAAGGCTAGTCCTTTCCCTTGTGCAGATTCCTTTTGATGTGTCTGCAGCTAAAAACGTTTGAAAATATCGTGGCAAATGGAGCAATTTGTCCAAATGAGTAATATCTTCGTTTTGTCACAATGTTTTGAGTTTTATTAAATGCATATACAGGTATACTTTTATATATTGAGACTTTCCATAATTTTGCCTAGATATTTTCAAAGAAATTCGCTGCAGATTTGTTGCATGTGAGAAATATTTCACCATAGCAGTTCACATCAGTTGGAAAACTCCATAGTAGGATATAACAAGCATAGTTCTGCAGGTTTGAATAATATCTACCATTGTGCATATTCTGAATGACTGTTTATTCATGTTTGGTCAAGGTGTCACACAAATGAGCAATTTCTCCTTTTCCCATAATGTTTACATCTCCATGTCAGAGTTTAACTTCCAATGTTCCAGATTTAGCTTAGATTTTCTCAAAGCAGATGGCTTTAAAATGGTTATGTTAGATAAACTCTCAATGCTTTTCCATATAAAGATGCATGGTGACACAACAGCACCAGGTGGCATTTTAAATCATTTTGGCAAAAGGTCCTAGTTGCTTATAATGAGCAAGTTTTCCTTTTGTCACAATGTTTTCAACTCGATTCAATAGCGATACTTAAATTTACAGAGATATTCCACAATTTAGCATTAATATTGCAGATGTATTGTTCAGTCGACTCTAGTTATGTCAAACTCTTGCGTACATTTAAAAAGAATCAATATCAGAAGAGTTTGATATAAAAATCAAGGGTAGACTATCAAAAGCTCGTCAGACATGTCTGATAAAATAATGAGTACCTTAACCCTTTCCCTCGTACCACAATTCTGCAGCAGACGACTTTGAATATATTTTGTCAAAAAATAGTAAATCTCTTATGGTTTTATGGACTAAAAGTGGAAAACATTGTGGCAAAAGGAGAAATTGCTTGTTTTGAATTGCTTGTTTTCAAAAAGCTGTCTGCTGCAGAGGCGTCAGAAAGCATCTATATGAGGGAAAGATTTAAGCCTGTCAATATTTGTTATGATATCATACCAGCTGTATTACAAAAGTGTGAATTGACAAAGCAAACTTACACAAATGCAACAAAGAGATTTTCATTTTGATTTTGAGCAACTTTTTAGCTCGCCTATTCGAAGAAATAGGGGAGCTTATGTTATCACCCCGGCGTTGGCGTTGGCGTTGGCGTTGGCGTCCGCGTTGCCAGCTTGGTCAAACCTTTGCGTGCAAGGCCTTTTCTCAGACACTGTGTATGCTGTTGCTTTGAAACTTCACACACTTATTCAGGATCATTAGGGGACCTTGTATGTCAAGTCCCATAACTCTGGAATGGATTTTGACTGAATTGTGCCCCTTTTTAGCTCGCCTATTCGAAGAAATAGGGGAGCTTATGTTATCACCCCGGCGTTGGCGTTGGCGTTGGTGTTGGCGTTGGCGTCCGCGTTGCCAGCTTGGTCAAACCTTTGCGTGCAAGGCTTTTTCTCAGACACTGTGTATGCTGTTGCTTTGATACTTCACACACTTATTCAGGATCATTAGGGGACCTTGTATGTCAAGTCCCATAACTCTGGAATGAATTTTGACTGAATTGTGCCCCTTTTTGGACTTAGAAATTTGGTCAAACCTTTGCGTGCAAGGCCTTTTCTCAGACACTGTGTATGCTGTTGCTTTGAAACTTCACACACTTATTCAGGGTCATTAGGGGACCTTGTATGTCAAGTCCCATAACTCTGGAATGGATTTTGACTGAATTGTGCCCCTTTTTGGACTTAGAATTCTGGTCAAACCTTTGCGTGCAAGGCCTTTTCTCAGACACTGTGTATGCTGTTGCTTTGAAACTTCACACACTTATTCAGGGTCATTAGGGGACCTTGTATGTCAAGTCCCATAACTCTGGAATGAATTTTGACTGAATTGTGCCCCTTTTTGGACTTAGAATTCTGGTCAAACCTTTGCGTGCAAGGCCTTTTCTCAGACACTGTGTATGCTGTTGCTTTGAAACTTCACACACTTATTCAGGGTCATTAGGGGACCTTGTATGTCAAGTCCCATAACTCTGGAATGGATTTTTTTCAAACATTTGGATTTTTTTCTTTTTCTTTTCTTGTATTTTTCAATTTTGCGTTTAGCTTAACGTTAAAGTTTCGATTTTTTTTTTTTCTCTCAATAAGTGTACTGGTTCTAGGGCTTTCATATTTTTTGGGGTAAAACATTAATAATATTTTGTTTTTTGCTGGATTTTGAAAATTGGGCATAGCTTCTTCATATTTTGTTGGATTAATTTCATTTTTTTTTTTTAATTTTCTTGTATTTTTGAACTTTGAGCATTATTTTTTTTTTTTTTTTTTTTTTTCTTGAATTTTGGAACTTTGTGTTCAGCTCAATTTTTTTTTTTAAATTTCTTGTATTTTTTTTTTTTATTTTTTTATTATTTCTTGTTTAAAAATAATTGTGTTTAGCTCAATGTTAGAGTTTTGTTTACTTTTTGTCTTTTACACTTGCCTTGATAGTCAAAGCAGGGGACATAGTGAGACATTTAATTACGCGTAATTCTTGTCTTTCTTTTGTAAATTCAATTTCAACTGAATTATTCCACTTTTGGATTTTGGACTTTATACCCATGCTATAACTGTTCTGAAGTAGGCCCTGATAGACGATATCCCTGATAGGCGAGCTATATTGTCCTCCGACAACTCTTGTTGGACTTAGAAATTTGGTCAAACCTTTGCATGCAAGGCCTTTTCTCAGACACTGTGTATGCTGTTGCTTTCAAACTTCACACACTTATTCAGGGTCATTAGGGGACCTTGTATGTCAAGTCCCATAACTCTGGAATTGATTTTGACTGAATTGTGCCCCTTTTTGGACTTAGAAATTTGGTCAAACCTTTGCGTGCAAGGCCTTTTCTCAGACACTGTGTATGCTGTTGCTTTGAAACTTCACACACTTATTCAGGATCATTAGGGGACCTTGTATGTCAAGTCCCATAACTCTGGAATGGATTTTGACTGAATTGTGCCCCTTTTTGGACTTAGAAATTTGGTCAAACCTTTGCATGCAAGGCCTTTTCTCAGACACTGTGTATGCTGTTGCTTTCAAACTTCACACACTTATTCAGGGTCATTATGGGACCTTGTATGTCAAGTCCCATAACTCTGGAATTGATTTTGACTGAATTGTGCCCCTTTTTCGACTTAGAAATTTGGTCAAACCTTTGCGTGCAAGGCCTTTTCTCAGACACTGTGTATGCTGTTGCTTTGAAACTTCACACAATTATTCAGGATCATTAGGGGACCTTGTATGTCAAGTCCCATAACTCTGGAATTGATTTTGACTGAATTGTGCCCCTTTTTGGACTTAGAAATTTGGTCAAACCTTTGCGTGCAAGGCCTTTTCTCAGACACTGTGTATGCTGTTGCTTTGAAACTTCACACACTTATTCAGGGTCATTAGGGGACCTTGTATGTCAAGTCCCATAACTCTGGAATGGATTTTTTTCAAACATTTGGATTTTTTTCTTTTTCTTTTCTTGTATTTTTCAATTTTGCGTTTAGCTCAACGTTAAAGTTTCGATTTTCTTTTTTTCTCAATAAGTACTGGTTCTAGGGCTTTCATATTTTTGGGGGTAAAACATTTTTTTTTTGCTGGATTTTGAAAATTGGGCATAGCTTCTTCATATTTTGTTGGATTAATTTCATTTTTTTTTTTTTAATTTTCTTGTATTTTTAAACTTCGAGCATTATTTTTTTTTTTTTTTTTTTTTTTCTTGAATTTTGGAACTTCGTGTTCAGCTCAATTTTTTTTTTTAAATTTCTTGTATTTTTTTTTTTTTTTTTTTTATTATTTCTTGTTTAAAAATAATTGTGTTTAGCTCAATGTTAGAGTTTTGTTTACTTTTTGTCTTTTACACTTGCCTTGATAGTCAAAGCAGGGGACACAGTGAGACATTTAATTACGCGTAATTCTTGTCTTTCTTTTGTAAATTCAATTTAAATTATTCCACTTTTGGATTTTGGACTTTATACCCATGCTATAACTGTTCTGAAGTAGGCCCTGATAGACGATATCCCTGATAGGCGAGCTATATTGTCCTCCGACAACTCTTGTTTTTTATATATCTTCAGTTCTAGTCTAGAAAATATTTTCACATTGTCTCTCCTGATAAAACTTAAACAACGAAAAAATGTTGGGACTTCTGTTAACCCTTTCCCTCATATAGACGCTTAGGCTTTTTGAAAACATAGTGACAAAAGAAGAAATTGCTCAAAACGAGTAATTTCTCCTTTTGCCACAATGTTTTCCACTTTCAGTCATAGGTTATCCATTCAATTATCGAAATTTTCGTTTTTTTGACAAAATATGTTCGAAGTCGTCTGCTGCAGAATTATCGTATGAGGGAAAGGGTTAAATATTGAAATAACAGGAACATCAAGACTTACAGTGTTTACATAATGAGTGTATACTGTATATTATGTGAACATGTGAAACCATAAGACATTGTTTTTGTAGATTGGTTGGGATGCGTTACATGAGGAATTTCTTAAACTGATCAGAAAGGAGGGTAAAAATAAGAAGACAGGGATCCACGACGAGTTGTTTGACAAACTGAAATATGCCGTCATAGATTCCAGCAAATCCACGCATAACTGGGATGGGAAAGCAGAAGACAGTTTGGTGAGTTTACCTTCTCCCATGTGCAGACTCATTTTGAAGCATCTGCAGCAGACAACTTTTGAAAACAATGTGGTGTAAGAAGAAATGGTATTGAGTAATTTCTGCTTTTACTACATTGTTAATAACTCGTTTCCTCAAGTATAAATTGTTTATAGGGATTTTCCTTAATTTTGCCTAGATATTTTCTGCTGCAGATTTGTTGTGTGTGAGAAAAGTTTGATCGTTTACCTGATATTGACTGTCTAAATTGAACTTATGTGTACATAACAAGTTCAATTTGCGATATATTACTATGTAAACTGACCTAGATCCAGATTTTTAGAGGAAAATTTCCAATGGCTGTTGCAGAAAAGTTTCATGAGCAATTTCTTCTTTTGTCACTTTGTTTTCAAAACCTGGTCTGCTGCAGAGGCGTCAGAAAGCGTCTATATGAGGGAAAGGGTTAAAGACACTCGTTGTGCGATTATTGTAAAAGAATTTCTTGTATAAATCACTTTTGATGTCTTCCTCCTGGATACCCAATGAGTGGGAGGGTCCCAATGATGGATCCCACTCTCACAGAATTTAAACTTGGGATGTTTGGATCAATAGGCCGGCACTCTTCCTCTTACACTCTGTCTGTCACAGTGCTAACATAACATATTGTGTGTTGATTACGAGAGTGAAACAGAGGAATATATTTGTTGTTTGCAGGTTCTACAAGGGATAGAAATTTATATATGTATGGTGATCTAGGAAAACAAACCTAGATAAAGATCAACCAGTGACTTCATGCTTTAAGATCCAAATAGATGCTATTTATAAAGTTTCCTCATACTTTCTTTAACTAATTGGCAAACAATGTAGATCTAGCTGCATGAATGTGCATGCTGATCTATATCAAGGGTTGCATGTGCTCAAAGGTTAGTTTTCCAGGAGTGGGGCTGTGGTCATTGTCAATTGCCCTTGGGCAAGGCACATTTCCTAGCCTAGTACTGGTTTGTTTACCTAGATATCATGAATGAGTGAACTGTTGCCGTGATATAACTGAAATGATGTTGAAAACGGCGTAAAACCCAAACAAAAAAATAAGTACTAACATGACATGTTGATTACAGAGAGTGATACAAAGAAACACATTGGAGGACCGATCCGTACATGACAGACAACAATGGGATGCTGCAATAACATTCATGGAGGGAACATTGAAGGAACAATTAAAGAGAAGTACACACTTTGAATTTAATACTTTCCCCTGATAGATATGACGGACTGAATGCACTGACACGTCTTTTTCCAAGTGTAATAATTACATTAAGATATATTTCCATAATTTTTTTGTGAGTATTATACACATGTCTTCAATGTGGAAATCATTTTATGTAGACTGTCTTGGCATTTCTCTGTCATCTGTCTATCCTTCATGTTTATACTTACTTAGTTATTGACATATGACACACATATTTTCTTTGGAACACTCTTGTTTTCTTTTTTTCTGATATAAGATTGGTATTAGCGAATTCCATTCTCGATTCTTATAGTTGCAGGCATAGCATTATGCCTGATGCACTATTGCAGAGGACTAGATAAGAGGGAGTACTCCAACCAGTTATTTTACCCACAATATTTCTCTTATTACTCAACAAAATCCAATACTGTGGGTACTCAAAAGAATCGTCTCAGTGAGACGATTCTTTTGAGTACCCACAACATAGGGTTTGAATGTTGAAAAAGGATTTAATAACATGAAAAATGCCCCTTATCTAGAGCTCTGCTATTGTCAGAATTTACTTAGCAATGATAGTTTACAGTATGACATAACTTATATTCTGTTGAAATAAGTGGCATAAAAACATTATTCAAATATGTTTGTTTTGTTTTTTTCAGATGAAGAAACATTAAAGGAGCTAACAGGTCCCGGAACCTGGGATCAATGGCGGCATTGGAGTCACAAAACACAGGAACATAAAAATAGAATAGCCACAGTAAATGAATTAGAAAGGATATTAAAACCTCAACATGTAAGTCATTTAGCCACAGAAAATGAATTAGAAAGGATATTAAATCCTCAACATGTAAGTTATTTAGCCACAGTAAATTAAATAGAAAGGATATTAAAACCTCAACATGTAAGTTATTTAGCCACAGTAAATGAATTAGAAAGGATATTAAAACCTCAACATGTAAGTCATTTAGCCACAGTTAATGAATGATAAAGGATATTGAAACCTCAAGTCATTTAGCCACAGTAAATGAATGATAAAGGATATTGAAACCTCAAAATGTAAGTAGTTTAGCTATAGTAAATGAATTATAAAGGATATTAACCCTTTCCCACATACAACAAATTTGCAGCAGACTGAGACGACTTTGAAAACATCTTAGAATTAATATGGAAAATCTCCCAAAATGAACACAAACTTATTGAATAGAGTTGAAAACTTTGTGTCAAAAGGAGAAATTGCTTGTTTTGACCATTTTCTGCTTTTGTCACAAAGTGCTGCAGAGGAGTCAGAAAGCTTCTATATGTGGGAAACGGTTAAAACCTCAAAATGTAAGTAATTTAGCCATATTATATGAATTATAAAGGACATAATTACAATTTTAATCCTCAAAATGTTAGTTGATTAACCAAGTGAATTAGAATGTAGTCGATTAGGTGCAGTAGATGAATAAATAAACATCAATGTAAGAAATTAAACCATAGCATATGAATTATAAAGGACATTTATTTTAACACTCAAAATGTTAGTAGATTGAACATATTAAATGAATTAGAAAGGACATTAAAAACCACATAATGTAAGTAGAGAAACAAGAGTAAATGAATAAGAAATGAACTAGTTAGCTCCACTGGCTGAAAGCCAGTTGAGCTTATGTCATGGGGAATTGTCTGGCTGTGCGTCCGTCCGTTAACTTTTTGCTTCAAACTACTTCTCCTCTCTAACCACTTAGCCAATTCGAATGTAACTTCATAGGAAGCATCCTCTCAATGTCCTCTCCTAAAGTCCTTCAAATTTTTAGGATCCATGCAAAATTCTGGTTTCCATGGCAACCGAAAGAAAAAAATAGTGTAAACTCAAAAAAAAATCTCCTTCAAAAGTGTCAGGCCGATTTACAAATAATTTTGTAGAAATGTTCAGATTCCTTCAAGCCAAGTTGATTGGTCGAAAAACATGGGGATATTTTGCCTTATATGGCTATAGTGAATACTTTTGTCCGGCATCCGTCGTCCGTCGTGCGTCAACTTCTTCTCCTCAGTAACCAGTGGGTCAATTGGGATGAAACTGCACAGAAAGCATCCTCTCAATGACCTCACCAGATTTCCTTCAAATTTTGGGGATCCATGCAGAATTCTGGATAGGGTTAATTGGAGTTTTGTGTCATTGACAGATTGTTTACCTGTGATATCACTGACTGAGCACCACATACAACAAATCTGCAGCAGACGACTTTTGAAAACATATCTGATTTTTTTTTAAAACTCCCTTTAAGTGAAAGTACAATAATTGAATAGAATTGAAAACATTGTGTCAAAAGGAGAAATTGCTTGTTTTGAGCAATTTCTTTTTTTGTCGCCATGTTTTCAAAAAGCTGTCTGCTTCAAAGGCGTTCAAAAGCATCTATATGATGGAAAGGGTAAAAACAGCTATAAAGCGCATACATTTTTATTTTTTTTTGCCTTGATGTTTTCAAAGGCGTCAGCTGCAGATATGTTGAATATGGGACAGGGGGGTTAAAGAAGTTTCAAAAAAAGAAATCATCATTTGATAAATCTTGTTGGTTTAACCAGTAATGGTATCTGGATATAACTCTTGTGTAATTTCTAAATTATCCATTGAAGAGATATTATAAATCTGTATTTTATGGCTTAGCATAAAAGAAACCAATTCATTCTTCTTTTACAGAGACATAAACCCTTCTTGTCGCAAGATGAACTGACCACAGTAAGGCAGACGTTACAATCACAAGGCATTGAGGCAGACTCTGAATTTGTAAGCCCATGTTGAATTTTGTACTATAAAATACTTTTATTTATTGTTGTAGTTCAAAAATATATCTCCCTTAACTTTTCTTTTTCAAATACACTTATTTATTGGTCTTAATCCATTCCAATATGCAGAAGCGTTTTGACACGTCTGAACCAGTTTACCTTTGAAAACATATTGGAGATATGGAGAAATTGTTGATTTAATCTGTTTATACAGAAATATAAACCGTTCCCTGACCTATCAGTTACTTCACACTTATGACTACTACAGTTCAATTGATAATACATTGTTATTTTTGCTAAAATAAAGATGTGTGTTTGAATTTCAGATCAAACAGACTTGGTATCATGTGTTCAGAGACAAGTTTGTTCGAAAGTCCTTACAACAATGTACTGATTGTAAAAAGGGATTCTACATGTATCAGAATGATATAAAAGGCTCAGGGGTATGTATTGTAATAAAAGGGATTCATTTTATATATACAAATTATATGGAACAGTTGTTTTTAGCTCACCTGAGCTTTGCTCAAGGTGAGTTATTGTGATCGCCTTTTGTCCGGCGTGCGTCGTCCGTCAACTTCTTCTCCTCAGTAACCAGTGGGTCAATTGGGATGAAACTTTACAGAAAGCATACTCTCAATGACCTCACCAGATTTCCTTCAAATTTTTGGGATCCATGCAGAATTCTGGTTTCCATGGCAACGAAATGAAAAAAACTTAAAAATTCCTTTCTCCCAAACTGGTTTGCTGATTTTCAAATAATTTTGTAGAAATGTTCCTTGGATGACCCTCTATAAGATTCCTTCAAGCCATGTTGATTGGTTGAAAAACATGGCCGCCAGGGGGGCGGGCTATTTTGCCTTATATGGCTATAGTCAAAACTTAAAAAATCTACTCCTCCGAAAGTGTCGGGCCGATTTTCAAATAATTGTGTAGAAATGTTCCTTAAGTGACCCTCTATCAGATTCCTTCAAGCCAATTTGATTTGTTGAAAAACATGGCCGCCAGGGCGGGGCTATTTTGCCTTATATGGCTATAGTGAAAAAATCTTCTCCGAAAGTGTCGGGCCGATTTTCAAATAATGTTGTAGAAATGTTCCTAAGGTGACCCTCTATCAGATTCCTTCAAGCCAAGTTGATTGGTCAGAAACTATGGCCGCCAGGGGGCGGGCCTTATATAGCTAAAGTAAAAAAGAAAAAAACAGGTGAGCGATTCCAGGGCCATCATGGCCCTCTTGTTATAAAATACTTGGAATTTGAAAAGCCACAGAAAACATTTTTTTTAAATGTTCTTTGTCTGGGTCCAATTAACCCTTTCACACATATAGACACTTTCTGATGCCTCTGCAGCAGACGACTTTTGAAAACATCGTGACAAAAGGAGAAATTGCTCAATACAAGCAATTTCTTCTTTTGCCACAATGTTTTCAACTCTTTTCAGTAATTATACCAACATTTATAGACCTTTTCCGTGATTTTGAATAGATCTTTTCGAAGTCGTCTGCTGCAGATTTGCTGTATGTGGGAAAGAGTTTAAACAAAATGACGTCATTTATTGTCAAGGGGTCTATAGCAACACAGTATGTGTTAAAACAAGAGGGCTACGATGCCCCTGTAGCACTCGCCTGAGTACCATGGCTCTATATGATACAGTGTCCATGAATAATACTTAACCCTTTCCCTCAAATAGACGCTTTCTGACGCCTCTGCAGACTATAATATATATCTCAATATGACCCAAATTTAAACTTATGCAGCCTCTAGAGTGTTCACAAGATTTTTCATCAAGTATCTGATCTTCACCAAACTTACACAGTAGTTAGGTATCCATGAGAGCTTGGTTCCTTTTGCAAACCAGCCAGTTCCGGCCATGCAAGACTGGATTATGGCCCTTGAAATTGTCAGAATTGCTATAATAGCGCTTGTGAACGCGATAAAGTCTTTAGTTTTGATTGTGTCTCAATCAAACTTATACAGTAGTTAGATATCCATGAGAGATCGGTTCCTTTCACAAACCAGCCAGATCCGCTCATGCAAGACTAGATTATGGCCCTTGAAATTGTCAAAATTGCTATAATTGAGCTTGTGAACACAATAGAGGCTCCATTTACTAACTAATCTTCACCAAACTCAGATAGTAGTTTAATATTGATAGCTCGGTTCCTTTCGCAAACCAGACAGATCCGCCAATGCAAGACTGGATTATGGCCCTTGGAATTGTCAAAATTGCTATAATAGAGCTTGTGAACACAATAGAGTCTCCATTTACTATCTGATCTTCATCAAACTTACACAGTAGTTAGGTATCCATGAGAGCTTGGTTCCTTTTGCAAACCAGCCAGTTCCGGCCATGCAAGACTGGATTATGCCCCGTGAAATTGTCAGAATTGCTATAATAGCGCTTGTGAACGCGATAAAGTCTTTAGTTTTGATTGTATCTCAATCAAACTTATACAGTAGTTAGATATCAATGAGAGCTCGGTTCCTTTCGCAAACCAGCCAGATCCGCCCATGCAAGACTGGATTATGGCCCTTGAAATTGTCAAAATTGCTATAATTGAGCTTGTGAACACAATAGAGGCTCCATTTACTATCTGATCTTCATCAAACTTACACAGTAGTTAGGTATCCATGAGAGCTTGGTTCCTTTTGCAAACCAGCCAGTTCCGGCCATGCAAGACTGGATTATGGCCCTTGAAATTGTCAGAATTGCTATAATAGCGCTTGTGAACGCGATAAAGTCTTTAGTTTTAATTGTATCTCAATCAAACTTATACAGTAGTTAGATATCCATGAGAGATATCCATGAGAGATCGGTTCCTTTCGCAAACCAGCCAGATCTGCCCATGCATGACTGGATTATGGCCCTTGAAATGGTCAAAATTGCTATAAAAGAGCTTGTTAACACGATACAGTCCTTATTTTTGATTGTATCTCAACCAAACTTATACAGTAGTTAGATATCCATGAGAGCTTGATTCCTTTCGAAAACAAGCCAGATCCGCCCCATGCATGACTGAATTATGGCCCTTGAAATTGTCAAAATTGCTATAATGGGGCTTGTTAACATGATACAGTCCTTATTTTTGATTGTATCTCAATCAAACTTATACAGTAGTTAGATATCCATGAGAGTTTGGTTCATTTTCTAAAAAACGGCCAGATCTACCCATGCATGGCTGGATTATGGCCCTTGAAATTGTCAAAATTGCTATAATACAGCTTGTGAACACAAAAGAGCCTCCATTTACTATCCGATCTTTACCATACATACATGCTCTGGATTGAAAATGACCAAAGAACCATACCAGTAGAGCATAGGCCCTCATGGGCCTCTTGTTTAACCTAATTGACCCATTCCCACCTGTAGACACATTTTGACGCATCTACAGCAGATGATTTTTGGAAATATTATGACAAAAGGAGAAATTGCTCATTATATCTCCTTTTGCCACAATGTTTCCAACTGTATTCAATAATTATAGAGACGTTTTCAAATTTGTCTGCAGCAGATTTGTTATATATGGGAAATGGTTGTACATTTAACCTATTAACTAAGTTGTGTTATTTAACTATTACAGTTAGATTGCCATGAAGTAGTGTTATTTTGGAGATTACAGAGAATGTTAGAGGTCACCAGTAACGCTCTACGACAACAAGTCATCAATAATGAAGGTAAATTTTGGCCCTGTAGTGCATATACCTCTACCAAACGAAAACCAACCTTTTAATTTGAAATCTGGCAAGGCTCTTCTCCTTTTTCTTCAGCAAATCCCTGTGCAAAGAAAGAAATTGCTCATGATGACTCCATTGTTTAATTAAACTTTCATGTCTGTGTTGGTTTCTTTATTTTTTCTCATTGTTTCAAAGTTTTCTGCTATTTCAACACAATTTGCTTAAAAATGTTATCCCATAAATTACCAGGCAAATTTCTTCTGAACTTTATGGAAACGTTCCCCTGGTGATACTCTTAAAGAAAGAGCTAAACAAATCAATTCCATTTAGAACTGTGGTCGCTAGGGCAAAAATAAATTCATATAAAGGGTCATTGGGTGACCCTCTACCAAAACAGCTCTGGGATGTATTAAAATTTTACTAAAACAGTGTAAAAGTGTGTCTGATAACCTTACCTAGCAGTTATTGACCCAAAATAGCAAACTAAACAACTTGTGAAGGAAACGGTATGGAATCCTCAACTTTAAGATAGGTCCGCATTCAGTGGATGCTAAATTACATAACTGTTACCCTAACAGATCATTCAGAAAAGTGTTGGATATAACACGCTGAAGCAACTACTGTGTTAGGTCAATCTGAATACATCCCATGTGATAAACACTTGGTCAACATGATCTGTCTC
This sequence comes from Serripes groenlandicus, assembly GCA_031761405.1. NCBI lineage: Eukaryota > Metazoa > Mollusca > Bivalvia > Cardiida > Cardiidae > Serripes > Serripes groenlandicus. Next base: position 49,849,185 of record JASEVX010000011.1, on the reverse strand, counting down.
TTAATGTGAAATAGCACACATTCTCTACCTTTTAATTTCAGCTAGAAGATTAGAAAGAATTATAAAAGATGTTTTGGGATGATTTTTCTGAAGACAAAGATCGCATGAAAAAAACTATTAACGAGGGACGGACCCAGTAGAATTAGCTGAAGAAATTAAGTAAGTACAGCTTGAAGAATCACACTCTGTATGGAAAAAATGAAGATTTATACATTGTTCAACAGTATTTCAGTTCTAATTGGGTAATTAAAGTGAATGTTTAGATCAATGGCCCTGTAACCCTCTCTCTCGATATGTCACCCTCGAAAGGTAATGTAGAACATAACATTTTCTTTAACCCTTCCCCACATACAACAAGTCTGCAGCAGATAACATTGAAGAACATGTGAATCAAAAAATATGGAAACTATCTAAAAATTGAAAGCACAATTATTGATATTAGGTTGAAAACCCTTTGGGGCCAAAAGAAGAAATTGCTCATTATGATTCAATTATTCCTGTTGCCAGCAAAATGTTGTCAAGAAGACGTCTATTGCAGATGCATCAGAAAGTGTCTGTATGTGGGAAAATGTTTGGGCTATTGTGATACCCTTGGCAGCATCGTCACACAACTTTAACCTTACTCCTCATAACTCAAAAACGTTCAGCATTTTTAAATAAAACTTGGTACACATGTTCCTAGGAACAATATGCACGTCTTTACCAAGTCACATATATTTGTCTTTAACCCTTTCCCTCATATAGACGCTTTCTGACGCCGTCTGCAGCAAGATGGCTTTTTGAAAACATAGTGACACAAAAGACAGAAATTGCACAAAACTGTGCAATTTCTATCCTTTAGCCACAAATGTTTTCCACGTTTTTGTCATAGGTTATCCATTTAATTATGAGATTTTCTACGTTTTGACAAAATACGTTCAAAAGTCGTCCTGCTGCAGAATTGTCGTATGAGGGAAAGGTTAAAGCAGACGGCGTTTTGAAAACATAGTGACAAAAGAAAGAAATTGCACAGAACGAGTGCAATTTCTCTCTTTGCCACAATGTTTTTCCACTTTTAGTCATAGGTTATCCATCTGACAAAATTTGTTCAAAGTCGTCTGCTGCAGAATTGTCGTATGAGGGAAAGGGTTAATAGTTATTCAGAAATGGCCCTGTTTAAATATCTTAGAAAAAATCAAGAACGAGCCTTGGCCTTCGGCTCCCATGGTGCTCTTATTTTGAAATGTTATTTCAAGGAAGACGATTTATAAATAACTTAACTGATAACAGACCGAGGTTGCACCAGTGAGTGCATCTTTGGATGCCCTAAACTGCCTCTGATGCCGAGTGTATCTAACGATTATATCATTGCAATTAATCTGTAATTGAGGTGAGTTTTGTTATCTTTGAACACATTTGATTTTTCAGACAAAAAGTTAGACAGATTCAGGAGAAATTAGAAGATTTATATGAATCCTTGAACAGAGAGAAGTAACAAAAAATGGAAGATTATTTAAATAAGTTAGGAATACAATGAACATACAAAACCTCGCCGATTAGAAAACTCAACTATAGATATGTGAACCCTTTTCCTGATATGCTGTTTTCTTAAGTTGTCTTTCTTCAAACTTATTTGTTTTTTTTCTTTAACCTTTTCCCACATTCAAAAAAATCTGCAGCAGACGACTTTTAAAACATCTAGATGAAAAACTGAAAATCTCATAAAATGAAACTTGTAGTTATTGAATATAGTTGAATATATTGTGGCAAAAAGAGAAGTTTGCTAATCATGAGCATTTCTCCATTTTTCACAATATTTTCCAATGTTGTCTGCTGCAAGCGCATCAAAATGCGTCTTTTGAAGTGGATAGTGTTAATTGGAATTTCAGACAGTGCTGAAATTGTTAGTGTGGGCAAAAAAAAAGAGGTTATTTTAAGCATCTTCTCCTTTTCCGCACATTGTTTTAAAACATGTAGAGTCATCAATTGTCATCTATATCAGAGAAAAAGGTTGTTTCAACATGGATTCAGATCCGATTGCTTGTTGTCATCATAACCATTGCAAGATTGAATGAGAGGTTGAGTGAACAGAGGAGACCCTGGTCAGATTGTTCTAAGATGTAAACTGTTTCCGGATCTTCCAAATTATTCTGTCTGTGCTAGAAGGTGGCAAGGTCGCTTTTGTGAACTAGTTATGATCCAGCCTGTTCTCAAATTTCTAACATAAACTTGATGGAAGCTCTTCTCAACTAGCTGTATATTCTGATAAGACTGCGCAGATGTGGAGGCTGATCTGAACCTACACTGTACAGAATTTCCAACTTGTACCTTTTGTTTTGCTCAAATACAGTAATATTGCAGTACTGATTGTAAATGGGCCACATCGCATAAAGGAATGAACCAATCTTCAACATTTTGAAAAATGATCAGTCTACTTAATCTTGTTCTCATATATATAGACACATTTGAGGCAACTGCTCATGATTAACAATTTCTCAACTTGTAACTATTAACCCTTTCCCCTCATACGAAAATTCTGCAGCAGACGACTTTGAACACATTTTTGTCAAAAAATAGGAAATCTCTATAATCAAATCGATAACCTATGACTAAAAGTGGAAAACATTGTGGAAAAATGAGAAATTGCTTGTTTTGAGCAATTTCTTCTTTTGTCACTATGTTTTCAAAAAGCTGTCTGCTGCAGAGGCGTCAGAAAGATTTTCTATATGAGGTAAAGTGTTAAAATAATTAATCTTTCATTTACAGAGAGGTTCTATATTTTTGACTAGCTATTTTCTAGTCCTCTTCTGCAGGTTTTGAGCTGTATATTGGAAAGTGTTATATAACTATCTGTAAAAACCTCTTAACCCTGTCCCTCATATGTTTTGAAAACATAGTGGACAAAAGAAGAAATTGCACAAAACGTGCAATTTCTCCTTTTGCCACAATGTTTTCCACTTTTCGTCATAGGTTATCCATTCCAATTATGAGAAGATTTTCTATGTTTTGACAAAATACGTTCAATGTCGTCTGCTGCAGAATTGTCGTATGAGGGAAATGGGTTAACAATGGTTTGACCCATAATCAACATCACAAGTATGCAATTTGGTCATAATTAACCCTTTCACACATACAACAAAAAACTTTTGCAGATAACTTGGGAAATATCTTGGCAAAAATTTGGATAAATCCCTATAAATGAAATTATAATTATTAAATAGTGTTGAGCACATTATTGCAAAAGTAGAAATTGCTCATTATGAACGACAGCATGTGGGAAAGAGTTGATATTAATTTCGTAACTTTAGAAACTCAATTTTCATGGGCTGTGGATCATATTATGTACAGTCTTTCGATTCATTCAGTCTCTGTCTCGGCGCGGCGGTCATGGTGGATGTGACCTTAAAGCAAGGCACATTTCCTAGCCTTAGTACTGGTTTGTTTACCCAAGGGATGATGAACAAGTGTGAACTGTCGCCGTGATATATCTGCAATAATGTTGAAAGTGGCGTAAAACCTCCAATAAAAACGTACTCTCGTTCAGTCTCTGCAACTCAAAATCATTTAACCCTTTCCCTCATATAGACGCTTTCTGACGCCTCTGCAGCAGACGGCTTTTTGAAAACATAGTGACAAAAGAAGAAATTGCTCAAAACGAGCAATTTATCCTTTTGACACAATGTTTTCCACTTTTAGTCATAGGTTATCCATTTAATTATAGAGATTTTCTATATTTTGACAAAATAGGTTCAAAGTCGTCTGCTGCAAAATTGTCGTATGTGGGAAAGGGTTAAGTGTCCGTATGTGTATGTATGATTTTTCTTTAATAAATGTTGTTTCTACTAGGTAGATGAGAAAATCACTGTTCTGTCATTTAATTTACCAGTTTTGTCTCTGTATATTGAACGATCACATGATGAATTCATAATTCATAATTCATAGTTGTATTTATAACCCTTTCCCATATACAACAAACTGCAGCAGAAGACTAGAAATTGTCTGGGCAAAAATGTAGATCATCCCTGTAAATGAAAGTTAAATGATTGAATATACAATAAACTGACCTTGTTATGTATTCGTTAAACGACAGCTCAATTTACAGGGACAAAACATTTCAACTCATTGATAAATATTAAGCGCAACAAATAATACTAATTTAGAGTTTTCATTTCTTTATTCATACTTTAAACTATTATGTTTTGTACTACTCAATGAAATTGTAGTTTAACCCTTACCCACATAAGACAAATCTTTAGCAGACGACTGCAAAAACATTTTGACAAAAATATTAAAAATCTGTCAAAGTGAAAGTATAATTATCGAATTTGAAAACAATGTTTCCTGCTTCAGAGGCGCCAATATGGTCTGTATGAGGGAGAGGGTAAACAAGCTGCATGGTTATGTGGCATGTCATGAAATGGAATTTACATTCAGCCTGATCGAATAGTTGTTTTCATATATTTTAAATTTACATATATATTTCCTCTCCAAATGTTCTTAAACCGTTCCCACTTACAACAAAACTGCAGCAGACAACTGAAAACATCAAGGCAAAAATATTTTTAAAAATCTCTATAAATGAAGATAAAATACTGAGAGTTGGGAACATTATTGCAAAAGATGAAATAGCCATTATGATCAATTGCTCCTTTAGCTACAATCTCTTCAAAAGTCTTCTGCTGTCAATGCGTCTGCATGTGGAAAAGGGTTTATATCTTGAATGAAATGGTTTCTAAACCAACTATTTACCGTAAGTGTATAATCTTTTATTTTTTATCTGTTGAAGACAAAATCTTGAATGAAATGATTTCTAAACCAACTATTTAACTGTTTACTTTTTAGCTCACCTATGCACGAAGTGCAAGGTGAGCTATTGTGATCACATTTTGTCCGGCGTCCGTCCGTTGTGCGTCGTCCGTCGTGCGTCGTCAACATTTCAGCTTGTTAACACTCTACAGGCTACATTTTGCATCCAATCTTCATTAAAGTGTATCAGAACATTCATCTCCATCAAATCTTGGACAAGTTCGAAACTGGGCCATATGAGGTCAAAAACGAGGTCACTAGGTCAAATTGAAGCGAAATCTTGTTAACACTCTGCAGGCCACATTTTCAACTTGAGCATGTTGAAACTTTATCAGAATGTTTGTCTTGATGATATGTAGGTCAAGTTCGAACATGGGTCATGTCGGGTCAAAAAATAGGTCACTAGGTCAAATTGAAGGAAAATCTTGTTAACACTCTAGAGGCCGCAATTTTTGCTTCAGCAGTTTGAAAGTTTGTCAGAATGTTTGTCTTAAACATATCTAGGTCAAGTTTAAATATGGGTCATATTGGGTCAGAAACTAGGTCACTAGGCCAAATTGAAGGAAAATCTTGTTAACTCTGTAGAAGCCGCATGTTTTGCTTCAGCTGCTTGAAATTTGGTCAGAATGTTGAGCTAAATGATATCTAGGTCAAGTTCGAATATGGGTCATGCAGGGTCAAAAACTAGGTCACTAGGCCAAATTGAAGGAAAATCTTGTTAACACTTTGGATGCCGCATTTTTTGCTTAAGCAGCTTGAAATTTGGTCAGACTGTTTGTCTAAATGATATCTAGGCCAAGTTCGAATATGCCGGGTTAAAAACTAGGTCACTAGGCCAAATTGAAGGGTAATCTTGTTAACACTCTGGATACTGCATTTTTAACTTTAGCATGATGAAACTTTATCAGAATGTTTTTCTTGATGATATGTAAGTCAAGTTCGATCAAGGGTCATGTTGGGTCAAAAAATAGGTCACTAGGTCAAATTGAAGGAAAATCTTGTTAACACTCTAGAGGCCGCAATTTTTGCTTCAGCAGTTTGAAATTTTGTCAGAATGTTTGTCTTAAAGATATCTAGGTAGTTCAAATATGGGTCATATTGGGTCAGAAACTAGGTCACTAGGCTAAATTGAAGGAACATCTTGTTAACTCTGTAGAAGACGCATTTTTTGCTACAGCAGCTTGACATTTTATGAGAATGTTTATCTAAATGATATCTAAGCCAAGTCCGAATATGGATCATGTAGGGTCAAAAACCAGGTCACTAGGCCAAATTGAAGGAAAATCTTGTTAACACTTTGGATGCCACATTTTTTGCTTCAGCAGCTTGAAATTTGGTCAGAATGTTTGTCTGAATTATATCTAGGTCAAGTTCGAATATGGGTCATATTGGGTCAGAAACTAGGTCACTAGGCCAAATTGAAGGAACATCTTGTTAACTCTGTAGAAGACACATTTTTTGCTACAGCAGCTTGACATTTTATGAGAATGTTTATCTAAATGATATCTAAGCCAAGATCGAATATGGATCATGTAGGGTCAGAAACAAGGTCAATAAAGGAAAATATTGTTCAAACTCCGGAGGCCGCATTTTTACTTTGAGCAAGTTGAAAATTTGTCAGAATGTTGTCTTGATAATATCTAGTCCATGTTGGAATATGGGTCATATCAGGTAAAAAAATATAGATCACTAGGCCAAATGAAGGAAAATCTTGTTAACACTGTGGAGGTTGCATTCAGAATAATTGTCCTGATGTATTTTGCATTATAGTACATTGTATAATTAAGGTGAGCGATCCAGGGCCATCATGGCCCTCTTGTTAATTTATCTGTTGGAGATACAGTTATAACATCTGTAAACTTGTGAGTATGATATTGATCACATTGCTGGAAAATTTCTGTGTATTAAGCAATTTCTTCCTTTTCTGCACTGTTTCACATAGGTTTCTGCCAAGGTGTCAACTGATGTCTGTATCATGGAAAGTGTGGTTAACCCTTTCCCATGTACAAAATAATCTGCTGCAGACTGTCATACACGTTTGCATGTGGCAAAGTCTTAACCCTTTCTCACATTCAACAAATATGCAGCAGACAACGTTGAAAACATCTAGTCCAAAACATGGAAGATTCCTATTAAACAGTTGCAAACATCGAGGTATGACCAATTTCTCCTTTTGCAACAATATTTTCAAAAATCGTTTGCAGCAGATGCGACCATAAGTCCAAAAGTATCCATCATACAGCTTAATGTTGATGTCTTCAGGGAACATTGCTCATAATGAGCAATTTCTCCTTTTGCCGTTATGTTTCCAAACCTTTTATTTATTCTTCTTTAATTTATGTAGAGGGGTGTGTGAGTAACACATGGGCTTTTGTCTTAAGTTGTTTAGTAGCCTGTTTCCACTCCAAACTTTCTTAACCTTTTCCCACATACAACAAATCTGCAGCAAACAACTTTGAAAACATCCAGGCAGAAATATGGAAAATCTTTATGAATGAAAGTATAATTATTTAATACAGTTGAAAACATTGTGGCAAAAGGATAAATTGCTCATTTTGAGCAATTTTGTATTTTGTCACAATGTTTTTTCAAGTCATCTGCTGCAGATACATTTGAACGCGTCTTCATGAGGAAAGGCATTATACTATATATCTGAATTATCTGTGTAAAAGACTTTTTGAGAGAACATTTTGTTGTCATTTTAGTTGTTGTTGCATCTTTTATGTGCTATAAATGGAATAAATTCATAAAATTTTATAATGTTAAAATGATGACTTGACTTTTGTGTTGTCCTTTAACCCTTTCCCACATACAACAAATCTGCAGCAGACGACATTGAAACTATTAAATAGGGTTGAAAATATTCTGGCAAATGGAGAAATTGCTCATCATGAGCAATTTTTTCATTTGCCAGACTATTTTCAAAAGGCATCAGAAAGTGTATATATGTTGTAAAGGGTTAACTACAGGATTTTAGCTCACCTACATGTATGCACGAAGTGCAAGGTGAGCTATTGTGATCACATTTTGTCCGGCATCTTCCGTCAACACTCTACAGGCTACATTTTGCATCCAATCTTCATGAAAGTGTATCAGAACATTCATCTCCATCAAATCTTGGACAAGTTTGAAACTGGGCCATATGAGGTCAAAAACTAGGTCACTAGGTCAAATTGAAAGGAAATCTTGTTTACACTCTGGAAGCCACATTTTCAACTTGAGCTTGTTGAAACTTTATCAGAATGTTTGTCTTGATGATATGTTAGCCAAGTTCGAACATGGGTCATGTCAAAAAGTAGGTCACTAGGTCAATTTGAAGGAAAATCTTGTTAACACTCCAGAGGCCGCAATTTTTGCTTCAGCAGTTCGAAATTTTGTCAGATATTTGTCTTAAAAATATCTAAGTCAAGTTCGAATATGGGTCATATTGCGTCAGAATCTAGGAAAATCTTGTTAACACTGGATACTGCATTTTTAACTTGAGCATTATGAAACTTTATCAGAATGTTTGTCTTGATGATATGTAAGTCAAGCTCGAACATGGGTCATGTTGGGTCAAAAGGTATGTCACTAGGTCAAATTGGAGGTAAATCTTGTTAACACTGTAGAAGATGCCTTTTTAGCTCACCTAAGCACGAAGTGCAAGGCGAGCTTTTGTGATCACTCACCGTCCGGCGTCCGTCGTCGTCGTCTATTAACAATTTCCTACAAATGACTTCTCCTACTAAACCAATGGACAGATTTCAAAATTACTTCACAGGAATGGTCCTTAGGTGGTCCTCTTTCAAAGTTGTTCAAAGAAATTAATTCCAAGTAAAACTTTGGTTGCTGCGGCATCAGAAAAGGGGAAAATTGCCAAATCTTAAAAAATCTTCTTGTCCAAAAGTACTGGCCCGAATTGAAAATTATTTTGCACAAATGTTCCTTGGGGTACCCTCTACCAAGATTGTTCAAATATTTCCGATCCGTTGAAAAACATGGCCGCCAGGGGGCGGAGCTTATTTTCCTTATATGTGCTCTGTTAAAACTTTAAAATTCTTCTTGTCCAAAAGTACTGGACTGATTTGAAAATTATTTTGCACAATTGTTCCTTGGGACACTCTTTACTAAGATTGTTCAAATATTTCCAATCCGTTGAAAAACATGGCCGCCAGGGGGCGGAGCTTGTTTTCCTTATATGTGCATTGTTAAAACTTTGAAAAATCTTCTTGTCCAAAAGTACTGGCCCGATTTGAAAATAATTTTGCACAAATGTTCCTTGGGGCACCCTTTACCAAGATTGTTCAAATATTTTTGATCTGTTGAAAAACATGGCCGCCAGGGGGCGGAGCTTGTTTTCCTTATATGTGCATTGTTAAAACTTTAAAAATCTTCTTGTCCAAAAGTACTGGTCCAATTTGAAAATTATTTTGCACAAATGTTCCTTAGGGCACCCTTTACCAAGATTGTACAAATATTTTTGATCCATCGAAAAACATGGCCGCCAGGGGCGGAGCTTGTTTCCCTTATATATATGTGCATTGTTAAAACTTTAAAAATCTTCTTGTCCAAAAGTACTGGCCGGATTTAAAAATTATTTTGCACAAATGTTCCTTTGGGCACCCTTTACCAAGATTGTTCAAATATTTTTGATCCGTTGAAAAACGTGGCCACCAGTGGGCGGAGCTTGTTTTCCTTATATGTGCATTGTTAAAACTTTAAAAATCTTCTTGTCCAAAAGTATTGGCCTAAAAAGAGTAAAAACTATTGAAGACTATTGAAGTTCTATTAAATCAGGTGAGCGATATAGGGCCATCATGGCCCTCTTGTTTGCTACAGCAGCTTGACATTTGATGAGAATGTTTATCTAAATGATATCTAAGTCAAGTTCGAATATGGGTCATGTAGGTCTCTTTGTCAGAATGTTGTCTTGATGATATCTAGTCCATGTTGGAATATGGGTCATATCAGGTAAAACAAGCAAATTCAGAGAATCATGGTCCCCCGCCAGGGTCAAGGTCACAAAAATTGGTATTGATGGAAAGGGGTTGTCACAAGGAATACACATGTGAAATATGAAAGCAGTACCTATTACGGTTCAGAAGTAAGGGCCATAACTCCGTGAAAAATCATCCAACCGGAACGCAAACACGATATGCGCATCTACACTTGGTGGTGATCCTTCCTATGAAGTTTCATAAAATTCCAAAAAGCGGTTGCAGAGAAATAGCCCGGAAATGAATTTAGTCATACATAGCCTGATGGTGGAGTAAAGGGCCATAACTCCGTGAAAAATAATCCAACCGGAACGCAAACACGATATGCGCATCTACACTTGGTGGTGATCCTTCCTATAAAGTTTCATTAAATTCCAAAAAGCGGTTGCAGAGAGATAGCCCGGAAATGAATTAAGTCATACATAGCCGGATGGTGGGGTAAAACTCCGTGAAAAATCATCCAACCGGAACGCAAACACGATATGCGCATCTACACTTGGTGGTGATCCTTCCTATAAAGTTTCATAAAATTCCAAAAAGCGATTGCAGAGAAATAGCCCGGAAATGAATTTAGTCATACATAGCCTGATGGTGGAGTAAAGGGCCATAACTCCGTGAAAAATAATCCAACCGGAACGCAAACACGATATGCGCATCTACACTTGGTGGTGATCCTTCCTATGAAGTTTCATAAAATTCCAAAAAGCGGTTGCAGAGAAATAGCCCGGAAATGAATTTAGTCATACATAGCCTGATGGTGGGGTAAAGGGCCATAACTCCGTGAAAAATCATCCAACCGGAACGCAAACACGATATGCGCATCTACACTTGGTGGTGATCCTTCCTATGAAGTTTCATAAAATTCCAAAAAGCGGTTGCAGAGAAATAGCCCGGAAATGAATTTAGTCATACATAGCCTGATGGTGGAGTAAAGGGCCATAACTCCGTGAAAAATAATCCAACCGGAACGCAAACACGATATGCGCATCTACACTTGGTGGTGATCCTTCCTATAAAGTTTCATTAAATTCCAAAAAGCGGTTGCAGAGAGATAGCCCGGAAATGAATTAAGTCATACATAGCCGGATGGTGGGGTAAAACTCCGTGAAAAATCATCCAACCGGAACGCAAACACGATATGCGCATCTACACTTGGTGGTGATCCTTCCTATAAAGTTTCATAAAATTCCAAAAAGCGATTGCAGAGAAATAGCCCGGAAATGAATTTAGTCATACATAGCCTGATGGTGGAGTAAAGGGCCATAACTCCGTGAAAAATAATCCAACCGGAACGCAAACACGATATGCGCATCTACACTTGGTGGTGATCCTTCCTATGAAGTTTCATAAAATTCCAAAAAGCGGTTGCAGAGAAATAGCCCGGAAATGAATTTAGTCATACATAGCCTGATGGTGGGGTAAAGGGCCATAACTCCGTGCAAAATAATCCAACCGGAACGCAAACACGATATGCGCATCTACACTTGGTGGTGATCCTTCCTATGAAGTTTCATAAAATTCCAAAAAGCGGTTGCAGAGAAAAAGCCCGGAAATGAATTTAGTCATACATAGCCTGATGGTGGAGTAAAGGGCCATAACTCCGTGAAAAATAATCCAACCGGAACGCAAACACGATATGCGCATCTACACTTGGTGGTGATCCTTCCTATGAAGTTTCATAAAATTCCAAAAAGCGGTTGCAGAGAAATAGCCCGGAAATGAATTTAGTCATACATAGCCTGATGGTGGGGTAAAGGGCCATAACTCCGTGCAAAATAATCCAACCGGAACGCAAACACGATATGCGCATCTACACTTGGTGGTGATCCTTCCTATGAAGTTTCATAAAATTCCAAAAAGCAGTTGCAGAGAAATAGCCCGGAAATGAATTTAGTCATACATAGGGGTAAAGGGCCATAACTCGTCAGGGTCCAGGTCACAAGGTCAAAAAAAGGTATTGATGGAAAGGGGTTGTCACAAGGAATACACATGTGAAATATGAAAGCAGTACCTATTACGGTTCAGAAGTTATGACCAAGGTTAAAGTTTTTGTGACAGCGTGACTGACGGACTGACGGACTGACGGACGGACTGACGGACTGACAGACTGACTGACGAATGAGAAATAATAGTCCCCAGCTTTCGCTAAAAGCGGGGGACAAAAATATAGATTACTAGGCCAAATGAAGGAAAATCTTATTAACACTGTGGAGGTTGCATTCAGAATAATTGTCTTGATGTGTTTTGCATTGCAGTACATTGTATAATTAAGGTGAGCGAACTAGGGCCATCATGGCCCTCTTTGTTTTAATCAGTTATCTAATTTGATATTTCAATAAGTGTCTGGTTGGAAAATATCTAGAGGGAAAACTGTTAACATCTCGAATATTTTAAATGTAATTTCAATATAGATTTAAAAACATGGTGGTAGAAATTGCTGATTTAAAGCAATATTGTTCTTTTCCCACAATAATTCCTAAAGTTGAATGCTGCAGGTGTCTTAAGTTGTTTGTATAAAATGTTCTCTCTGCTGATGAAGACAACTCTAAAAAACAAAAAAGGGAGACTTGTTGTATATAATAAGAGGAACAACTTCAGGAAAAATTTTAATATTTTAATAAAATAAAATAAGTAAAAAAAGCAGCAGCCCATTAACCCTTTCCCACATAGGACAATTACTTTGAAAACATTGCCGAACAAAATTAGAAACAACCTTAAAATGAAAGTTGAAAACATGATGACAAAAGGAGAAATTGCTTGTATTGAGTAATTTCTTTCGTGGCCATGTTTTCAAAAAGCCGTCTGCTGCAGGGGTGTCAAAAAGCGTCTAGATGAGGGAAAGGGTTTATACAAAGAAATAACAAGAGGGCAATGATGGTCCTATACTGCTCACCTGATTTTAATAGAACTTCAATAGAGAATATCAAGAGCCGAAAAACGAGAAGTGGTGCAAATGTAAGAGCCTGATAGTTCTATTTTTAGCTCAGCTGACCATGAAGTGCAGGGTAAGCTCTTGTGATCACTGACTGTCTTCAAGTGTCCAGCACAGTATGTATTTTCATAGTTTTCAATCAAACAAGTTCTCTTCATAAACCAATGAACCAATTTCAAATACTTGAAAGAATATGTCATCATTTTTGTTTCCTTTATATTTTGTAAAACATGAATGGTGGAATGTAATTAATTAAGTAACTAAGTTGACATAAATAGTTACCTTGCTGATTAACAATACATGTTAATTAACCCTTTCCCTCATAAATAGACGTTTTGCGCCTCTGCAGCAGACGGATTTTTGAAAACATAGTGACAAAAGAAGAAATTGCTCAAAACGAGTAATTTCTCCTTTTGCCACAATGTTTTCCACTTTTAGTCATAAGTTATCCATTCAATTATAGAGATTTTCTATTTTTTGATAAAATATGTTCAAAGTCGTCTGTTGCAGAATTGTCGTATGAGGGAAAGGGTTAAGAAATGAAATTTCTTTTAATTAGGGGAACATAAATGATGAACTAAGTATTACAAAGGGCTAATTTATGTTGGTGGATTTTGACCAAACACTGAAGTGAGAATATACATTTGTGCAATCATTTTTACCTGTTTACAAGTGACTTATTTGGAGATGATAATTATATCCAAGTCTGCCAAGAAATAGAAGATTGCAATAAAATGTGAAATCGTTTACAGTATAATTGTGGCCATTTCAGTGGACGCCCTCAGTTCAGGGGTATATGTTTTAGAATACGTAGGGTGCCTTATGGCAAAGGAATCCCTTAAAAAAAGGGAAAGTTTGGGAGTTTAAAGAGGTCTAAATCATACAAGTTTTTTCAAGCTTATAGACTGACCCAAAAATATTGGATATTGTTAAACATCAAGATATTAAGTTTAAGGATGCTTCATAACCTTGTAAACAAAAATTTGGTACAACATTACAATTCAGGATGGGTGTATTTTACTGACAATACTTGTTCTCAAAAACCATTTGGCCAATTTTCCCCAAAAATTGTAGATATGCTCCTTGAGTGACCCTCTATTAGATTCCTTCAAGCCATCTTGATTGGTATAACAGCATGAAGTCACTATTGCACATACGCACAACAGAAAATGCACCATGATATAAGCTTAACTGGCTTTCAACCAGTCAGCCTAAAAAATGGAAACGAAAAATATTCTACGTTTTTAAAGCACTTCTATATTTTCTTTTTAAAATCCTCTATAAGGTCTCTCCATGTTCCATCAGTCCAGTTTTGTAAACGCCGTTTCCCTTTAATATTGGAGTGAACATTGTGGCAGGCAGTGAACACAACATGTTCCCAGGAAGGTGAAGGATTGGACCCTACAATGGAAGAATTGGAAATCAATCATTGGTGCATTACCCGTCCCGATACATGCGCCTTAACCCTTGACCCTTGACTTGCCTTGAAAATATAGTGACAAAAGGTGAAATTCTCATGTAACTATACAATAATTACAGTTTAATTTATAGCGATTTGTCATAATTTGTCCTATTTGAAAGACCCTGTTTTGGCACAATGTTTTCAATAATTTCTAAAAATTAAAATCTTATCTAGAGCCCTAATATATGAATTCAATAATGTACATGGGTTATATACTGACCGGTTACGTCTATCTTGTCATCAAGTAGGAGATGGCCCTGGGACATCGTTTTATCTTTGGTAAGAATGATCTTTTTTACCCACTCTGGACCCAAATGTTTGTCAATCCACTTGAACTACAAAATAACGACTAACAACATCAACCACTCCCCTTCTGCAGATGCATTTTGAAACACTTTCAGCAAACAACTTTTGAGAAATTTATGAGCATGAGCAATTTCTTCCTTGGCCACAATATTTTCAAGTCTTAATCAACAATTATGACAGTGATACAGAGAGGTATCGGCCTTTTGTACCAAAGGTCCCGGGTTGGATTCCTGTGATGAGCGGGTTCTGCCTTTGGGATTTTTCCACACAAACAGCGCAAGTACTGGTTAAGTTTCCAGGAAGCAGACATCGAGCGTGATTAATATAAGCTTAAAGCTTGTTTCGCAATCGATGTAAAATAAATAAGTTTAAACTAAACAATTATTCTTTCCGTAATAGAAATTTTCCTTAATTTGTACAAAACATACAACAAAACTTTTTTCAAAGTCGTTTGCTACGAATTTATTGTAATGAATGTATATTGTTATGGCGCATCGATAGCTAAGGTCATTTAGCGCGCAATTAAATTTAATTATTCATGATCCCTGGGTAAACAAACCAGTACTAGGCTAGAAAATGTGCCTTGCCCAAGGGCACTCCACCATGACCATAGTGCCGCGACTGGGGATCGAACCCGGGACACCCGGTTTCGAAATCCCCGACGCTAACCACTCGACCACAGCGGATTCCCAAATTTATTGTAAACAGGAAATGGAAAACCTTTACCCGATACAGATGACTGTCAAGATTAAAGTAAGTTTGGATTGTGTTGTACGCTGCTTTCAACATTATTTCAGTTATCCCTTTCCCTCATATAGACGCTTTCTGACGCCTCTGCAGCAGACGGCGTTTTGAAAACATAGTGACAAAGAAGAAATTGCACAAAACGTGCAATTTCTCCTTTTGCCACAACGTTTTCCACTTTTTGTCATAGGTTATCCATTCAATTATGGAGATTTTCTATGTTTTGACAAAATACGTTCAAAGTCGTCTGCTGCAGAATTGTCGTCTGAGGGAAAGGGTTATACATGTATCATGTTTCCTGGGTAAATAACCAGAACTCCGGAATTATTTATCCTGACATGATGTATCTGTCATATCCCTGCAACCCTGAGCACCAAGGAAAGAAGCCATTACTACCATTTTAAAAGTCTGGCATTACCCCGACTGTAAGATCACTTTCAGGATCTTTGCAGATGACATTTGAAAACATTGTAGAAAAAAGGAGGCACTGTTCAAAATCAGCAATTTATCACTTTTCCCACAATGTTTTCATCTCTATAACAATCTTATTCTTCTAAATTTCTAAAATGTTACGATTTTTTTTAATGTTTTCAAAGCAAACGACTTGAAAAAAATTATATCTATAGGTAACCATAAACAGGATATATATTTGTGTTTTAAAAATTGTCTTAAAACTGCCTTCAAAAAGAAAATTTGTTTAGTGACAAAGTTGCAGCAGAGTGCTTTTGAAAACGTTGATGCAATGAGCAATTAATCCTTATGCAATAATGTTTACATTCAATTCAATGATTACATTTCCATTATTTTTTATTTTTTTAAATTCCTGGAAATGTAAAAGTCGTCTGCTGAGGAATACTTTTTTGGAACAGGAGCAAAAATAATACCTTTTCTGTGACACAGTACTTATAGAAGTTTGTTGGACTGGTACAAATGAAAACATCAACCCTGAAAGCAAAAATATTGATTTGAAAAGGGGAGTGGGAGGGCACTACTCAAGTTGACAAAAAGTAGCCCATGAGGCTTTATACCCTCAACAGTTGCCATCTGTACTCTCCAAAGACTAAACTAGAAACATTTTAGATGCCTTTCTTAACCCTTTCCCTCATACGACAATTCTGCAGCAGTCAACTTTAAACATATTTTGTCAACAAATAGAAAATCTCTATAATTGAATGGATAACCTATGACTAAAAGTGGAAAACATTGTGGCATAAAGGAGCAAAACAAGCAATTTCTCCTTTTTGTCACTATGTTTTCAAAAAGCTGTCTGCTGCAAAGGCGTCAGAAAGCGTCCATATGCGGGAAAGGGTTAAGTCAAGTATGGAAGAATATTACATTTAAGCCATTAATTGGGTTCAAAGGTTTTAACAAAAGAGTTTTTCCTGAAAAATAAAAATGAATGTATGGCAAGTATGTGCTGTACTTCCTATTGAGCTTAACCCTTTCCCTCATGCAGATGCATATTGACAAAGCTTTTTTTGAAAACATGCGTTAACCCTTTCCCTCATACGACAATTCTGCAGCAGATGACTTTGTACGTATTTTGTCAAAACATAGAACATCTCTATAATTGAATGGATAACCTATGACAAAAAGTGGAAAACATTGTGGCAAAAGGAGAAATTGCACGTTTTGTGAAATTTCTTCTTTTGTCACTGTTTTCAAAAAGCCGTCTGCTGCAGAAAGCATCTATATGAGGGAAAGGGTTAAACCCCACTGACGGAAATTTCAATTATTGCTCACAATGTATTCAATGGGTTTTTTTAATATATGTTTTCAAAGTCGTCTGCTTCAGATAATTTAATATGCAGAATGAGAAAAGTTCCGTCCCACAAAAAGTCCCTGTGAACAACACAGAGTTGAACAAGGCTGTTTATGCCACCAACTTGTGTGAAGTTGAACCATTTCTGTCATACAACATACATGTATAATTTTGATCTTTACTCACTTAAAGACTCGTAATGACCAACATGCAGCAGACAATTTTTGAAACATTGTGACAAAAAGAACATATTGCTCACGATGTGCAATTCCTCTTGTTTCCTCAATGTTTTCAAGTTTATTTAATAATTACTCTTTCATTTAGTAAGATGGCAATTAATTCAGTCTACATGTTTTTCAAAGTCAACATCTGCAGATTTGTTGTTTTATGAAAAGGGTTAAGAAACTTCTGAAAACCACAGTAAGCCCTGGTAGGATAGCATGGTTGTACATACAATTCTTAATTTAATTATTTGTCACAGAAACGTTGGACACTAGAGATATGCCTCCTTATCTGGACCTCTGCCTTTAATCTAAATGAATATTTTGATGAGTGAAAGGCTAAAAGGCAAATTCCTATAAGTGCAGTCTGATCTATATCTTTGCTGTTTATTAAGTTCTAAGTGTGCTGTTCAAAATAAGCATACCCATCCATTTCATTGATTTGTCTTGCAGCTTCCAAGGCCCCTGGTATCTCTGGCAACCCTTTGAAAAAACCTTTAGTTTTGTATATACCTGAAACTTTGGGCTGAAATAAAGAGATTCAGAGGCCTAACTAGGGAGACTAACTAGACCTTTCCCCACTCGAAGACGCATTTTGACGCATTAGTCCAGGAATGCGATTTTTTATTTTGACTGTTCGCATCCTACAATACAATGCAATATGTAACGGCGATATATTGAGACTATTTGACGCATATGCAGCAGGTTGGTTAAAAACATTGTGACAATAGGAGAAATAGCTCTTTGTGAGAGATTTCTACTTTTGAAACTTAGCCCGGTCAATCTAGGGGTTGCGAGTTCGAACCCCAACTCGGCCAACATTCTTTCCGTCGTTTGACAAAAGTCATTGTGACAAGCGTCATTCGTCTTCCACCGATGAGCTAACAGTCTATGTGGAGAGCAGCCAGTTGCTTGAAAAGATTGTTGTGTGTATAATGGTGTAAAAAAGCCAACTACTCACAACATAGGTTTGTGAAAGTCAAACTTACTGCTAAACCAGGGTTAAGTTCTGCATATTGATCATTTAAATAGAAGGTCCTCCTATCGTCAAGCTCTATATAAGGTTCATCCGGATACGTTTCACGGAATGCGTCCAAAAAACCTTTCTCAAAGTCACATAACACCTGGTCCATGTCCAGCAGAACCAAGAGATTTCTCTGGTTTTGGGAATAATGTTTACGGAAATTGTTGACATCTCTTCCCGACATGATACATTTATTCAAGAGGGCTCGGGAACTCCCGAGGATTTTAAGAAGACTAGCAGCCACTTTATTAAATAGTTATTCTCAGTTGTTTATTTATTATTTGACAGTTTGTTTGTTTCATTGAGAGTTTCACAATGTTCAATGGGTAAGCACTCTAAAGGAATAAGTAGATTTCCTAAATACTTACCTCCCTTGAATGGTACGGCCTCAAATATCTATAACGGAAATCGGAAAATAAATAAAATCGACACTCAAGGTATATCTCCTCGCTCTAAACTGGGACGATTTTAAAATACGTACAAGAGAAAGTTGATGCAACGCATCAATATTGCCGGAAATCCATACGGCAGTTATGCATAACACTAACATTAAAAATTGTAAAAAATAACAACAGAACACATGATTAGAAATAATCCGGTGTCACTAAACAGAGTCTGGTAGAGTCTGGTAGAGTCCGGTAGAGTCTGGTCGTCAAATATCCCATTTTATCACTGTTTTGTTGTGTTTTTGTATTGAAATGAATGAATAAACGTGTTATTGTATCATAAAAATAAAAATAAAAAAGGTATTTGCCTATTTCAGATCATTTTCGAGTGAATATAGAAATATTATATGCGTGAACACGGACACTGGTAGAGTCTGGTCATTATTAAGCAATAAATACAAAGTTTTATACGATTTTTAAGTTATAAAAAGTTTAATTTGATTTATATGTGTCATATTATATATTTATTTCTTATATTATTTCAGCTGATAATCGGGAAAATAGTGGAAGATTGAGGATTTTTAACGTTAACATTGTGTTTCGTAAATCAAAATGGCTGACGTGAAATTTCTGTTTATAATGCGGCAATATCGCACATCCTGAACGAGTAATACACTAAATTCTCTCTCTATTATGCGTCAACTAATTGATTAGGTGTGATCAACAGATTAGTGTTATAATTATATTATAACAATACCAAGATATTAAATGTATGAAAACTACTAGATTGGAATAATTTTATGTTTGATATGTCATTAACGTTAATTAAACCAAAAACTTAGAGAGCTATATATACTTACTTAAAAGTAATTCATATGAAATTAAAGAGACTGTGTAGATACTACATTCCGCAAAAAGTAGAATCAAACTAAACCATATTTGCATTTTTTTTTTTTAAATATGCAAAAATATTTTAACTTGAAAAATAATTATATATCCTGATATAGTTCATAAAATGCATTTTGCGAAATATTGTATCCAGGCCACACCACGTGGGGGAACTCTCTCATGGCCTAAAATTTGATCTTTTGATCTACAAATGTATATTATATCATTTTGGGAATTTATTCTATGTTTTCCATTTTAGGTTACCAAAATAGAGCCGTAAAAGTCCCTACACAGAGCTGCATTTTTTGGATTTGTTATTTTATGATTTTGGTTCTATGTACATTCATTTGATAGAGATTCAAAGCATGGCCGAGCAGCAGCACCCAGCTACCGGCCGTGTCTGCACCACTATTGAGCGTGCTAGCTTAGGGTGCTCACAGCGCTTGTTTAGCATGTAGACATTGCCGACATGTGAATCCGGGGCCAACATTACCCGCGAAACCTATAAGTCAATATAGAGGCCTTCCCCTGCCAGCTCGCTATTAAATCGAGTAATACGCAAAGGACAAACCAGGAATTCTCCCTTAACACTGTCTCAACCCGAATCTCTAACAGATGTATGGCGGTTTATTTTGTATCCTCAAGATTAAGGTGTGTTTGATTCAATTCGTTTCTAATTGGTGACGTGATCTCATTTTTGGTTAACAAAAAAGACCCTACACAGAGCTCCATTTTTTGGAATTTTTATTCATTGTTTTTGGTTTATATTTTCCGCTTCTTTATGTCTGCTTCCTGGAGACATAACCAGTACTCAAATATAAACCTTGTCCTAGCGTTAACATTCTAGACAGATATAGAGGAATTTTTGTTGAGAATGTCTAATGTACAACTGACATACAGGTATTAGCGAATGCTTGATAAAAAATATATTGTTGTTGGTGTGCAGCTAAAATATGCAGTCCTTTTTACATGAATGTGTTTTTTTTTATTTTCAATTGTGTATGTTTTGCAATTTTTCCGGCGTTTGCGCGTGCCGAGTTTTCGTGCAATTATCGTAATGGATGGTAATGTTAATTGCTTATCTGTTGATGTGATGTTTGAAATGTGATGCGACTTAAAGTTCAATAATTTCATAAATCGCCTTGATCTCTGGTCAGGACTTAACTGTGTCCATGTAGCATGAGAAACATGTAGCACCGACGCTTGTGTCGCCAAACAATATTTACCCAATTCGTGCAATGCGCCTCTCACATCTAGAGTTTGACACTGTTCAAGTTATTGTAACTTTTCTATCATGTCGGGCAATTTCTGGACTACCCAGTTTGTCGTCCTTTTGATAACATGGTTGTATGACTCATTTGCATTATTAAACCATTGTTGTGGTAGCCAGGAATGTTTGAGTTTGGGGAGAAACATATGCTTCTCCAAATTGGTAAGTATCCGTTCTAAATATGTCAAATTTGGATGTGTATTGGATACTTCTTGGTTCATTTCTGTGAATGAGGTTGCAGTTTCAGCACTTAAGATACCATTAGGACCGAAGAGTTTACAAATATGCGGTTAACCTCAGGTTGAGGAAGACACTTACTGAGTTGATTTACCGCATTATCCTTCAAATGTTTCGCGCAAAGGACTCTTGTAGTTTGTGGGAAACATATGTCAATGGCTTTACAAGTCGAAAACTCTTCGTCGGAACAAAGAATTAATTTACTCTGATCGATGTAACTCAATTTATCCTGCAATTTCATATGAATTACTTTTAAGTAAGTATATAGTTCTCTAAGCATTTGTTTTAATTAATGTTAATGACATATAAAACATAAAATTATTCCAATCAAGTAGTTTTCATACATTTAAAATATTGGTAATTATAACACTAATCTGTTGATCACACCTAATCAATTAGTTGGCCCATAAAAGAGAGAGAATTTTGTGTATTACTCGTTCAAGATGTACGATAGGGCCGCATTATAAACAGAAATTTCACGTCAGCCATTTTGATTTACGAAACACAATGTTATCGTTAAAAAACCTCAATCTTCCACTATTTTCCCGATTATCAGCTGAAATAATATAAGAAATAAATATATAATATGACACATACAAATCAAATTAAACTTTTGATAACTTGAAAATCGTATAAAACTTTGTATTTATTGCTTAATAATGACCAGACTCTACCAGTGTCCGTGTTCACGCATATACTATTTCTATATTCACTCGAAAATGAACTAAAATAGGCAAATACCTTTTTTATTTTTATTTATATGATACAATAGCACTTTATTTTATTCATTTCAATACAGAAACACAACAAAACAGTGATATAATGGGATATTTGACGACCAGACTCTACCAGACTCTACCGGACTCTACCAGACTCTGTTTAGTGATACCCGAAATAATCTATTCTCAAAACATCAATTTGGGTTCATGAAAGGGAAATCTTGCCCTCTACAACTACTAGAGGCACTAGAAGATTGGACAGACGCCCTCGACAATGGAAACGAAATAGACATCATATTCTACGACTTCAGGAAGGCATTTGATACATTACCACATAACAAATTATTACAAAAAATAGAAGCCTACGGAATCAAAGGAAAACTCCTAGTTTGGATAAAAGACTTTCTATCAAACAGAACGCAAGAAGTGGTCATAAACACTGTACACTCAAACGAAGTACCAGTTCTCAGCGGGGTACCCCAAGGTAGCGTCCTTGGCCCAACACTGTTCCTAATTTTCATCAACGATCTCCCGGAAGTCGCAGAAATAATCGTAAAATTATTTGCAGATGATACCAAAACATACAACATTGTCAACTGTCGCGAGGATCATGAGCTACTACAAAGAACAACAGACCAATTCAGTGACTGGTCACATACATGGGACCTCGAGTTCAACGCAAAAAAAATGTAAAAGGCTTCACCTAGGAAAAAACTCGGATACAGGAGATTATTTCATGAAAGGCAGGGACCTAAGCAGAGAAATTATTACAAATGTTGAGGAAGAGAAAGACCTGGGAGTCATTGTTGATAAGAATCTTAAATTCCACACCCATATTACTTCCAAAATTAAAATTGCAAACCAAAACCTAGGGATCATCTTTAGAACCTTTACATATATGGACAAAACGATATATTCTTACACCTTTACAAATCGATAGTCAGACCTCACCTGGAGTACGCAAGTACAGTATGGTCACCCCACACAAGAAAACACCAGATAGCCATAGAAAATGTACAAAGACGAGCAACCAAAATGCTATCTAACATACAATTCCTGCCTTATCCCGATCGACTAAAACACCTAGGAATCCCATCATTGGAATATAGAAGACTAAGAGCAGACATGTTGCAAGTCTTCAAAATTCTCAACAAACATGATCTAACCTCCAAAGAGGATTTCCTTATCCTGTCAAACTACAACAAAACAAGAGGAAACAGTCTAAAATTATTCAAAAAATCAGCAAATACAAACCTAAGGAAAAATGCCTTTAGCATCAGGATAGTGGATCATTGGAACTCGCTCCCAGACGCAGTCGTACTATCATCAAGCATAAATAGTAGTATATGGGTCGGTTGGGCCCCAAACAAAGATGACGTAATCGGCGGCCATTTTGTTGACATAGTTACTATTTATAGTATCTCATTTGCATATAAGGATTGACACGAGTGAGGACGCCATTGTGTTGACCTAGTTATTTATATACAATGACTGCGCATGCGTGGCGGCCATTTTGAATGATAGGTCTATATTTAGAATGACATCATGGGTCTATATTTAGAAAGCTTTAACAATGGAGCAAGTGTTTCAGTAGCATCCTTCGGGCGAGACCACCAACGATTTGTCTCTAGCCTTCTACCAATAGATTCTAGCGGGTATGTTGTTGGAACCCTCGAAAATAATGGCGGGGAAATTCGACCTAACCTTTGCTACATTGTTTCGGGAAACCTGACACGAGACATCCATACAACACGATATATCCCTTTAATATGTCGTATAGTCGAGCCGAAGCACGCAGTCAAACATGTATGGTACAGCAATAAATGTAACGTCTTACCTCGAGAACGTCCAGAGTTCAAATGACAGATGCGCATGTCCTGACACCACGATCTATTTTTAGACTAGGTATTTCACCATATTTTTATAAATAGATTATGTGTCATGTACTATAAATAGATATTTCTCATAGTTCTATATTTAGAATGACATCATGGGTCTATATTTAGAAAGTGTTGGAGCTGGCGGAGAAATTCGACCTACCCTTTGCTACATTGTTTCGGGAAACTGAAAGATCCATACGACACTATATATCCCTTTTCGTATAGTCGAGCCGAAGCACGCAGTCAAACATTAGATTCTAGCGGATATGTTGTTGGAACCCTCGAAAATAATGGCGGGGAAATTCGACCTAACCTTTGCTACATTGTTTCGGGAAACTGAAACATCCATACAACACGATATATCCCTTTAGTATGTCGTATAGTCGGCACGCAGTCAAACATGTATGGCAATAAATTTAACGTCTTACCTCTAGAACGTCCTGAGTTCAAATGACAGAGATCTATTTTTAGACTCGGTATTTCACCATCGCTATCGGATATTTCACCAGACCAGGTGTGAGAACAATAGAGCATTGAAATGTCAAAGAAAACGTGGACAATGGATGAATAGACTGCTTTAAACCAAACGGCGCCACAGTGTTTGAAGAACACCTGCACGTTTTAACTTGCCTGAGAATAACCCTTTACACTGCTGTTCAAAAGTTTATCCTTCATGATGAAAGTTATTATTATGTTTGAATTTGCACTTGAATAGTGTCAGTGAAGTTATACACGACTTTACCAAATTGATCATATTTCAAATATAGAGGGAAAAGGAGCCCATTAAAAGCGTCAAATCAGTTTTTGCTAATTTGTATCACTATTTACGCTTTAACTTTTTCTCTTTATGCTACCAAATGATAGAGGTCACCAAAAGCTTTCATTTAAACCAAAGTTTGTCGCTATAATTGTTTACGGTTTTCGAGTTATGTAATATGAGAGATTTTTAAACCCCCAAAATGAACTTGCCCCGATCCTCAAGTTTGATATACCATTGGAAAGATCTCGTTGCGCCCTTTTCATATATGAAAAAATTATGGTCCTACGAATATTAGTTCTCTAGTTATCGTCGTTTTAAATATGTGTTTGTTTCAAAGTGCGTCAAAAGTCTTCTCAATGCGTAAATGACGATAACTCCTTTATTTCTTGTCCGAATGTAGTCGTGTTTGGACTCGTTGAAAAGGGTTTCGTAAACTCTATCGATTGAGGAGGTCAAACCGGAAGTTTGGTCTGTCTGTAAACCGGAAGTGGCGTCATTATATGTTACAATGGTCATATCTTCCTTAGTTCTGAACCGATGTTTACAATTTGTATATCATTCGAAAGCGCTCATCGAGATACGGATATATTCGAATTTGAAAGATAACCGATCAATGTTTTCATGACATTGTACTTTAAATAAGCAGCGCAATAGGTAAAAGAAAAACAAAGACATGAATACAATTTCTACAATTTTATTATATAAACAAGTATTGTAGTTCGCAGAATCAAAATAACTTACACTATTTATTGAACACATTATTTACAAATCACGATTCATTACAGTATGAAAATCATTGTCAATTCGTCTCATTCTCCATCCATGACGTCTATGAATAACTGTCCACCGTTCCGTTATGTTGTAAACGTGTTTAATTTAGGGCTCCTCCGGCATTTTCTTTCCGATAATTTAGTCACGTAGTCCCGGTGGTCCGTGCATTCGATACCCGTTTTTCGCATTTTCAATCCGGATATGTTTTCTTTTCCTGGCTACCTCTGACTTGGCTTGTTCGACAGCGTGAGCCATGGGCGTCACAAAGTTAATGGTAGGTTCTTTCATCTCCCCACCCATCTGAATTTTTTCCACGACGTATTGTCCTTTATGATTAGGTTTCAGTTTCCCTTCAGCCATCCGCTGAAAATGTCGTGTCCACATTTCTACTTTGTCCATCGTCGACGGTAGTAAAGTACACAGCGAGTGATAGTTTTATCTTTATCTATTAGCTGTAACTTTCCTCTCCTTATAGCATTTCTTCACCATCACTGTCGTCGCTAACGTCGTCGTTCTCAGACTTCACTATACCTTCTATTAAATAACGGTGTTTCTTAATGGCCGACTGTATGGCCTGTTCTAGTATCATTCCCTTGGACACGAGTTCGTGTACATCTTCCATGACACGTTGGTGAATGACTCCGTGTTCTAATTGGAATGTGTGGAGAAGCAGTTGGCTATACATACGTAAGACATGTGTTGTATCTTCCGCTACTATTTTTGAGTCTGCCTTTTTCTTGGCCTCGTCATTGGACATTCCATCTCGCTCATACTTTTCCACTTTTTTCCGCCAAGATTTTTCATTATTGTTCGAAGCTTTACGGTACATGACTCCAAACACTTTGTGTTCTTCGCTGACTCTATCTTTTACATCTTCTTCGCTCTGGTCATAGGATATCCACCGTTTTAATGGAGGCGTTTCCGCGTGATCTTCTGAGGCAGAACGCTTATTACACCATCGTTTGACGTGATTTTGTAAAGAATGAACGTCACCAAACACGATACCGCAATCGTCGCAAACGGGCATGTCTAGACTGGTTTTAGACTCGAGGCTGGAATCACTCTCTATGTACTCTACCGGGGTATCCCTTATAGGAATGTTTAGATTTGGTTCTCTTATAATATAGGACGGTTCAGACGGATTATTGTGAATCGGATCTTTTAAACGATTAGCTTCTGGAGTGTCTGGTTTCAAATCGACAATAAGGTAACCGTACGGTTGTTTCGTAGCTTCTTGAAAACGACTCATTAAATAACCCGCCTTTCCAGGATACATTTGTCGCGCTAAGGTCATTACAGGTTGTTGGTCGATTGGATTTTTGAATAAGACTAAATAATGGCAATTTCTTCTCTGAGTTGGATCTTTACTAAAGTATAGATTTTGATTCAGTGCCATGATTGAGAGATTTCTATGGTGTGACCCCTCCGTAAATAGGTCCGTTATCCTCGGGTCTTTGTTGGTCGTTGACATGAGATCGTCCAAAATAATAAGATTGGTCATATTGGGGTTTAAATAAGCGTCATCCTCTAGGTTGTGAGGAATTCCCTGTATAAATTCTACCCTGGGATACACGGTTCTTTTTAAGTCGTCGTATAACGGCTGCCATCTTTTGTAGAGCCATATTATTCGTTGTGGAGCTGGTTGTATCTTGTCAGATTTAAGTATCTTGGTAACAAAGAAGGTCTTCCCGCAGGAGATAGGTCCACTGACCATACACGTGAATTGATGTTTGAATACAAAGTTACTGTTTTGAGATGTTTTAAAACTTTTAAGGTACAACTTGTCTGTATTTTCTAATTTATTATTAATATCAGAAGAAACAGTGAAGCCCATTTCTGTAGCTCTTTGTGTTGTTGTGCTCAAAGAAAACGGTTTACTGTCCGATGAAGCGTGCCTTCGCTGAATATGACGCATTCTACTATATAGACTAGCAAATGTATCAGCACATTGAGAGCACGTTATTGAATCCATTGTTAGTATCTTTCTTGATGGTGTTCTTCCCTTATAATCTTCTATCGAACTCTTAACCCGAGGTTTGGTGCACCGGTGCACCGGATAGTGGTGCACCTGGAGTTTGGTGCACCGGATATTGGTGCACCGGAAGCTTGGTGCACCGGTGCACCGGGTATTGGTTATTGGTGCACCGGTACACCGGGTATTGTTTATTGGTGCACCAATATCCGGTGCACCAAGCTCCCGGTGCACCAATATCCGGTGCACCAATAACCAATACCCGGTGCACCGGTGTATCAAGCTTCCGGTGCACCAAGCTCCGGTGCACCAATAACCAATACCCGGTGCACCGGTGCACCACTATCCGGTGCACCGGTGCACCAATCTCCCGGTGCACCAATATCCGGTGCACCAAGCTCCAGGTGCACCACTTTCCGGTGCACCGGTGCACCAAACCTCGGGTTAAGAGTTCGAGAGAAGATTATAAGGGAAGAACACCATCAAGAAAGATACTAACAATGGATTCAATAACGTGCTCTCAATGTGCTGATACATTTGCTAGTCTATATAGTAGAATGCGTCATATGCAGCGAAGGCACGCTTCGTCGGACAGTAAACCGTTTTCTTTGAGCACAACAACACAAAGAGCTACAGAAATGGGCTTCACTGTTTCTTCTGATATTAATAATAAATTAGAAAATACAGACAAGTTGTACCTTAAAAGTTTTAAAACATCTCAAAACAGTAACTTTGTATTCAAACATCCATTCACGTGTATGGTCAGTGGACCAACCTCCTGCGGGAAGATCTTCTTTGTTACCAAGATACTTAAATCTGACAAGATACAACCAGCTCCACAACGAATAATATGGCTCTACAAAAGATGGCAGCCGTTATACGACGACTTAAAAAGAACCGTGTATCCCAGGGTAGAATTTATACAGGGAATTCCTCACAACCTAGAGGATGACGCTTATTTAAACCCCAATATGACCAATCTTATTATTTTGGACGATCTCATGTCAACGACCAACAAAGACCCGAGAATTACGGACCTATTTACGGAGGGGTCACACCATAGAAATCTCTCAATCATGGCACTGAATCAAAATCTATACTTTAGTAAAGATCCAACTCAGAGAAGAAATTGCCATTATTTAGTCTTATTCAAAAATCCAATCGACCAACAACCTGTAATGACCTTAGCGCGACAAATGTATCCTGGAAAGGCGGGTTATTTAATGAGTCGTTTTCAAGAAGCTACGAAACAACCGTACGGTTACCTTCTTGTCGATTTGAAACCAGACACTCCAGAAGCTAATCGTTTAAAAGATCCGATTCACAATAATCCGTCTGAACCGTCCTATATTATAAGAGAACCAAATCTAAACATTCCTATAAGGGATACCCCGGTAGAGTACATAGAAAGTGATTCCAGCCTCGAGTCTAAAACCAGTCTAGACATGCCCGTTTGCGACGATTGCGGTATCGTGTTTGGTGACGTTCATTCTTTACAAAATCACGTCAAACGATGGTGTAATAAGCGTTCTGCCTCAGAAGATCACGCGGAAACGCCTCCATTAAAACGGTGGATATCCTATGACCAGAGCGAAGAAGATGTAAAAGATAAAGTCAGCGAAGAACACAAAGTGTTTGGAGTCATGTACCGTAAAGCTTCGAACAATAATGAAAAATCTTGGCGGAAAAAAGTGGAAAAGTATGAGCGAGATGGAATGTCCAATGACGAGGCCAAGAAAAAGGCAGACTCAAAAATAGTAGCGGAAGATACAACACATGTCTTACGTATGTATAGCCAACTGCTTCTCCACACATTCCAATTAGAACACGGAGTCATTCACCAACGTGTCATGGAAGATGTACGCGAACTCGTGTCCGAGGGAATGATACTAGAACAGGCCATACAGTCGGCCATTAAGAAACACCGTTATTTAATAGAAGGTATAGTGAAGTCTGAGAACGACGACGTTAGCGACGACGGTAGCGACGACAGTGATGGTGAAGAAATGCTATAAGGAGAGGAAAGTTACAGCTAATAGATAAAGATAAAACTATCACTCGCTGTGTACTTTACTACCGTCGACGATGGACAAAGTAGAAATGTGGACACGACATTTTCAGCGGATGGCTGAAGGGAAACTGAAACCTAATCATAAAGGACAATACGTCGTGGAAAAAATTCAGATGGGTGGGGAGATGAAAGAACCTACCATTAACTTTGTGACGCCCATGGCTCACGCTGTCGAACAAGCCAAGTCAGAGGTAGCCAGGAAAAGAAAACATATCCGGATTGAAAATGCGAAAAACGGGTATCGAATGCACGGACCACCAGGACTACGTGACTAAATTATCGGAAAGAAAATGCTGGAGGAGCCCTAAATTAAACACGTTTACAACATAACGGAACGGTGGACAGTTATTCATAGACGTCATGGAAGGAGAATGAGACGAATTGACAATGATTTTCATACTGTAATGAATCGTGATTTGTAAATAATGTGTTCAATAAATAGTGTAAGTTATTTTGATTCTGCGAACTACAATATTTGTTTATATAATAAAATTGTATTCATGTCTTTGTTTTTCTTTTACCCATTGCGCTGCTTATTTAAAGTACAATGTCATGAAAACATTGATCGGTTATCTTTCAAATTCGAATATATCCGTATCTCGATGAGCGCTTTCGAATGATATACAAATTGTAAACATCGGTTCAGAACTAAGGAAGATATGACCATTGTAACATATAATGAAGTCACTTCCGGTTTACAGACAGACCAAACTTAGAGTTTACGAAACCCTTTTCAACGAGTCCAAACACGACTACATTCGGACAAGAAATAAAGGAGTTATCGTCATTTACGCATTGAGACGACTTTTGACGCACTTTGAAACAAACACATATTTAACTTGAGGATCGGGGCAAGTATATTTTGGGGGTTTAAAAATCTCTCATATTACATAACTCGAAAACGGTAAACAATTATAGCGACAAACTTTGGTGTAAATGAAAGCTTTTGGTGACCTCTATCATTTGGTAGCATAAAGAGAAAAAGTTAAAGCGTAAATAGTGATACAAATTAGCAAAAACTGATTTGACGCTTTTAATGGGCTCCTTTTCCCTCTATATTTGAAATATGATCAATATGGTAAAGTCGTGTATAACTTCACTGACACTTTTCAAGTGCAAATTCAAACATAATAATAACTTTCATCATGAAGGATAAACTTTTGAACAGCAGTGTAAAGGGTTATTCTCAGGCAGGTTAAAACGTGCAGGTGTTCTTCAAACACTGTGGCGCCGTTTGGTTTAAAGCTGTCTATTCATCCATTGTCCACGTTTTCTTTGACATTTCAATGCTCTATTGTTCTCACACCTGGTCTGATGAAATATCCGATAGCGATGGTGAAATACCGAGTCTAAAAATAGATCGGGACCTCTGTCATTTGAACTCAGGACGTTCTAGAGGTAAGACGTTAAATTTATTGCCATACATGTTTGACTGCGTGCCGACTATACGACATACTAAAGGGATATATCGTGTTGTATGGATGTTTCAGTTTCCCGAAACAATGTAGCAAAGGTTAGGTCGAATTTCCCCGTCATTATTTTCGAGGGTTCCAACAACATATCCGCTAGAATCTAATGTTTGACTGCGTGCTTCGGCTCGACTATACGAAAAGGGATATATAGTGTCGTATGGATCTTTCAGTTTCCCGAAACAATGTAGCAAAGGGTAGGTCGAATTTCTCTGCCAGCTCCAACACTTTCTAAATATAGACCCATGATGTCATTCTAAATATAGAACTATTAGAAATATCTATTTATAGTACATGACACATAATCTATTTATAAAAATATGGTGAAATACCTAGTCTAAAAATAGATCGTGGTGTCAGGACATGCGCATGTTTCATTTGAACTCTGGACGTTCTCGAGGTAAGACGTTACATTTATTGCTTTACCATACATGTTTGACTGCGTGCTTCGGCTCGACTATACGACATATTAAAGGGATATATCGTGTTGTATGGATGTCTCGTGTCAGGTTTCCCGAAACAATGTAGCAAAGGTTAGGTCGAATTTCCCCGCCATTATTTTCGAGGGTTCCAACAACATACCCGCTAGAATCTATTGGTAGAAGGATAGAGACACATCGTTGGTGGTCCCGCCCGAAGGGTGCTACTGAAACACTTGCTCCATTGTTAAAGCTTTCTAAATATAGACCCATGATGTCATTCTAAATATAGACCTATCATTCAAAATGGCCGCCACGCATGCGCAGTCATTGTATATAAATAACTAGGTCAACACAATGGCGTCCTCACTCGTGTCAATCCTTATATGCAAATGAGATACTATAAATAGTAAATAGGTCAACAAAATGGCCGCCGATTACGTCATCTTTGTTTGGGGCCCAACCGACCCATATACTACTATAAATGCCTTTAAAAATAGTTTAAATAAACACTGGAAAAATCACCCTTCAAAATTCAACCCACTTGTCAACAAATACAAGATATGTAACAAACATAAGAGATGGACCTTTAGAAGCCGTAGGCTTTCCAGCGGTCTCTGAACCGTAAGTAACCGTAAGTAATACAGGGTCTTTCGACCCTGCATTATAGTAGTTGAATAAACAGTTATCAACTGAGGGACATATTGGAACATCAGGGGTGGGTTCAAGTGAAAATGTATCATAACTTGCATTGTTTTGTCAACGAAGTGAATGATAATTGAAGCCTTTCATTGTTTATGATCAATCTCCATTCCAAAGTAGGTTGACCATACACACAACCAACTAATTATTGATTATAAACAGTAATGGAAATGAGTAATCTTGCGAATAATTAGTCTTAGTATGTATACAGTGCTTTCATTAAATTATAAGATTTGTGAATTCCACATACACTTTTCAAGATGTTTGTCAGAATATTTGAATTTTATTATTTTTCAATAAAACCACAAAACAGACAATTTAGGATTTGCATGCAATAGCACGTCATTTTACCTTTCCTCTTTTAAAGTCAACAGTGGACACATTTGCAGCAATCTACTTTTAAAACAATGAGATAAGGGTTAAATCGCTGAAGACATGAGTTTTCTCTTTTTCTCAAAATGATATTAGCTTAGCATCCTAATTATATCATACTTTAACAAATGTTGAAATGTAGTCCAATATTTATAAATTAGACCACCTTCGAAATATAATATCAACTAAACAGTTAAATCTCATTGAAATTGTTGTATAATTTAAACTTAATTTCGAACATAAACTTAGCTCTACAACATGTTAATTTATTTTTCATTATAGTCACCCTGAACAGATACAGACAAAAACAATACACACGATGTGACGTCACGCGATTTGACGAAAGCATCGTGGAACAGATACAGACAAAAACAATACACACTATGTGACGTGACGCGATGTGACGTAAGCATCGTGGAACAGATACAGACAAAAACAATACACACGATGTGACGTCACGCGATTTGACGAAAGCATCGTGGAACGGTTCTCAACAGATACTAACAAATAATTTAGAAATGAAGTTAAATTTTTAAGCAAATTATTGATATAATAAATATCCTACCTTGAAATGAAGCTATGTCGATACAGAAACAGAATTGTTCGTCCTTTTCAGTTTAAATAATATCCGAGGCCAGTGTAACGAACGATAACTTCCGTTGAAATATTTGCAATCATTTTCAAGCGTTAATTGCTTCTCTGTATTGCCAAGATATAAAATCCATGAAATAACTATGACAGGTACAAAAGAATAGTCGACTTACCCTTCATAAAGTCCTTGCAGTAAATGAAATCCATGTGTGACGAGTCAAACTATCTTTTCCTACCATTCCTGTCGTTTTCCCTTTGTTAACTATTTATTACTTGCCTTACAATGACGTTACTTTCGTTGCAATGACGTCACATTTGGATGTGTTTACTTCCGGTTGAGAAAATATCATTTTAAAAATAGAAAACGAGTGCAATTACACGCAAATTATCACGTGTCAGATTCCTTGTTTTCTTTCCTTTATCGAGAAGGAATTTAATTTAATTTTTCTCTCTAGTTCTTAGTATTTTTTTATTTGTCAAAACATACGAATATCGTGAATGCAGGTTTTACCGGTTACCAAATTAATAGGTTACGGTAATTTGTCCGTCCAGTAAGACCGGAAGCAAAACGGCCGAAAAAAAGTGCTATGGGGTTGAGATTTGATATGTGAAAAACAGTAAGATTGTACTGAATTCTCGTTGTTTTGATCTCGTATGATGTGTTCGTACGGGTAACCTATAGGCGTGCTTTTGTCATTTTTATTCTTAACAATCGGACAATCATAAGTCACATTAATAATCAGAGACATATTTATTTCTGAACTAATTTATCAGGAAATGTAAATCGTCGGAATCGGAATCGAGAAAGCTGACCTGTGGCGCAGATGTAATATCTACATTATCGGTAATTTTTCTTAATCGTGTTGAAAAATATAGACTGTGTACACTTAGACACAATACACACACGACAAACCAATTAACATATGTCCGATAAAACTCGGTAAACATCGGGAGCTTTCGCTAGCAATCACGGAAACCTATTAGTAGTACTTATATAAAATGTTAAAAAGGACCAAAATTTGATTACTTTATTGTAATAAAATATATGTCAAATAAAAGGTAAATGAATGTTCTACATTATGCCGTAAGTGCCCTGTTAAATTGTTATTTCTAAAAAAAGATATTCACTGAAGAACGTGTAAAATTTAGCGGAAAAATACCGTTTTCTTAACGGTTTATATGTAATAAAGAGGGAAATTAGGGTGACTGTATTCAAAGTTAAAAAGGACCAAAAAATTATTAATATAAAACAAATAAAAAAATATTTATATTCAAGAGATATTTTTCTTCAAAACTTGATAAGTGCCTTTTTAAATTTTTGCAAAATAAAATTGTTATTGAGTAAAAACTAAAAGGTTGCTCTATAACTTCATGTAATTTTAGTTATCGATTTTTGACAGTCGCTGATTCTCATAGTTGGATATGGTATACTTTAAACACAATCTCATTTAATCAAAATGGCATTTGCAGTATTAGGTGACCGTTTCATTTCTAGACTTGAAGGTTATGTCCACAGTGAAAGACACCCTGCCAAACGATACTGCAATGTCATCAAAAGTCATCCATCACTCATGGAGCATTTTCGACTTGTTTACTCGCGTAACGAGAGTAACTGGGTTGAAAGTCGAACATATCGAGTAAGCGAACTGCGCATGCGCTTAATCCTTAATCTACTCGACTCGAACAACCCCCACTATTTGACGGGTAACACGAGATCCAAGATGGCGACGGCTGATGTACAGAAGGTCGCCATTTTGTAAACAACACAAGACTGGGGTTAGGCGTTCGTGAATAGTTACTCGTGTCGTGTACTGCGCATGTCCAGATTTTCTACTCGAGTAACTGGATTGCATTAGCCGAAAACGCTCATGAATGTAATGAGTCGATTGAAGGGACTGAATCCCATATGAGAAAAAAGCGAAAAAAAAAGAAAATTGTTAAAAATACCTATTACCTATTACCTTGATGTTTTTGCATGTAAGGCATTGAGATTTGCTGACTGATGTACTACAATATATGCACACTATTAATATTGCGGAGATTTTTCGTTATTTTACATTGTAAAATCTACTGGTTTAGTAACCCAGTAAATCTAAAAATATCGCTGTATATTTATCACGTGATCACTACAACCGAATTGACAATCTCCTTCCCAGAGTTGTTGTTCCTTACACGCATACATGAATGTAATGAGTCGATAGTGTTAGAGAATGCCGAGTTGAATCCACAAAGAGGAAATTCCACGGTATTTTTAAACGGGAAAACACGGAGCGTACGTTTTTTTAACTGCTTATTTCCTACTTATGTTGTTGTTGAATCCTGACATTTCTTCAATGACAATTAAGGTGGTGCTTTAACAGTCTATACATGTTCAGGGAGGTATAATCTACCTGTTTTAAGCATTTCGATGATGTTTACTTGCTTTAGTTTACCCTAAATCTTCAGCAGATGACTTTTAAAACACAAAGGCGAAGTATATATATTTAGAATTTTCTTTTATTGCAATTGTTATAATTTAAAAGCGTTGAAACAATAGTGGGGAAATGAGAATTCGTACATTTATGAGCAATTTCTCCTTTTGTCAAAATGTTTTCAGAAGTCATCTGCTGCAGATGGGTCATAATTAATGCGTCTGCATGACATCAGATACAGTTAGTCAGCATAGTATACATACATGTTCTGTTCCGTATGTGGTGGTACTTGACAATATGTTTGTGTTATGACGTACAAGTATTTACATCAACTATGTATTTGTTATGACGTACAAGATTTATATCAACTATGTATGTGTTATGACGTACAAGTATTTACATCAACTATGTCAGTTGGTACAAAAATGTACGAAAATACACGTTTTTCCTGGCTCATGGAATATAATTCATTCACAACTCTCCACATGCTACAAATTTGCCTCTGTAAAAGCGACGCATCACAAGGGAACTAAAACAAAGACTAGAGTTTTGCTAAAACTCAACTATTCAATTACTGGTCCCCAGTGGTGGTTTGCTTTCCTCTTAAATGTACTTTTGACATTATCTTTTTCTCTAATACTTTTATATAAAAAACATTTTACATTCGTCAATGTGTTATACTAAATCATAAATTTATGATTTCAAAATAAAATTAGAGACAAACGATATATGGCTTATTACATTTAATTGAAATCAACAACAATACGTTACATGAACAGGCAATCTCATTAAAATAATCTCCTATTATCGCTACGCATAGGTTTAGTCAGATCGTGTACTTTACTCAGATTGTATGAACAGGAAAACATAGAGCAAGTCTGTTTTGGGTTTTTTTCCTAAGGAAAAACGTGTCTTTTCGTACATTTTTGTACCAAATGACTTTCATGACATATTAGGGAGAAAGTATACGCATTGGCTATTTAATATAACCTTTACCCACATGTACATGTATATACATTTTAAAGCATCTAAAGCAAGCGAATTTTAACAACATTGTGTCAAATGGAGAAATTGCTAAATGTCTCATTTTGTTACAATGTTCTCAACTTAATGTTATAATTGAACTTCAATTTATAGAGATTTTCGATATATGTTTGCATTGGTAATTTCTAAGTCGTTTGTGGCAGATTTGTCATATACAAATGTATAGGAAATACTAAATACGCTAATGTATTGTAGTGGACCCTGTGGGTAAGGTTGGTTTTCGTATAGCATGGCTCATTTACACGTGTCATTATAATGATCAGGTCGGTTTTCGTATAACACGACTCATTTACACGTGTCATTATAATGATCAGGTCGGTTTTCGTATAACACGGCTTATTTACACGTGTCATTATAATGATCAGGTCGGTTTTCGTATAACACGGCTTATTTACACGTGTCATTATAATGATCAGGTTGGTTTTCGTTTAGCACGGCTCATTTACACGTGTCATTATAATGATCAGACTGGTTTTCGTGTAGCACCGATTGTTTTTGATGACATGTTGTTCGACTTTTATATTATGTTTTCTATATATCATCTTGAAACATATAATTAAATATTTTTTCGCTATTAATATCGCTTTCCTTCGAAATCCTAGAAATTATCCCTCCAAACCTAAATGCAGCCTTATTGAACGACTCGATACTTGCATATTTAGGCATGAAGTAATTTCTATATGAAGGTGTGTATCGTATGTTATTGAAACCTGGCAAAACGTTCGATATAATTTTACATCTAGTACAGAATACAGTTATAAAACGTTCGAAGTAAAAATGAAATTTAAAAGGTACATCTTTCGGCGTTGTTTGAGTCCACAGGATAGTATATTTTATCATGTCGGCAATACAATAATTAAAGCCCATTACAGTAAGGTATTGCAGTAGGGGATTGTTAACGTCCAAGCTTCTCATAATTTGATAACTATTTACCATCATAATTTTCGCCTTTAGATTGGACAACTCAGACATTAGAATTTCATTGTTGAGCCCTAAACGTTTGGACAGTTTTCTTACACATCCAATCATATTCATATCCCTGCGAAGTTGTCTTGATATAAATACACAATCTAACCTGAAAGGGAAACATTTTCTGAACAAGGTCTTGATGGAGTCATATTTAGTTTGCATTGTGATAATTAAATTTTGCTCAGCCTCTACTTTTGGTAATTGAAGCTTGATATTTTGAGATTCTAGATAATTGATTAATTCAGACGAATTGAACATTTTTGCAAAATATAAAGGCGTCAACAAATGTCTGTTTGAACACATAAGAATAGATGTTCCAAAGTATTTAACGGCCGTGTCCGTACTTAGTTTATAATTCCCCATGGCTAAATAATGCACAAGTGAAAGTTGCAAGCTACCATTAGAACATATACAACGGTCAGACAATGTATCGTGAAAAGTCTGGAGCAAATATGTTCCCATATTGTCATATAGCATCCTATCGGAGATAATAAATAAATCCGGATGATACCCGTCGAAGATAATCATTGAATTCCATGTATAAAACGTTCTCTGATTTATTAAATGTGCGAACTTCAAATTCGTCGTGTGCTATATCTTTTATAACACATACATTAGTTGTGGTGTTCCGGAACTTATATGGCGTCACTGTCATATATAGTAATTCACAAGTGTCCCTTGAACTTGTGAACCCGTTGTCTAAAAGGTTTTTCACAAAGTGTTCGTTGCCACCTTGTATCGCACGTTCTAAAACATTATATCCATCGAAATCATAGCATGTATTGAATTCATTTGCATCACTTTTTTTAAAGTACATCGACACAATTAAATGATACTTTTGTTCACTAAAATAATAAACATGAGATAAATGGTTTATATGTAAAGCCAAAAAATGATTTATTGAAAATTCCAATTTCGTTGCACATTTGGTCGGATCATTATGGGCAGTTTTTGATTTTCCACGAACATCTAGCTTCTGTATATGTTCAATGTATGGTACTAATCGCATCCTAGCATAAACATGCATCATGAATCCAGAAGCGTCATGCTTAACTAGTGTATTTAGGACTCGTTCATCATCGTCACGTGTCAAGTCATTCTGGATACATTTAAGTGTTGCTGCAAATAAATGAAAACTATTTGTTTCAATGCATTTACCTAACACTCGGCTGGTATTCAATTTAACGTTAACCAATCCTTGTGAGTGTCTTAAAAACAGTAAAAATATTGAATATTCAGTTGGGGACATGAGATGTTTGTGTCGATGTTCTCTGCAATCGATTTCTGTTAAGTCGGTCACACTTAGACGAAATGTGTTGTCACGAGTCATGTGTGTAATAGCATACGAGACAGAACTTAATCCTGAAACATCTTTTTTTCCCAGTAGTACCCTTACCAAGTCTGGATAACGTTCCATCATAACAGTCACAACACTGAAATGGCCATGCGCAATGGCATAGTGAAGTATGTTCCTTCGATATGCATCACTAACTTTCAAATCACTTTCATTTATGTGCAATTCACCAACAATCGTTGACGTATTCCTAAGTGAAGATTCGGCATCATATGCGGTATCATGTCCCATATATCTCAGTACAGCATACATAGGTACCGTTCTACCGGCTTTGTCAACAACATTTGTCCGAAAGTAGTTTCGTAGAAATTTTACACTTTCTACAGATCCACATATAGCCGCCGAATGCATCAGTAGTGAACCATTTGAACATGTTAATTCCGTAATATTAGTTGAGTTTAATTTGACAAATTGTCTTAGAATTTGTAGGGAGCCACGACAAGCGGCATAATGTAACGGGTGACATCCATATTCATCTCTTTTCTCGGAATTATATCCCATTTTTGCAAATATTCTTTCAATAAACCAATTTCTATCAAATTGTGCACTCAGATGTATAAGTGAAGTATCCTCAGGACACCTATTTGTATTTAATATATCGAGTTCATGACCGCTGAGTTGAGAAGATTTCTCGTAAAGCATGAACGGTTTACATGTTACGCTCTGGTTGAAGTACTTGCTATCCATCATTAACGATCCAATGTGACGATAATCATGGATAACAGCATACATAAACGGTGTCTTTCCACTTCTGTCAAAGCATCCAATGGTAAACGGAAATCTTAGTAATAACATTTGTACAATGTCTGAATGATTTCTTGAGACAGCTGCATGTAGTGCAGTTTCACAGTTTATGTAGTGCCAGTCGTCATAAAAAACCACACGAGACCAAAGCGGCTTTTTATTTCCCTGTATTCTTACTTGATTTTTGGGCAACCAATACAGAGATGTATTACAAGTCTTACAATAGTCATTAATGTCATGATCTAAGCAATATTGTACAATGTCACTGAATCCATGGTAAGCACTGAAATATAGGCATATATGATCTAGCATCCACGAGAATTGTGTATGCATCATTGAAACGATTTCTAAATAACCAAATTTACATGCCAGATGTATTGGAAGCAAGTGTGCACCATTGGGTTTGTCAATCTGATAACTGTCATTTTGAAGCAAGTATTTAACAACGCGCGTTCTTCCATACTGAGCCGCTATATCTAACAGACCGTAATTCCAATGGAGTGACTCTATCATTTATATTGCATCGGCCATATCTATCATGTTAGGAAAATCGACTCTAAAGTTGATGTCAAATCCAAGTTGTATCAGTGCAGCTAGAACTTTGTCATTACCATGCATAGCAGCTGTGTAAGAAGCGGGTACCATGTGCTTGTTTTTAAAGTCAATACTCTTAACGTGGTGATGTGCTAAATCGACTGTTTGACCATCATTAGTCTTCAGCGCAAGTCTATGATATATTGACAGATCTTGATATGATTCTGTGATTTGTAACTCAGTCGTATTTAGATTCCTAAAACCTTCAACTAATACAGGAGGGTATGATGCTTTACATATATGTATCAACAACTCAGCAGTGTCATATCCTGTGGACGGGAGATGTTCAATAAAATAAGCAGCGATATCTTGGTGTCCCTTCCTTAAGTCTATTCTATATGGACTGTCTTCATCTGCTAGCCAACGTTTTAAGGAAGTGTGTACCAATTGAATCTTTCCATTTATTATACTGATAAAGTGACGAAGTGTTAACATATTTTTTTTAATGGCTGCTTCGCGTACATTGACGTTTATTTTACTGACAATATCTATCAAAGTACTTTCATCTAATGGTTCATCAGACGCACAAATTATGTTCAAAATGTATTTTCCGATTTATATTTGTTTTCGAAAAA
Source organism: Serripes groenlandicus (assembly GCA_031761405.1). NCBI lineage: Eukaryota > Metazoa > Mollusca > Bivalvia > Cardiida > Cardiidae > Serripes > Serripes groenlandicus. The sequence goes on along the minus strand of JASEVX010000011.1, from coordinate 49,808,775 downwards.
TCTATCGAAGTTAAGTTCATAATATCGATGTAGTGATACTTCAGGACTCGAAGACTTCGAAAATATCGTATAATCACTTTGTTCCAAAAGAAATACTTGAATTTGGAAATTCCAAGTCGACTCGCTTAATTTAGTGTCGGATACATTGTGATATTTAATATATAAGTTGATGTCTTGTATGTTTCTAGAATCGTTTGAACTTAAAGTTTGGATTCTCAAAGTTTGATCGAGCGAATGAATAAGAGAAATATTTCTCGATGATATCATGAATTGTATCCAACGTGGTAAATTATGAATACGTCGATTAAGTAAGTTAAGTATGTTGTTTTTACCGGTAGTTTCTTCAGAACATTCGTCGATAGCATCAATTACAAGTATGAGTGGATTATGTATTCCGCGCGGCTCGTGCCTAAGTGGAAACACCACACATTGATCAAAACATCCAAACATATCAGCTTCACACGCATCTATTGTGTCGTAATTATTGATACATGTTTTATCAGTGTCTATAAATTTACTGAAATTGCGTAAATTAATCGAAATCATTGAAGTTATTCTTCGAATGAAGAGTCCAACATTCCTGGTGAGTTTTGATTGAAATCTACAGACATGATAAGCGGCTACGTGTTCCCTTAACAATGCCCCCGGTGTTTGTTCCTCAGCACAAATTATATGTTTCATGAATGCTGTTTTACCGTAACCCATGTCCGCAATGAGTACAAGTCCGTGGCTTGGAGTATCTAGTCTTAGTAACTGTTCTTCAACTTCTTGGAAAAACCATGTTCTGCCGTGTAATTCAGTGTAGGGAGACAAATATCCTTCCATAGAGACGTTTGCTTGTAATACGGCTTTTGGAGAGTGTTCATCCAAGCAACCTATAATTGAATAAAGGCTTATAACGTTGACGTCGATGTGCACATGCTTGTATAATATGTTGGAAAAAGGTAATAGTGAGTGAACTATAAAACAGAATAGAAATGAAAAATGGTTATAATCACTAGTATACAAGAACTGATACCACAGCTTAACAAGCTTAATCGTCGTAAGTGCGTAGATCGGACTCTCGATAATTCGAACACGTGAATAATATATCGGTTTACTCGAAACAATGCCCGGAACGAATCTGTCTAGTGAAAAATGGCATAGCAACAGTTCTGATAAGATTTTATTACTGGTTTAGTTTTCATAATTCTTATTTAGGTATAAATACGAGGCTGAAAATACATAAATTAATTTAGTATACATTGAGAGATCACTCGAACACAACGAACACTCGAAGGTTTTTTTAGGCCCCTTTTGACTTCGAGTAACCGTGTGTTCATTATAATATTTTGGTGATGTAAAAGATAAAGTTGACGGTATGATGTTTAACTGTATGATTCACTTTGAACATCAAACAGACTGAAATTCATAATTCAGAACTGAAAAACAGAAGTACGTGTATTACGATTTGATGTTTGAATTATTTTTGGATTTTTTTCTGCATAATAACTCTAAGTTCAATGGGATGAAACTTACGAAAATGTTTATTCTATATCTGCAAAACGTTCTGAACTCCGACAATTATATTTACTTTCACCTGTTAATTCTACACACGTTTCCCCATATGCTCTGACTTAAGTTAAGTGTAAACGTTATATGAAGTAGATGATTTAACTCACCGTATCTCTGTTTGCCCAGTGAAAACTCATCTGTCAGAGTTCTTCCCGCTGACTGTGTGTAAAAATGAAACAACAGGTAGCTGGACACCAAAGCTAACATTACCGACAATACTATCCAAATTACAAATGTGTTAGTCTTTCTTAAAACCCTAAAAACCCTTTCCGGAAAACTACGGTTGTTCTCCAAAAATGGCTGAAGATGGTCCGCTAGGTTTTGTATTCCTTCTTGGGTCTTTTTGTTTTGATCAGACAGTTCCTGGAACTTTTGGTGAAACAGTTTCTGGAACCTTTTGTTTTGGTGAAACAGTTTCTGGAACTTTTTGTTTTGGTTATCAAACAGTTCCTTAATAATACGTTCGTCTGCCTTCAATAATTGCAGAACACGGTCTACAAGGTTTGTTATTCGTGCTTTGTTCTCTTTATGTTGGTTATTCATCAGTTCCTTGATACTTCGAATCAATAAAGATTCGTCGAACAAAACGTTCTGTTTTTCTAGTTCATCAAGGATTTGTATTACTTCTGCATAATTTCCCATCGTGTTTGCAATGCCTTGTTCACCGATCAACTGTCGTATGGCATCTAAAATCTTTTCAAGGGCTTCTGTAGTAATTTCACACTCATTGTGAAAGAGGTTGTTTCTCATATCTCTTAATCCTTGCGATTTCCTTGCTAGTCGATCATCAAACTCCCTGCAATTATTCCACACGCAGAATATGTGAGAAATATCCTTATGATTTGGCTGAATGGTATTCACAAATACCTCAAATATGTTAATGGCATCTTTAGGCCACAACCATGAATGCAAATTACCCCATTTTACATATCCTTTGCGATACATTACTAGCTTTGTTTTCCATTCTTTGCAGGTGTGACACCAACTGAAAGAAGAAGTCATACACATATCGAGGGCTTGGCGTGACATCGTTGTAACTAAATTTGGTATGTTTTTACCAAGGTTAATCACCTCGCGATAAAGTATTTTCTTGGTAAACAATGGAAATTTAGGTGCCATTGCTCGTTCTGAGCAATGGCACCTAAATTGCATAGTTTACAAAGGGGACAAATTGTCCCTAAACTAGGGTTTTCAAAATAAGTTTTTAGTTACAACCGTTTCACGCCAAGCCCTCGATATGTTTATAAAGAGATTATTGCCTTAGTGAAATAGGTCTGTTATGGTAGAAAACCAGGTGTTTAAACGCACTACCTATACGTTTATGTCATAGATAACTTGCCTTCGTGAGAAGCATTGCTATATTAGAATCAATATTCACTAAATCGGGCGTATATTTACTGATTTGTTTTTTGTTTAAATCCTTTAATGTATTGCAGTTGTAATTGTAAAGCGCAGTAAATCAGAAAGAGGTATCTTTAAACGCTTATATCATTATGCAGACGATATAACTCGTATAGGCTATATACACATATGTATTTTGACTGTTCAAATAACGCGATTAATATTGGGGAATTCTATATTAAGATTGTTTAAATTATATATCATAAAAGACAACATTTTGCTCAGTTGGCTATGTCATTCCTTGTATAACATTATGTGAGTAAAATCGATACATGTTTTCGGTTTATCGGTACACATAATCAAAACTGATATATTAAAATTATCCGTATATTCCGTCAAAATATGTTTAAATATCAAATTGAACAGAAGCAGTGTTATATCCTGTGCAATTATTTATTTAAATGATAAAAGTTTCTAATGGAGGTATATTAATGTTTAGACTACATAAAGGTATAAGCCGAATCCACCGATAAAATTATAACTTTTAACGAGCACATGCGTACTCGTTGTGTAAAGGAAATATGAATAATCCTCAGTTGTAGACATAGAAGAAGTTGTACAAATTGTTTCTAACAAAAAAAAAAAGAAGAAAAGAAAACCCCTGTTCAAGTTAAGTTTTCACTGTAAGATGAAATGTTAAACATACTTTTCCATCGTAAGCGCCTGTTTACTGCACTGATTTGTACACTCGGGTAAATGTCCTAACCACCCTTTAATGGTATCGTGAACCCCTTGTATTCCATTCTCGGTGAAAGGTTCTAAACATTCTCCTGCCTTGTTCAGGGCTAAAACTGCACTCATATAATTCTGAAACTTTGGATTGTTTTTCTGCTTAGTTATAAACGCCATTATTGGATAATCCCGACATGCACACTAACCAGTTTATTTTAATCTTACGGGTAGTTAGTTGAAAATGCGGCTGGAAAGCAAAAGTCTGACATAAGCCTTACTGAAAGTATTTATCGTGGTGGCGTTCTAGAGAACCCCACATGACATCAATTAAGACTATTGGGATACTGATCAAACTGCCGATTCGCACAGCCTTACCTGGACATTCACTGATCACAGACGTTTTTGAGAATAAGATCGCACTTGTTTTAGAAAACGATCTTAATGTTCACATGTCACAATAACAATAAGGTTGGTTATCCAGGAGTACGACCAGTTAACTTATACAGCCAAACATAATATAAATTGCGCATAATGAGATACTAGTTAAACAGCCCACCCGCTCTGCCTAATCTGGACACTCTCTGATCACAGAGGTTTTTGCGAACTAGTATCATAAAACGATCTGAATGTACTCATGTTTTAATAACAAAAAGGCTGGTTGTCCAGGAGTTTGACCGGTTAACTTATACAGCCCAGTGCGAATCTGTAATAGTACGAATAGCAGATGCATGGAAGACACCATAAGGCTAATAAATAAGTCTTATCTCTTATTCCTTTAAGCATTTGCAGATACCTCTTCAACATGTTTTACACCTACATTCAATAAGTTCCTGACATGAAGAAGAAGCCTCTAGAAGAAAAGTTCAAAGAGGTTGCCAATTGTAATCATTTGTCATTGTTCATCAAAATTTGCTGGACGTAAAAGCTTTTCTCTTGAAATGCTCCAATAGCGCTGCACGTGTTGGAGGTCCTGAATCTGTTGATCTACCTTTCAGTTCAAAAATGTATTTTCGGGCTTCCTTCACATTCTGAATTGCACTTGTGCGGTCATAAATATGCAACACAAACGTCCAAGTGACATCATGGATCTTTCATCATTTATTATTTCCGAAGGTGTGTCTATCATCATCTTGAACGCAGTTGTTACCTCATAAAATAACATCCATATATCTCATTCTGTTTTCTTCCCCTTAACTCCAAATAATGATACTGTATCACACCCTGTACAATCTTGGAAAACCGGTAACACATACGAGCTTGAAGATTCTAGCTCTTCAGACGTGCGTTCGCTTTATTACCTTATTATCAACTCCGTAAATTATTATTTATGTGTAATATCTGTCTCTCTCTCTCTATTTCTTTATGTCTCTCTGTCTCTCTCTCTCGCTATCTCTCTGTATATATTTCTCTCTCTCTCTCTCTCTCGCTATATCTCTCACTCTCTCCCCTCTCTCTCGTTCTCTCTCGCTCTCACTCACTCTCTCTCTCTCTCTCTCTCTCTCTCTCTCTCTCTCTCTCTCTCTCTCTCTCTCTCTCTCTCTCTCTCTCTCTCTCTCTCTCTCTCTCCCTCTCTCTCACTCCCTCTCTAAACAATATGTTTAAACCAGATATACTTTTCAAATCGGACTTGTAGTTTTAGAGAAATCATATCTTACCTTCATTATATGTTCGTATTTGTCTTTATCAAATCGATGTCACATTCAAAAATGAATTTGATTTGATTCGATTCATAATATATTTTCATTTAACCTGATATGATTTTTAGATTCGTATTTTCTGAATATTTTACTTTTAGACATCTGGTAAATGGGAATAAATGTTTCGTGGAGTTGAAAACATTGTGTGAAAATGTGAACTTTTCCTTTATGCATGAAGTTTCCAAATGTCGCCTGCTGCAGAGGCGATTCACGTCGGCGGTATCTTGGAAAGGGGGTTAATATCGACACGTAGTTGATTGGTTCTCTGTGGTTGTTTACCCTAGCACTCGGCTATATAACCATTATAGTCACCCTGATTTAATGTAGAGCTATAGCCTAATATGAAGTGAGTTGTCACTGAAACAGCTTTTATATATTGTACAGAGACATATAAATACATATGTACATGTCTTTACAATATATATATATGTCTTTGTATTGTATAATTGTTATAGCAGTAATGATGCTATTACTATATGCAATAATGAAGTTTATGCATAAGCAGCTTTAGACATACATGTACGTCCCTTGTAGGCTATAAGAAAGAAAAATCGTACCAGTTGTGATACCATTTTAAACAGGGGATGAACAAGAAATATCACGTGACCGCAAATGCAAACATCAGGAGGACATTTTCGTTGTTTGACAGAACTCCGAGGTAAACAGTTTGCAGTTTCTTTGTTATTTTGATATATCGGAAAAAAAAGTAGCCTAAAAAAGATTCCAAAATGCAATGCAAACATTTTACATTTGCCGTGCATGTTTAGTCGAAATACCCGTTTCTGCGACTCTTTGGGCTTGTCAATATAATGCTTTTTGTATTCTAGGAACATAACAGTTATCAATGCGTCGAGTTTCTGTATAAAGATGAACTTACAAGTGATTTTATAATTTGGCAAAGATCAGGAGGCAAAATATTTGGCAAACATCAGGAGCAAAATTCATGCCTTATCGAAATCGAGAGGAAAACCAATATATCTGCAATTCCCGTTAGAATGACACCTACATAGTTTAGCACATAAGCGTGCTCACCTGTTATGCTGAGTAAATACACCAACAATGCATTAACGTTAACGACAGAATGACGAATAAACTGGTCAAAACGACACAGTCATGTATTTCTGTGTTTGCTCGCTTATAAGTCGTACTTGCGTGAGGGCGCCCATGCAACGAGTCAACGTTTTAACACTAAAATACTGTTGAAATGCTGGAAGACAATTATAGCTAAAACATAAACAAAATATCAATAAATATAATTTAATAGTGACGTATGCAAGATATGCCACCTATCAATACATATATAATATAAATCGTGCATTCTATGCATTTATACATTGTTTAATAGTATATAAATAGATTATCAATTTCTTTTTATTAATTTTAGAATGACGCGGAAAAAACAAGACTCGCTGTGCAAACAAAAACGGCGACGAAAGAATGGCGGTGTCACTAAACAGAGTCTGGTAGAGTCTGGTCGTCAAATATCCAATTATATCACTGTTTTGTTGTGTTTTTGTATTGAAATAAATACAATAAAGTGCCATTGTATCATATAAATAAAAATATAAAAGGTATTTGCCTATTTTAGTTCATTTTCGAGTGAATATAGAAATATTATATGCGTGAACACGGACACTGGTAGAGTCTGGTCCTTATTAAGCAATAAATACAAAGTTTTATACGATTTTTAAGTTATAAAAAGTTTAATTTGATTTATATGTGTCATATTATATATTTATTTCTAATATTATTTCAGCTGATAATCGGGAAAATAGTGGAAGATTGGGGATTTTTAACGATAACATTGTGTTTCGTAAATCAAAATGGCTGACGTGAAATATTTGTTTATAATGCGGCAATATCGCACATCCTGAACGAGTAATACACTAAATTCTCTCTCTATTATGCGTCAACTAATTGATTAGATGTGATCAACAGATTAGTGTTATAATTATATTATTACATTAATTTGATAGAGTTTCAAAGCATGGCCGAGCAGCAGCACCCAGCTACCGGCCGTGTCTGCACCACTGTTGAGTGTGCTAGTTTAGGGTGCTCGCAGCGCTTGTTAAGCATGCAGACATTGCCGACATGTGAACCCGGGGCGAACATTACCCGCGAAACCTATAAGTCAATATAGAGCCCTTCCCCTGCCAGCTCGCTATTAAATCGAGTGATACGCAAAGAACAAACCAGGAATTCTCCCTTAACACATTTGTCTCAACCCAAAGACCTAATAACACATTAAGTGTTAATAGGTCTTTGCTCAACCCGAATCTCTAAAGATGTATGCCGGTTTATTTTGTATCCTCAAGATTTAGGTGTGTTTGATTCAATTCGTTTCTAATTGGTGACGTTATCTCATTTTAGGTTAACAAAAAAGACCCTACACAGAGCTCCATTTTTTGGAATTTTTATTCATTGTGTTTGGTTTATATTTTCCGTTTCTTTTTCTTTATGTCTGCTTCCTGGTAACATAACCAGTACTCAAATTTAAACCTTGTCCTAGCGTTAACATTTTAGACAGATATAAAGAAATTATTATTGAAAATGTCGAATGTACAACTGACAAACAGGTATAAGCGAATGATTGATAAACAAATATATTGTTTGCAACTAAAATATGCAGTCCTTTTTACATGAATGTGTTTCAATATAATCTGTGTTTTTTATTTTCATTTGTGTATGTTTTGCAATTTTTCAGGCGTTTGCGCGTGCCGAGTTTTCGTGCAATTCTCGTAATGGAGGTTAATGTTAGTTGCTTATCTGTTGATGTGATGTTTGAAATGTGATGCGACTTAAAGTTCAATTATTTCATAAATCGCATTAATCTCTGGTCAGGACCTAACTGTGTCCATGAAGCATGAGAAACATGTAGCACCGACGCTTGTGTTGCCAAACAATATTTACCCGAGTCGTGCAATGCGCCTCTCACATCAAGAGTTTGACATTGTTCAAGTTCTTGTAACTTTTCTATCATGTCGGGCAATTTCTGGACTGGTATACCTTTGCATGTGGTCGATATACCACAGTTGCCATCACCACAAGGCACACCAAGAAGACAGTTCAAACGAAAATATACTCCCCGTAAATCTCCAGTTCCACAGTATTTCCGCTCTCCACTATTCAAAGCAAAACGATTATCCAACAGGACACTGTTTCAGCCCGATCCAACCTTTGAAAATGATTGGCTTCAAGAAATGACCAACCCAACTGAAAGTCGCAGTCAGACAGACGATATAAAATGTGACAAACGTGTGCAAACAGACAACGTTGATTTTGATAATTATGCAAAGAAATATCAAACTTCATTAGAGGAATGTCAAAATCTCTTGCCCCTCGTTTTGGATAAGTTGTCCGAACACTCTGACACTCACTTAAAGCTTCTGTCGTTCTTTCGGCAAATAAGTAGTGACAATTTTCCTCAGCCTCACAAGTCAACTTTGCAGTACTAGATGTGAAAGTTCTTCGAGCATTTGATCCATTTCAGTGCGAAACTCAAAGACAACCTGGAATAAATGAGTGTTAAAGTTAACAACATGTAGCTGAAGAATTCGTTTATCTTGGTAGAGAAAGCAAATAAATAGAATAATTATATATAAATCTCACCGTTGCCAATAAGTCAGTTTTCCATGAAATGTTTTAGCAAATGATAAAAAACATGAAATAAATGTCGGATACGATTATGCAGATAACGAAATTGAAAGAATCGCGCCAATTAATTTCTAGTTTGATGCTCCGCCTACTCAGGGACCATGTACATATTGTCCCTGGCCAACTGCAGGTTTCAGCCAATACGCGATTTCAAAATAAATAGGGTTGAATAACTGTAACATTTATACCACTATCTATTCACAGGCGTCCGATTTTTCATTAGAGGAAAAAACACACAATACCTCTTTAATACGTGTGAAAGCTCGAGCCGAAGGCTCGAGCGAAGCACGCCTATAGGTTACCCGTACGAACACATCATACGAGATCAAAACAACGAGAATTCAGTACAATCTTACTGTTTTTCACATATCAAATCTCAACCCCATAGCACTTTTTTTCGGCCATTTTGCTTCCGGTCTTACTGGACGGACAAATTACCGTAACCTATTAATTTCGTAACCGGTAAAACCCGCATTCACGATATTCGTATGTTTTGACAAATAAAAAAATACTAAGAACTAGAGAGAAAAATTAAATTAAATTCCTTCTCGATAAAGGAAAGAAAACAAGGAATCTGACACGTGATAATTTGCGTGTAATTGCACTCGTTTTCTATTTTTAAAATGATATTTTCTCAACCGGAAGTAAACACATCGAAATGTGACGTCATTGCAACGAAAGTAACGTCATTGTAAGGCAAGTAATAAATAGTTAACAAAAGGAAAACGACAGGAATGGTAGGAAAAGATAGTTTGACTCGTCACAAATGGATTTCATTCACTGCAAGGACTTTATGAAGGGTAAGTCGACTATTCTTTTGTACCTGTCATAGTTATTTCATGGATTTTATATCTTGGCAATAAAGAGAAGCAATTAACACTTGAAAATGATTGTAAATATTTCAACGGAAGTTATCGTTCGTTACACTGGCCTCGGATATTATTTAAACTGAAAAGGACGAACAATTCTGTTTCTGTATCGACATAGCTTCATTTCTAGGTAGGATATTTAGTATATCAATAATTTGCTTAAAAATATAACTTCATTTCTAAATTATTTGTTAGTATCTGTTGAAAACCGTTCCACGATGCTTTCGTCAAATCGCGTGACGTCACATCGTGTGTATTGTTTTTGTCTGTATCTGTTCCACGATGCTTACGTCACATCGCGTCACGTCACATAGTGTGTATTGTTTTTGTCTGTATCTGTCATTTGAAGCCGAAGCCGTCTTGTCTTGACAAATGTTGACCCCACTCAAGGAAATAGCTAAACTATCATATCTTCGACTGTCTAGTTGTATTTACTTTAAGACGTTTATTAATATATTGAAGTAAATGTAGTAAACAAACAAAACTTCAGTCAATTTCAAATTATTTGCCTTCAATATACTTTTTTACATTGTACAGTTTAACAGTTTATGTCTATGACCTAGCATTTGTCAAATCATGAAAGTATGACCAGAATCAGTTCACCCTGGTTTTGAGGTATACATAGTAAATGTCTTAAGCCATATATCCTCCAACCTGAAAGAGAGGAAAACACTTTCATGCCTCCAAATGAGTCCATTGATTTAAAGAAATGATGTCATATGTGGACTATCAGTAAAACACATAACTTTTCATTCAACAGGCTGAATTTCTAGTAGTTTCACCTTTTTTTATCCAAGATTTGTTTATTGATCAAACTCAAATGAGTCCATTGTTTTAAAGGAATGATGTCATATGTGTGCTATCAATAAAACACATTACTTTTCTTTCAACAGGCTGCATTTCTAGTAGATTCATCTTTTTTTTAACCAAAATATGTTTATTGAATAAACTCAAATGAGTCATGATTGTTTTAAAGAAATGATGTCATATGTGGGTTATTAGTAAAACACATTACTTTTCTTTCAACAGGCTGAATTTCATTTTTTTTTTATCCAAAATTTGTTTATTGATCAGATTGGACAAACTTGTTACTAAGAATTTTAACAATATTTCCACTAGGTTATTTTAAATACTCTGCATGTATGTATTCAAACCACATTTACAAAAGATTCAACATCTATTGACAGCACTATTTTCATACTTGGGAGCACAACAACCAATGATGTCATAGAACTGTTTTTCAACAGAAAAGGCTATATTATAAATCATAATTAATGTCAGTTATAAGTCACCCAGTGACCTCACATAATTGTTCTGTCCTCTGATATAACTGAAATACCACCGAAATGTATATCTTTTCTGTTTTCTATGTAATTTATTGTGAAATCCATTTTTCTGGTAAAATTTCAACTAGTATACATTCATTGTAACAAAAAAAAATCTTATACTTTACTGGTAATAAAATTATACATAATAAACTGCTGCTCAAAGTAAAAACCTATACTTTGTTTAATGGTAGAACACCTGGTCTAACAAGAGTTCTGAGTTCAAATCTCAGCAGGTACATGATTTGAAAGAAGCAACTAAACTTAACAATTTATACATAAAACAATTGTGTGGGGAGGAGTCTTACTTAAACACTTATTACATTTTTATCCTGGCTTCTAGTAAAAATAGTTTACTCCTTTAATTAAGCTTTTATAATTGCGCAATTAAAAAAAGGAAAAGTTATCATCATTGATAACTCTTAGAATCTGTACATGTTCAAGGTCTGATAAGATCTTTCACTATCCACTTTTTTTTCAAACGACATAATTATATACATACATAATCAGTTGTTCAGACACTAAGTCTGGAACTTATTAACAAATAACCTGATGCTGTTTCATGTTTTACAAATTAAAGACCAGAAAAGGAGATAGGGGTTCAAAGGGAAATGTTGTTGAATAGGAACATATATTGTTCATTTTGGATATGTTCATTTTGGATCAATTACACCATTCTGACAATGTATTCAGATTAGTCACAGAAATCAAGTAATTTACATCAGGCAAGGGGCTAAACTTTACCCTTTCCAACATACATCATTATAAATGGGACTTTTGAAAATATTTGTCAAAAAATACAGTTTTCTCAGTCTGTATGCATAGTGTTTTCATCTTAAAAACATTCAGCCAGATCATGCAAAGTTAGCCATGTGCCTTGGAAGATTGTTTTGTGGAGTATTTTAGTATTCTAGAAAGCCAGGGGAAAATGTTAGGTGAACTGAAGTACCATCGAAAGTAATGTTAAGCTCAAGTCATTCAATCAACCATGGTAAGAGTCAGTTTCAATTTATATGTATTACCAGTTTACAAATAACTAGCATTTGTAAAAATAAATCAGAACATTCTTCATGCCTTCTAGTGTTGTTTTCCATCAACATCTTTGGAAATCTTACAGTCTGTTACAATTCTGACCTAATAAAAAATAAAACAGATATGTACAAATTAATTAAACTTAAACGCATGATAAGTTTGGGTTTTTTCAATATGTTTTTCAAATTCTGTTTGGTAACTTTCTACAATTTGCCTATTAATTTGTTTCTTGTTGTTGGACTGACAGTGCTTAATTAATTGTTCTTGCTTTCACACGACCTAGGCTTTGCCTATTAACATATTATATTTCAAATAATCTCTCTATATGGTCATTTTCCTGTAATATTAATCGTATGAGAAAATTCGGGGAATCCCACACAGGACCGTGTTACTATAAATGGCCTCTCTATATGGTATTATATAAACAGATTATTATTATGAACCATATAGACTAAGAGGCTATATTTATAGTAACACGGTCCTGGTTGGGACTCACCAAATTTCTCATACGAAATCATCACGGCCATTATTATTGTACGGAATATAACATTATAAAATCTCCCTAACAGATTGTACGGTGACCTTGGATCGCTCACCTGATAACGTGCATGCCCTTGAAGAATCTTAAAAGTTTTGTTAGTTTACCCCTTTTCTGAAGCGTTATTAATTCAAAATGGTTTGAACATAGGAGGAGAATTTCAAAGTTTTGTCATTTAACTCACTTTCTGATGCCGTCTGATGGGCATGGTTTTTTTTTACAAAAATCAAAACAGCTTAATAAACAATTATTGTAGAGGGTCACACACAAAGAATATTTCTACAAAGTGATCTTGAAATCAGCTAATACATGTTGGCCACGATTTTCAACCAATCAATATGACTGACTGGAACAAATTTGGTAGAGGATCATTTTAACAATTCTGCAAAATATCAGCAGTGTTAAACCCAAGGTTGAGTCACCCCTTGCAAATGCTGCACATATCAACCAGAGTTCTAAATATAACTGCAGTATGCGATAACAACGTAATTACTTGGTATATCTAGATTTTCTTTATATATTTAGTTCTCTCAGGGACGTCTTATCTACGTCACTGGTTCTCTACTAAAAACTGATCATAGATATAAGAATCAAAGCATAAGGTTTCTACGAAAATAAAAGTACTAGCTGTTATCTAAACTTCACACTTTCTAAGTTAATTTGAACATGTTTGCTGTGTGATATTTCGACTTTACCTGGGACACTATATGTTACATACATTAGTGTCCTCGACTTAACCAAATACTGCGTAACGTATACAACAGCCGTTAAATAAAGAGTGATTCGTGTATTCTAAATATTAACGGTTTTCTTCGATCATGCGCACGATACAACGGAAGTGTCATGTTTTTCGGGTGATCAAAGAAACGCAGTTTATTTATTTATCTTGGTTAAAACAAAAGTAAGAGCGAGCATTTCACGATGCTAGTTACAATAACGACATTAGATGATAAGATGTTCACGATAGACGTGAGTGAGGATTTAGAAATAGAGAATTTGAAGGCTCAGTGTGAATTTGAACTTGAAATACCGGCTGTCAACATCGTTTTGATGTGGAATGGTCGTCCACTGCACGATGCCAAACTAACGCTGAAAGATTATGGAATAAAGAACGGTGACGTCCTTTTGCTACAACAAATGCGCAGACAGCCATCACCACAGAATCCAGGAAGACCAGCAGCAGGACCAGGCAACACAGGTATCAAGTCTTCGATCGTTAAGCACTTTATGTAGGGACCCCTTTATGTATGCTAGACACTTTATGTAGGGACCCCTTTATGTATGCTATACACATTATGTAGGGACCCCCTTTTAAGGCTTTATGTATGCTAGACACATGATGTAGGGACCCCTTTATGTATGCTAGACACATTATGTAGGGACCCCTTTATGTATACTAGACACTTTATGTAGGGACCCCTTTATGTAATGCTAGACACTTTATATAGGGACCCCTTTATGTATGCTAGACACTTTATATAGGGACCCCTTTATGTATGATAGACACATTATTTTTGTATCACTATTTCTTTACTTTGAACATTTAAAAAAAAATTACATGTAAAATATATGTTATGGTACATACATTTTATGTAAAAAACTGCCTAAGTGATGTAGTGGGAGAAACGTCCGGCTCGAGTGAAGGAGGACACATGGTATCCTACTGCAATATCAGTATCGGTATTGGACCGGATCATCCTTAACGATATCCAACCCTAAGTTCTAGTATCTTACCCAGGAAACACTGATATACTGAAAAATTGTTGAAAGCGATGTAAAATACCAAATAATCAACATATTGTAATAATTGGGCTTTCCGGACCTGTGATGTTAATTACCCCAACATTGCATTGCCTTGTCTTTAACTATTAATTTAACTAAGTTTATTTGTTCATAATGACATTGTTCGAAAGTTTATATAATACATTCCATTTTAAGGATGAGAATATTAAATGTTCTGCCATATATTGACATTTGAATAGGTGTATTTACAGTGATCAGATTGTTGATACTAATACAATCAATGCTGATCCGACTTCACTTGATAAAAATCATGATTAATACATGGGACATGGTATCAGTATCTATAAAAAATACTGTATTGTTTGGAGTATTGGTACTGGATCCGATCAGTTTGTGCACAACCCTTTTCAATGGTAGACATTTTTTGACACACATTTTGAGAGCTTTGTGGCAATAGGAGAAATTGTTCTTAATGAGAAATTTCTCCTTTAGCCACAATGTTTTTAACTCTTTACAATAATTTTATTTTCACTTGTAGATATTTTCTATATTTTTGCTTAGATATTTTCAAAGTTGTTAGCTGCAGATTATTTTTATGGGGGAAAAGTGTGAACAGCATCCATAAATCCAACCTTGTCAACTTATCTCTTTGTGTCTATCAGAGTGGTTAGTCTATGATCAAAACTGTAGTCCTTTAACATATCACTAACCACTTGCTGCAGACTGACCGTGCTTACACCATATCTGCATGGTTACCAGTCAAGCTCCGGTAGGCATCAGTTGTCTTCCACCAATGGGCTTACTGTCTATGTGGAAAAACAGCCGGTTACTTTGAAAGACTTTGTGGAATACTGGTGTGAGAAAGCCATAAAACACATTAGTAGAAGAAAAATTGTTTAAAACATCTTTGAACCCCAATCAATCAATCAGCCTGGTTTCCAAATATGATGGTCATGTTTTCAAGCCTCTCAGTGAAATTTCAAAAGTGATCTACTGTAAATGCGTAAATATTTCTTCACGAATGAGTTGTTGATACTAAGTCTTTAATTTTACAGGATCCCAAATGATTGATTTTAGCGAGATTCAAATTCCCGGACCATCCACCAGTAGGAGACCCCAACCTCCGCCCACTCGAGGACAACTAGATGATCCAAAAGTTATAAGAAACCTCATACTAAATGACGCCCGTGAGCGAGCTCTGCTGAAGGAAAGAAATCCACCGCTCTCCGATGCCCTCGAGAGTGGTGATGAAAGTAAGTCATTTATTACTTAAACCCTTCCCACATGCAACAAAACTGCAGCAGACGACTTTGAAAACAAATAAGTACAACAATAAAAAATATCTGTTAACGAAAGTATATAAAATTTATGGAAAAGAATAGAAAACATTTGTGAAAAAGGGAAAATTGATCATAATGACCGATTTCTCCTTTTGAAAGTCGTCTGCTGCAGAGGCGTCTAAAAACCGTCTGCAGGTGTGAAAAGGTTATCAATATTAACCTGATCCTTCACATTATTGTAATATGTACATTATTATGATGTTTATACAGTTTCATCAAATATGTTTTGATAATTTAATGAAAAGTCACATGATAATGGTATATATGACACATAGATCCCCCCCCCCCCCCCCCCCCCCCCCACACACACACACACACACACACAAACAAGTTTTGGGGGGGTATAGTCCATATGTCTTGTAAGCGCAACTCCTACTTAACGGCTGGACCGATTCTGATGAAACTTTACACAGTTGCAGTACACAACCTGAGGATGTGAATGAAGTAAGGTTGTCCCGGTCGGAAATATTTCAAGGGAGATAATTGCCATTACTTAGTCCAATGTGGGACGGGGGTATCCTTTTGTGAGTTCACTCACAGTTCTAGTTTAAATTTGATTAAAGTACATATTCATCATTATAATACTTAACGTGTATACTTATTATTTAAAATATTTAAAGGCACATTCCTTTTCTTAGCCCACTTTTGGTTTATTACCCTGGGATCAAGAATAAGGGACCTATTGCCATGATACAACTGAAAAACTGTTGAAAATGCCATTAAACCCAAATTAAACAAAATGTGTACCTGCTAGAGATTTTTAACCCTTTCCCTCATACGACAATTCTGCAGCAGACGACTTTGAACATATTTTGTCAAATAATAGAAAATCTTGGAGCAATTTCTTCTTTTGTCACTATGTTTTAAAAAGGCGTCTGTTGCAGAGGCGTAAGGAAGCGTCTATATGAGGGAAAGGGTTAAAGTCATCTGTATCAGGTTATAGAGTAAGAAGTTCATGAATTTGATATTGTTTTGGCATTTCAGAAAGATTTGTAGATGTGTTTGATAAACAACGAAAAGAACGTCTTGATAGGGAAAATGAAAGGTTTCGTCTTGGCCAAATGGACCCATTCGATCCAGATGCACAAAAGATGATTGCTGAAGAAATTAGGTAGGTTAACATGGAGACTTTATGTAAAATGTTGTAATGGATTCCAGTTTATGATGCTGCTTTCCACTGATCTGAATTAACTTCCTCAAGACTTCAAGCTAGTCATTATCGTATTGCAAATCAGGTGTTTAACCCATTCAATCATACATGCGCATTTTGGAGCCTCTTCAGCAGATGATTAACAAAAAGCATTAAGACAAAAGGAAAAATTGCTCATTATGACTATTGGGGATGGGTTACAGGTTCATTTCATGTATATATGATGATTCCTGTGTCCAATATTTATTTCAAGGTTAAAGAATGTGGAGACCAATATGGAGAATGCGATAGAACACGTTCCCGAGAGTTTTGGATCAGTAATTATGTTGTATATAGACTGTTTAGTGAATGGACATCCAGTGAAAGCTTTTGTAGACTCAGGTATATTTTATTTCCTGCATCAAAGGATTGATCCCATTTGTACCCACCATTGTGGAATGTCAATCAGCAAAGCACATTGTTATGTCACCTGTCAGTAAGGGGACACTGAGGTGTCACTTCTCTCTGTTATCTTTCCCTTAAGCTTTGCATAAATTGGTCATAACTTTCTGTCTGTTTGTTAATTATACCTTAATTGTGATCAACAGAATGGAGTTATAAAAGGAACACGATTTTGATCAGCTTAATTTTAAAGTTATCGCCCATTTTCATTTTTGTTTGTCCATCCATTTTCTCATTAATTATCCAGCTTTGGCAGGTGACACATTTGTTCTATGGAATGCTCTTGTCTAGCCTTGTACTGGTTTGTTATGAAAGGATCATGGAAAAGTGTGCCATCTCCATGATATCATTGAAGTACTGATGAAAATGGCATAACATCCCAAATAAATCAGTTTCATTTTTGTTTTCTTACAAACCCATCTTAATTTATATAAAGCAGCCAGTGAAAGGGAACTAAACAAAGCATGATAAATAAAAGTCCAATGTGTAATGCAATAAACAGGTTTCCTGCTTATAAGATTCAGTAATAAAAGATTATATTATGTTTGAGTCTCTATGCAGGAAAATAGGCCTTAGGATCAGTGTAGATGCAGATCATTATTGGGTCAAAAAGGCCAATTACTAAAAAAAGGCCTGATCCAAAAGGCCCACTTTTATTCCCCATTGCACATTTTATTTTGTTTATTGTTGTTGGTACCTTGAATTTCAATTATAATTATGACTGTTCATATATACTTCGTTTGTCACAGTCATTTCATATGGGTACATTATTATTACTTATCACAATAACTAGAATCAAAATGTGTTTGTGACAATTTTTTCATGCTTTTACAAAATCTATATGATCAACATTTCTTTAATCACTGACATTTAGACAAAATGCTTAAATTATCAATAAAGGTTTTATAAAATGGGCCTTTTTAGACTGGGTTGTGGTTTTCGACCTATCTGACCCCGATTCATGCAGATCAGCCTGTCTGCAGATGCACAGTCATCAAATCAATGAACCATTAAAGAACCTCCCAATAGAAAGTCTAGAATCTCGTTACACTGTACCAAATTTTAGAACATTTTGGCAAACAAGACATTGCTCAATCTCTGCAATAGTTTGGCTCTTATTTATAGAGATTTTCCAAATTTTGCCTAAGATGTCATCTGCTGCAGATTTGTTGTAAGTTGGAAAGGGTTAATTAACTCATTCCCTCATACGACAATTCTGCAGCAGACGACTTTAAAAGTATTTTGTCAAAACATAGAAAATCTCTTTAATAACCTATGACTAAAAGTGGAAAACATTGTGGCAAAAGGAGAAATTGCTTGTTTTGAGCAATTTCTTCTTTTGTCACCATGGTTTCAAAAAGCTGTGCTGCAGAGGCGTCAGAAAGCGCTATATGAGGGAAAGGGTTCAGACATGTGTCTGAATACAAAGGTTTGATTGTGTTTTGTTTCAGGAGCTCAAATGACAATAATGAGCCAGGCCTGCGCGGAAAGATGTAACATAATGAGGTTGGTCGATACACGATGGGCTGGAATCGCTAAGGGTGTCGGCACTCAGAGAATCATAGGTCGTGTTCACTTAGGTGAGTACAGGTCCAGATCGGAGGCCTCAGTTATAGGTGTAGATCCTTATTAAAACTCAAACCCCTTTCAAATGAAAGTTTACCCATTCCCACATAAAACAAATCTGCAGCAGATTTTTTTAAAGCTTTTCAGCATTAAAATTAAAAAAATAAATAATGAACATTGTTCAAAACATTGTGGCAATTTCTCCTTTTTCCACATTGTATTCAAAAGTCTTCTGCTGCAGGTGGGAAAGGGTTAATAATATTAACACTATATGAAATCACAGTTAAACCCCTTTTCCACATGTAGACACTTTCTGATGCCCATGCAGCAGACAACTTGTCACTTTTGAAAACATTATGGCAAAAGGAGAAATTGCAATTTCTCAATGTTTTTTAACACTATTCAATTAAACTATCAGTTATAGAAATATTTCCTTTCTTTTTCTATGTTTTCAATGTCGTCTGCTGCAGATTTGTTATATGTGGGAAAGAGTTAATAAAAAGGTTGCAACTTGATAAACAGATAAGTTTGTAAACATAAATTGGTAAATCCATAATAATCTAACCATTTTATCATGTAAACAGAAAGTGAAGTATTGTCCATGTATTGTGAGTTGTTTCATGATGAATACATAGTAAACAGACATTGTGATTTAATATATACCTGCACATTTTCCGGCGAAAATATTATGAAGATTGGCAAGCACAAATACAACACAACAGGTTAAAATTTCGTATTTGACTAGGTCAATATGCAGCGGTCGCGGTAATGGACGTATTGGGCGCATAAAGGTGTACACCAATAACTGTAATGTCGGGCGTACAGTCCTTTTGAAATCGTGTGTACGCCGAAAATCAATATGTCTGACGTACACGACTATTTGAAATCTTTCGGACGTAATCATGTACTGGCTCGATTAACTGTCAATTATAAAAAAGTGGGCAGATTCAGTTGATATATATGAGCCAATCAACGTCGAGAATGCTTACTCTACCCAAGAGGTTTAACTTGCCGAACATACTAAATTTATGACACAAGGTTGGCATATTCCTGTTACGTGTGAAAATAGGTGACACATTTGTTACTTGGCAATTCATTCACTAGAGACGGAGCAGTATAGTCATCGCATTTTTAGCTCGACTTTTGAAAAAACGAGAGCTATTGTCATGACCCTGGCGTCATCCGTGGCGGCGTGGTCGTCCGGTTAAGGTTTTTTAGATCACCTGAGCCGAAGCTCCAAGGACAATTTCCGTGAAACATCACAGGACTGTTCCTCTGGTTGGCCTCTTTCAAAGTTGTTCAAAGATTTAAATTCCATTGAGAACTTTGGTTGCTGCGGCATCAGAAAGGGGGCAAAAGGTCCAAACTTTAAAAATCTTCTCCTCCGAATCTGCCTGTCAGATTCAAATATAATTTGGTAGAAATGTTCATTGGGTGACCCTCTATAAAAATTGGCAGTCAGGCGGCATCAGAAAAGGGGCAAAATGACAAAATTTGAAAATTCCATTTTTATGAAAGTGTTTGTCTGATTTTAAGAAAATATAATACGAATCTTACTGTAATAATCCTCTATTTAATTTGTTTAAGCCGTTTTGATTGGTTACACAATCATATCAACCAGGCGTCATCACAAAAAGGGTAAATTGAACTTTTAGCTACAAATGACAACCAACTCCTACCATTCCAATAGACCAATTTCCACAAAACATCACAAGAATGTTCCTTTGGTGGTCCTCTTTCAAAATTGTTCAAAGATTTAAATTCCATTGAGAACTTTGGTTGCTGCGGCATCGGAAAGTGAGAAAAATACCCAAATTTAAAATCCTTTTCCTCCATAATCTACTTGTGCGATTGCATGATAATTTGGTAGAAATGTTTCTTAAGTGACCCTCTAAATAAACTGTTGAAGCCATATTGATTTTGTTGAAAAACAGGGCAGCAAGGCGGCATCAGGAAAGGTGCAAAATGACAAAAACTTTATAATTCCATTCTTATTAAAGTTCTTGTTAGATTTCAAGATATAAATGGCCTTTACTGATAAGCTGTTTCTTGAGAAGTGTCCACTCCTTTCAGTTTCATTTGCACTCCCTGATAAAATTTTCCAGATATTTGCAGTTAAATATTTGCTACAAATTTACTATCAATTAGGTGATCGATTTAGGGCCATCTTGGCCCTCTTGTTGTTCAGCTCAGCTTTTTTTCTGTTTTCTCCCTATCAGTCGAGCGTCTGTGCCATACGCAGTGCTCTTGTTCATATTGAACTTTCTTGTAAGGTAAAAGGTAAATAAATGTCCCAGAAGTGATGTAAAATTTAAAAAAAAAATTGATTGCTGATTTGTGCAAAATAAATGGAAAGGAATCTCCAGAAACTGCATTATTTGTTTGTGACGTTTTAAAATAGCACTCTTGAAATGTGATGGATGGTCTTATCTTTTTATAAGCAAATTATTTTTGAGATTTGTTTCAAATTTTGTTGAGGTTGATGTTTACATAACATTGCTATTACGTCCCATGTCATTTTACATTAATTTGTCGAGTGTTGTAAATATTTTCAAAATACGTGTAGATTTCTATAGAATTTAAAGCAAACCCATTCCCACATGCAGATGCATTTTAACACACCTGCAGCAGATTATTGCAGAAAATCGGCATATTTCTCTCCCTCATATGGGAATGTTTTTTAATAAAAATAAACTTTATGCACTTGATGTGTTTATATTATTTATCGAAAAAAACCATTATAAGCATCTGTAACAGTTTCCTTATGAAGTTATGACAAAATAAAGACAAATTTGTACTATAAATCAGCAATTTCCTGTTTTTGCCACAATGTTTTAACTCTTTCCCACATACAATAACTCTTCAGCAGATAACCAAAGACCTAATAACACATTGTTATTAGGTCTTTGAGATAACTGAAATTATCAAGTCCAAAGTATAGAAAATCTCTATGGATGATTGTATGATTGTTGAATAGAGTTGAACTCATTTAATAGTATGCAGGCTAGAAAACCAGAAGGAAAAGTGCATATAAGCGGACATCAAAATAATTGTTAAAAAGCTTTATGATAGAAAAACATTGTTGAAAAAGGAACAACATCTGCTCTTTGTAAAGATTTACTTCTTTTCCTGCAATGTTTTTGTGTCACCCTGCGTAGCATGGTAGGCACTTAAGGATTACTTTTTTTTTTGTCCGGCGTCTGTCCGTCACACTTTTTCGTCACACTTTCAATGAGCAGGTGCAGGTGACACACATGCTCCACGGAGCACTCCATTCTAGTTCAAAACACAAATTTATCTAAGTAGAAAGTGTAAGAAGGGGCAAAGTCGGCGCGAAAATCAGGACTTCCATGAATTCAGACCAGGACTTCCAAAATTCAGACCCAGGACTTCCTGTTTCAAAAAGTTAGTGCAAGCACTGAATACGGTAATGGTCAATCACTGAAATATGATTTCACACCATTCAAAATTCAGTAGAAGGGGCATAATTCACATGCCTTTCATGAATTTTATTATATAATATTATATTGCAGTAGGGATATCTGGCTTTGTATTGTCTACTCAGAGTGTGGAAAAATTGATGTCTCGCGAGATATCAATTTTTCCATGTGCCTCGTAGTACAATACAAATCCAGGTATCACTACAGCAACATAACATTCCATATGTATTCATTGTATGCCAGCTCATTTTACTTAGACAATAAACAGTTACTAATATAAAATGTAAATTATGTCTGTTGTTATTACAGGTCAGATACAAATAGAGAAAGAATTCCTGCCATCGTCATTTTCACTATTAGAGGACCAGCCTATGGACATGTTGTTAGGATTAGATATGCTTAAAAGACATCAGGTATTAAATGAGCCTTCACATTAGGAGATTGACAATAACCCAATTTCCATATACAACAAATCTGAAATAGAGTTGAAAACATTGTGGCAAAAGAAGAAATGAGCAATTTCTTATTACACTAGGATGTTTCAACGCTTTTTCAACATTTATACATTAATTTATAGAGATATCACAGTTTTGTTTAGATATATCTTAAAAGTTGTCTGCTGCACATTTGTTGCATGTGGGAAAGGGTTATAACTGTGCATTGATTTTCACGCCATGCATCAAAATCTGTCTACATGTAGGATGAAGACATGTGTGACCAGTGTAGATCCATATCAGTTCACACATTCCTACACTCTGGATGGTGTTGCGACTCTGAACTGGAAGATATGACTTGATTACTAACTTTGGAGATCCTGTTCAGGCTTTGTTAATGCACAGTCTAGTATTGAGATAGTATCTCATTTAAATCGGACCATTTTGTTTTCTCTGTACGTGTATTCATATATATGAGCGGGCAAGTTTAAGGTCTGGTTTTAATGAGATTGTGAGATAGTGAGTGTACAAGTTTATGCTTAACCCTTTCCCTCATATAGACGCTTTCTGACGCCTCTGAAGCAGACGGCTTTTTGAAAACATAGTGACAAAAGAAGAAATTGCACAAAACGTGCAATTTCTCCTTTTGCCACAATGTTTTCTACTTTTTATCATAGCTTATCCATTTAATTATGGAGATTTTCTATGTTTTGACAAAATACGTTCAAAGTCGTCTGCTGCAGAATTGTCGTATGAGGGAAAGGGTTAAAGCCTTTTACTTTTATTTGGGTTCATATAGTGTTAGTTCTCCTGAAGTTATAACAGCCTTGGCCCTGGCCTGGAGCGACATTGATTTAATTAGATTTATTATAAAGGTTAGATATTATCGTGAAAAAACTTAAGTGATTAAATTTCTTTTTGATATTTTATTAGCTCTACTGGCCATAGGTTCCTTTCGCTAACCAGCCAGATCTGCCCATGCAAGACTGGATTATGGCCCTTGAAATTGTCAAAATTGCTATAATAGAGCTTGTGAACACAATAGAGCCTCCATTTACTATCCGATCTTCACCATACATATATGTTCTGGATTGAAAAAGAACCATGCCAGTAGAGCATAGGCCCTCATGGGCATCTTGTTTTTAAGCTGTAGAAGAAACTGCTTATGACTATTAATCCTCAGTTTATATACCCGTATTATTATTGGCCATATAATAGGAACGCCTGCAGCAGGCGTAGTCCTCAAGTCATGTTCTCTGCTATCCAAGTCGAACACTTTTCTTTTTTATCTTCACCAATCATCGTAAACATGGCTGTTGGTAAAATGTTTTGGCCAATTAAGATATTCAGCCTTATCGCCCATGGCACTTTTGGGTTATGGCCCTTGAATTATCCAAAATTTGGTCAAAATAGGCTGCTCTTTAATTTCAACAGTTCTTATCCAATCACCATGAAACTTTCTGTGAATGTTAACAGGCTTATGATCCATGTTGCTATAAATGGCTGGCCAGATCATTTTAGTTGTTCTAGAGTTATGTCTCCCTGACGGGCGTATTTTATGTTACTTGGCACTTTGTCCATCCATGTTAATTGCCTATGTCTGTCGTTCTGGGAAACTTTGTTCAGGTCATATTTTCATAACTCTTAGACTTACATATACCAAAGTTGGTAGGCACATATATCTTGGGCAGAGAGTGTGTCATGAACTAAAAAATTAGGTCATTTACATTGAACATGACCTTTGTCTCTGCTTGAAGAAAAAAAAAGGAAAATTCTAAGCTCTACTACACTATTAACCCTTCCCAACATACAACGAATTTGCAGCAGACAACTTTGAAACAATCATGGTGAAAGAAAATGAATGTATAACACTTCAGGAGAGAAGAAAATATTGTGACAAGCCGGTAGTCGACGTGGGATTCGCCTTGGTTGTGGGTCCTTACCAACAGAACTCAAACGTGCACAATGTTCACCAAGTTTCAATAGAATCGGTCCGTCGGTTTGGGCTGTTGAGCGTCATTTTACAAACAACTGGACAGACAGGCAGACAGAAAAGCCTGACAATAAGGGATACCTAGCGAATCCCAATAAAGAAGAGAAATTGCTCATAATGGGCAATTTCTCCTTGCATCACAATGTTTGCTGAATTTGTCTGCCTCTGAGGTGTCAAAATGTGTCTGTATGAGGGAATGAGTTAATCCTTGGGCAGTGTAGCCTACTAGACTTTGGACACTGTGACCTTGACCCTTTGACCTCTGAACTCATCAGCTGTTTTTTCTACTTGTTGTATTTGCAGTGTGTAATAGACCTACAGCATAACCAGTTAAAGATTGGTACCACTGGTACTGTGACTCCATTCCTCTCTGAGAACCAGCTTCCTCCTCATGCAAGGGGGATAGTCCAAGCTGAGGATCCCGGCATGTCCACACAAATGGAGGACCATCAATTAGCAGAGGCACTCCAAAAATCTGCTCAAGAAGCCTCAGGTATTACTTGACTGAATTAACCTGATCCTGGCACTTGTCCAAAGCTATATATATATATTTTTTTTTTTTTCGTAAACTTTAATCCTTTCACACATACATACACTTTCTAATGCCTCTGCAGCTGACAACTTTTAAAAACATGTGGCAAAAGGATTTATTGCTCATAATTTCTCCTATACAATACAAACATGGAAGGAAATGAAGGAATTGCTCAATATGTTTTATCCACTCTCTAACTCAATCCAATCCTCACCAAACTTGGTCACAAGTTTATGTTGGCCAAGATTGATTTCCCAATTTCTAGCCCAATCATCTTGGACATTCAACTGTTAATTGCGCAATTGTTATCGATATTTCGCCTAACTTGGTCACAGTATTAATGGGGACAATATCCAGACACTCTACAGTTATTGCCCCTTGAAGGGAGTATAATTATACTGACAGCTCCAGGTTTGTTGTTACACAAATGTTTTCAAGATACAATTAAAACATAAATTATTCTTCCAGTTTCCCAGATGTAACATTCTCTTTCCAAGAAGCTTTCAAATCAGATGAATCTAAAAATTTCATATCAGGTAAACAATTGATATCATAGATAATATTTTCAGGAAAATTTTAAAGGTGAGTCGTCAAATCATATTGCAATAATGTCACTTTTAAACACTTTCCCACTTGCAGACGCAATTTAATACATCTGCAGCAGATGACTTTTGAAAATTTTGTGATAAATGGACAAGCTGCTCATAATGTTTTCCACTTTTAGTCATAGGTTATCCATTCAATTATAGAGATTTTCTATTTTTTGACAAAATATGTTCCAAGTCGTCTGCTGCAGAATTGTCGTATGAGGAAAAGGGTTAAATCATTTCACTTCACTGCATCTGAGTTGGGCTGACACAGAAACAAAGTCCCTGTTACTTATATTCGGACAAATATCATACAAAAACTGAATTTGAGAAATTTCAACCAGCAGATACTTAGATTAGCCTGCACCTTTAGTCTGATAATGATCCTCCCTGTTTAGCATCTAGTCATAGGAATATCCTGGAAGCCTCTGAAGTAAGACTATGATAATTTGAAAGCGTGCAATATATTCATAATTGCCTTTGATTCCAGAAACTGCAAAGGCCAGTTACCTTTGACTTGGCTCATTTTAACCCTGCCTTCATACGAAAATTTTGCAGCAGACAACTTTGAACATATTTTGTCAAAAAATAGAAGATCTCTATAATTGAACGTGTACCTATGACTAAAAGTGGAAAACATTGTGGCAAAAGGAGAAATTTCTTCTTTTGTCGCTATGTTTTCAAAAAGCTGTCTGGTTTATGAGGGAAAGGGTTAAAACAGTTTATTGAGTTAATATTCCAAGAAATCCAACCTGAAGATATTTCCAACCAGTGCAGATCCAGATCAGCCTGCACATCTGCTTCGCTTAATCTGAGCCTGCATTGTTTGCAGACTATTCACAAAATATTTCAAGAAACTTCTAACAAACACTGTGCACTTGTACCAGAATTAAGAATTTTTTGGCAGGACTTTGTCTATACTTGTAAGTTTCTAAAAGAGAACGGCACAAATTTAAATGTGATATTACCATATTTATCTGTTTGGTTTTGTTCTAATAAGGCACAATTCTAACAGTCCTACAGTTTTTTCCTCAAGAATTTAAATAAGTTCAACTGTGTTCTCTGTTTTGCATGCAATGACATTTTCCCAATAAAACAATATCTTATGGGGGTTGTCATCAACCTACTCTAATAAGGCACAATTCTAACATAACTATAGAGTTTTTTCCTCAATCATTTTACTAAGTTCAACTGTGTTCTCTGTTTTGCCTGCAATGACATGTTCCCAATAAAACAATATCTTATAGTCGGATAAGGTTGATGGGAATGTCATCAACCTTATCCGACTATATCTCAACTAACACATGACTGTATCATAGAAATTTCTTGAGCTGTTTGCTGCTTGTTTTTAGGCTATGCCTTTCCCCTTGTATAAAGTGGGCTCTGTACCCTGAGGATTATGCAGCAAGACATAACTTGTATATTGTATCTGAAACCTCTCTAGCAGACGACTTTTGAAAACATAGTGACAATAATAGAAATTGTGCAAATGATCAATTTTCCATTTGTTTTTCAACCTTTTTCAGAAGTCATACTTTCATGAGTAATTTCACCTTTGCCACAATGATTTCAGTCGTCTGCGACAGAGGCTTGCTTGTGTTGGAAAAGGTTAAGGTTATGGGGATAGCATAATAACTGAGGCATCAGTGTCCAGTTAAATAATACCAGTAGTACTGGTAATTTACCCAGGAAACCCTGTGATACAACTGAAACACTGTTGAAGGCAGCTTAAAACACAAATCAATTTTCCATTTGTTTTTCAACCTTTTTCAGTAATCATACTTTCAATGATATTGATTTTTCGATGTTTTTGTCTAGATGTTTTCAATGTCATCTGCTGTAGATTCAGTGTATGTGAGAAAGGGTTAAGACAAGAGTAGAAGTAGCTCCTCTAGGAAGTAATGCCTTCCCTCTGTGACACTTGAGCCCATCCCACGTTCAACAAATCTGTAGCAGACGACTTCGAACATCAAAAATATGAAAAATCTCCATTATAATGACAGTTTAACCCTTTCCCTCATACGACAATTCTGCAGCAGACAACTTTGAACATATTTTGTCAAATAATGGAATATCTCTATAATTGAATGGATAACCTATGACTAAAAGTGGAAAACATTGTGACAAAAGGAGAAATTGCACGTTTTGTGCAATTTCTTCTTTTGTCACTATGTTTTCTAAAAGCCGTCTGCTGCAGAGGCATCAAAAAGCGTCTATATGAGGGAAAGGGTTAATAATTAAATAGAGTTGAAAACATTGAGGCAGATGGTGAAATTGCTAATCATGAGCAATTTCACATTTGCCACAATGATTTCAAAAGTCGTCTGCTGCAGAGGCTTTCAAAAGCGTCTATTTGTGGGAAAAGGTTAAGGTTATGGGGATAGCATAACAACGGATGCATCAGTGTCCGGTTAAATAATACCAGTAGAACTGGTAATTTACCCAGGAAACCCTGTGATATAACTGAAATACTGTTGAAGGCAGCTTAAAACACACTTTTAACAAATTATTTTCAAAGTTGTCTGCTGCAGATTAGTTGTATGTGGGAAAGGGTTATTGGGTTATTCGGGTCAAGGTCACTTTGAAGTTGGCAGTGGGCGAGTGTTTAGCATGCAGGATTTGAGACGAGGCCCTCATGCAACCCTATTAAACATTTGCTTGTGAAATGTCTTTGAGGGAAGGCCTAGTAGGTTAGAAGGTTAGATATCTATGGATCATGAATACGTACGGTCAATGTGAAATGATGAACACTTTCCCTCCTCATGTAGAGGCATTCTCACACATTCGCAGCAAATAACTTATGAAAACATTGTGGCAAAAAGAGAAAATGCTCATGATTTCCAACTCTATTCAATAATTATGTCTCCCCCTGTATACAGGGGAGATATATTGTTTTTGTCCTGGGCGTCTGTCTGTCTGTCTGTCTGTCCGTCTGTCCGAAATCGTGTCCGCTCCATATCTCCAAGACGGCTTGAAGGATTTTCATGAAACTTGGCTCACATGTTCACCTCATCAAGGCGACGTGCAGAACCCGCGTCTCGACAATATAGGGTCAAGGTCAAGGTCACGCTTGAAGGTCAAAGGTTTGAGGCTTTATTTCGTGTCCGCTCCATATCTCCCAGACGGCTTGAAGGATTTTCATGAAACTTGGGTCACATGTTCACCTCATCAAGGCGACGAGCAGAACCACCCGCGTCTCGACAATATAGGGTCAAGGTCAAGGTCACACTTGAAGGTCAAAGGTTTGAGGCTTTATTTCGTGTCCGCTCCATATCTCCGAGACGGCTTGAAGGATTTTCATGAAACTTGGGTCAAATGTTCACCTCATCAAGGCGATGTGCAGAACCCATGTCTCGACTGTCTGTCTGTCTGTCCCAAATTTATAGGTTGGAATGTTTTGAGAGATTTTGACAGATATTTGAGGGGAGACATCTGTTTTTTTCAAAAACAATTCTAGTTAAGCTTTTATTTATAGAGATTTTCTATATATTTTCTTATATGTTTTTTCAAAGATTTCTGCTATATATTATGTGTATGTGGGAAAGGATATTAAAGAGGACCATTCAAAACAGTTAAACACCAATAAAATACCCAACCTTTACCATTTACAATACATGTACCATAGTATTAACCCTTTCCCACATACTACATTTTTGCAGCATACAACTTTGATAACATCTGGACAAAAGTACAAAAATCTTTGTAAATGAAAATATTATTCCTTATTCAACTTCACAAGTTGAATACATTGTTTTAAAAGGAGAAATTGCTCATTTTGAGCAATTTATTCTTTTGTCACATTGTTTTCAAAAGTCGTCTGATGCAGAGGCATCAGAAAGCGTCTAGATGTGTGAAAAGGTCAGAGTTAATCACTTTAATTGGACACAAGATAAATATCTTGTTTGAAATAATTTTTCCTTTACCTTCAATGTTTTCGCAAGACATTTACATTTGCGTTTATATGATAACAGGTTCGAGGCACAAATCAAATATAATAATAATAATAATAACTTTATTTTATGAGGGTAAAAATAACTCATTTCTTTACAAAAACTAATCTTCCATGAGGCCCTCATTAAGTAAAACAATTTGTATGTACATTTACTCAACAGAGTACAGCATTATAAAATGTTACAGTGAATTTTCTATGAAATGTTTAAAGCAATTTAACTTAAATGTATGTAGAGAATCCAATGTTTTTATATGAAGAGGTAATTTGTTCCATAGGTCTGACCTTGAATATGTGAAAGACTTTTTTAGCTCACCTGAGCTTTGCTCAAGGTGAGTTATTGTGATCGCCTTTTGTCCGGCGTCCGTCGTGCGTCGTGCGTCAACTTCTTCTCCTCAGTAACCAGTGGGTCAATTTGGAAGAAACTTCACAGAAAGCATCCTCTCAATGACCTCACCAGAATTCCTTCAAATTTTTGGGATCCAGGCAAAATTCTGGTTTCCATGGCAACGAAACTGAAAAAACTTCAAAATTCTTCTTCTCCCAAACTGGTTGGCAGATTTTCAAATAATTTTGTAGAAATGTTCCTTAGATGACCCTCTATCAGATTCCTTCAAGCCATGTTGATTGGTCGAAAAACATGGCCGCCAGGGGGGGCGGGGCTATTTTGCCTTATATGGCTATAGTGAAAACTTAAAAAATCTTCTCCTCCGAAAGTGTCAGGCCGATTTTCAAATAATTTTGTAGAAATGTTCCTTGGGTGACCCTCTATCAGATTCCTTCAAGCCATGTTGATTGGTCGAAAAACATGGCCGCCAGGGCGGGGCTATTTTGCCTTATATGGCTATAGTGCAAACTTAAAAAATCTTCTCCTCCAAAAGTGTCAGGCCGATTTTCAAATAATTTTTTAGAAATGTTCCTTGGGTGACCCTCTATGAGATTCCTTCAAGCCATGTTGATTGGTCAAAAAACATGGCCGCCAGGGGGCGGGGCTATTTTGCCTTTTATGGCTATAGTGAACACTTAAAAAATCTTCTCCTCCATATGTGTCGGGCCGATTTTTAAATAATTTTGTAGAAATGTTCCTTGGGTGACCCTCTATCAGATTCCTGCAAGCCATGTTGATTGGTCGAAAAACTTGGCTGCCAGGGGGCGGGGCTATTTTGCCTTATATGGCCAAAGTGAAAACTTAAAACATCTTCTCCTCCGAAAGTGTGTGGCTGATTTTCAAATAATTTTCTAAAAACGTTCCTTGGATGACCCTCTATCAGATTCCTTCAAGCCATGTTGATTGGTCGAAAAACATGGCCGCCAGGGGGGCGGGGCTATTTTGCCTTATATGGCTATACTGAAAACTTAAAAAATCTTCTTTTCCGAAAGTGTCAGACCGATTTTCAAATAATTTTGTAGAAATGTTCCTTGGATGACCCACTTTCAGATTCCTTCAAGCCATGTTGATTGGTAAAAAAACATGGCCGCCAGTGGGCAGGGCTATTTTGCCTTATATGGCTTTAGTGAAAACTTAAAACATCTTCTCCTCCAAAAGTGTCTGGCCGATTTTCAAATAATTTTGTAGAAATGTTCCTAGGGTGACCCTCTATCAGATTCCTTCAATCCAAGTTGATTGGTCGGAAACTATGGCTGCCAGGGGGCGGGGCTTATATAGCTAAAGTGAAAAAAAAATATTAGGTGAGCGATTCCAGGGCCATCATGGCCCTCTTGTCCATATATTTGTTTTTGGCTTATCCAATTTAATACTGAGATTAGAGATGGACTTTAAGGAATATTTGGCATTTATGTTATTGGCTTGGTTTAATCTGTTTGTTATGTAAGTTGGAGTTCGATTATTAAGGGCCTTGTACATGATACACTTTTGATACTTGACTCTTTTATCAAATGGTAACCAGTTTAATTCTTTGAACATTTCTGCAGAGATAATAATATCTTTATTTAGTATAATTTGTGCGGCTTGTTTTTCAAGTTTAATTAATTTATCAATGTTAGTTTGTGAGGAGGGTCCCCAAACTGTACTGCAATAGTCCAACATTGGAAGAATATAGGAAGAAAAGAAAACTTTTCTGGCATGAACAGGTAGATAAATGTTAAGTCTCTGCAAACGTGCAATGCAAGATGCATTTAATTTACATTGGGTATCAAAGTGGGAACCCAAAGTCAATTTATGGTCAACATGAATTCATAATAATTTATGACAATCAACTTAAAACTTCATCATTGATAGTAAGATGTAGCGAACTTCTATTTTTAGCTCACCTGTGCACGAAGTGCTCAGGGTGAGTTATTGTGATCGCCCTATGTCCGGCGTCCGTTGTCCGTCGTCCGTCAACATTTTCTCCTCTGTAACCGGTGGGTCAACTGGGATGAAACTTCACAGAAAGCATCCTCTCAATGTCCTCACCAGAATTCCTTAAAATTGTTGGGATCCATGCAGAATTCTGGATTCCATGGCAACGAAATGAAAAAAACTTCAAAATTCTTAAAAAATCTTCTCCTCCGAAAGTGTCAGGCCGATTTTCAAATTATTTTGTAGAAATGATCCTTGGGTGACCCTCTATCAGATTCCTTCAAGCCATGTTGATTGGTCGAAAAACATGGCCGCCAGGGGGGGGGGGGGGGGGGGGGGGGGGGGGCTATTTTGCCTTATATGGCTATAGTGCAAACTTAAAAAATCTTCTCCTCCAAAAGTGTCAGGCCGATTTTCAAATTATTTTGTAGAAATGTTCCTGGGGTGACCCTCTATCAGATTCCTTCAAGCCATGTTGATTGGTTGAAAAACATGGCCGCCAGGGGGCGGGGCTATTTTGCCTTTTATGGTTATAGTGAAAACTTAAAAAATCTTCAACATCTTTTCCTCAGTAACCAGTGGGTCAATTGGGATGAAACTTCACAGAAAGCATCCTCTCAATGACCTCACCAGAATTCCTTCAAATTATTGGGATCCATGCAGAATTCTGGTTTCCATGGCAACGAAACCAAAAAAACTTCAAAATTCTTCTCCTCCCAAATTGGTTGGCAGATTTTGAACTTATTTTGTAGAAATGTTCCTTGGGTGACTCTCTATCAGATTCCTTGAAGCCATGTTGATTGGTCGAAAAACATGGCCGCCAGGGGGGCGGGGCTTTTTTGCCTTATACGGCTATAGTGAAAACTTAAAAAATCTTCTCCTCCAAAAGTGTCGGGCTGATTTTCAAATAATTTTGTAGAAATGTTCCTTGGATGACCCTCTATCGGATTCCTTTAAGCCATGTTGATTGGTCAAAAATTATGGCCGCCAGGGGGGGCGGGGCTATTTTGCCTTATATAGCTATAGTGCAAACTTAAAAAATCTTCTTCTCCAAAAGTGTCTGGCTGATTTTCAAATAATTTTGTAGAAATGTTCCTTGGATGACCCTCTATCAGATTCCTTCAAGCCATGTTGATTGGTCAAAAAACATGGCCACAAGGGGTCGGGGCTATTTGGCCTTTTATGGCTATAGTGAAAACTTAAAAAATCTTCTCCTCCAAAAGTGTCAGGCCGATTTTCAAATAATTTTGTAGAAATGTTCCTAGGGTGACCCTCTATCAGATTCCTTCAAGCCAAGTCGATTGGTCGGAAACTATGTCCGCCAGATGGCGGGGCTTATATAGCTAAAGTGAAAAATAAATCAGGTGAGCGATTCCAGGGCCATCATGGCCCTCTTGTTAAGTTTATGAGCAGTGCCTTAACCCTTTCCCTCATATGACAATTCTGCAGCAGACGACTTTAAAAGTATTTTGTAAAATAATAGAAAATCTCCATAATTGAATGGATAACCTATGACAAAAAGTGGAAAACATTGTGGCAAAAGGAGAAATTGCACGTTTTGTGCAATTTCTTCTTTTGTCACTATGTTTTCAAAAAGCCGTCTGCTGCAGAGGCGTCAGAAAGCGTCTATATGAGGGAAAGGGTTAAATCATAACTTTGGTTTTCTTTGGGTTGATGTACATTCCATTGTTCTCACCCACAGGTTCATGATGTGTTATACCCACATAGGGTATATACCATATGGGGGGTACATGTATAACACATCATGAACCTGTGTTCTCACCTCAGCGGTAAATGTTTCCTATATCTTCTTGAGGTTTCTGCTGTATAACTTTTGGGTCATACCTGGCTTTAGGGAATGTACCATGATCAGCATACATATCTGTATTAGAGAGTTTTGTGTAGAGTGGTAAATCATTAATGTATAGAAGAAACAAGATGAGGCCAAGGACAGATCCTTGAGGTACTCAATACTTGATTATTCTAGATGAAGATTTGATGTTATTGTATTCAACTTGCTTAATTCTTTCGCTTAAATATAATTTAACACATTTAATTGAATCTTCAGAGAAGTTGTAAATATTCAGTTTGTCAAGTAGAATTTCATGGTCTACCAAATCTAATGCCTTCTTCATATCCAAAAACACTGTTCCTACTAAATTACCTTGATCTATTAGGAACAGCCATTCATCAATTATGTTAGTAAGTGCAGTTTGGCATGAGTGGCAGGGTCTAAAACCAGATTGATTTGCATGAAGAAGATTCTTCTCTTGTAGATAAGTATTGATTTGTTGAGCAACGTGCTTTTCAAAGATTTTTGGTTTTCAGGCATTTCTTTATCCCCTGATTTAAATATTGGTCTTATTCATGATTGTTTCAGGTTGTTTTTTTCTGCAGCTTTTGAATTATTTTCCAATATGAAAACAAATTTGATATTTATTATAAGTGAAGTATTGGCTAATTTTAGATCTCCTGTTCAATTAGCAGGTCAGGTAAGTTAATGAACTGTTGAGTTAACTCTTTCCCACATATAGACGCTTTCTGATCGCTTTCTGATGCCTCTGCAGCAGACAACTTTTGAAAACATTGTGACAAAAAGATATGTTGCTTATAATTAACAATTTCTCCATTTACCACAATGTTTTAACATCTATTCAATAATGAAACTCTTATTTATGGAGATTTTCCTTACTTTTGCCTAGATGTTTTCAAAGTGGTCTGCTGCAGATTTGTTGAAAAATGTTAACTTGCCAAACCTCATTTAGAGGAGGATGATGTCACATGACAGCTCTTGTTTTAATGGTCATTTTAAACTTTCCTTACCATTTCTAATTATTTGAATTAACCCTTTCCCTCTGCAGCAGACGACTTCATCAAAACGAGCAATTTCTTCTTTTGCCACAACGTTTTCACCTTCTTTAAGGGATAATCCTTACATTTATAGAGATATTCCATACTTTTGTGTCGATGTTCTCAAGGTCGTCTGGTGCAGATTTGTTGTATGTGGGAAAGGGTTAAGCAGGTTACCAAAGTTATTGTTTGTGTTAACTCTTCTTCTTTGAAAACTGTATCACATTCCTTTGCAGGGAGACACACAGGGATCACTTCCCCATTGTATTGTCTATTTATCACACTTTCATTTACCCCGCCACTCATCATTTGTCCTTCAACAGTTATGCCCTTCTTACATATTATGGGAACACTTGTTGGCTGTTTCCACATGTTGTCTGCTCTCTAAGTCAAGCAGTTTTCATCTTGTCTTAACCCTTTCCCTCATATGACAATTCTGCAGCAGACGACTTTGAACATATTATATTAATGGATAACCTATGACTAAAACTGGAAAACATTGTGGCAAAAGGAGAAATTGCTTGTTTTGAGCAATTTCTTCTTTGTCACTATGTTTTCAAAAAGCCGTCTAATACAAAGCCGTCAGAAAGCGTCTATATGAGGGAAAGGTTTAACCAAACTAGGTAAACATTGTTGTTGGCATAATTTATAGGCCAAGTTCTATCTATAACAAAAATTGGCAAAAAATGATCCTTTTCCACTCTCTAAGTCTAACAGTTTTCATGTCAGCTTGTTGAACAAGTTTGTGGGCATAATGACTTTCCTTACCATATCAAATTATAATATCCCCTGCAAACAAAAAATTTGGGGGGGGTATATAGGAATCACCCTGTCCGTCCGTCCGTCTGTCTGTCCATATGTCTTGTAAGCGCAATTCCTCCTTAACGGCTGTACCGATTCTGATGAAACTTTACACAGTTGCTGTACACAACCTGAGGATGTGCATGAAGTAAGATTATCCCGGTCGGAAATATATCCGTCCGTCTGTGAACATATTATATTAATGGATAACCTATGACTAAAACTGGAAAACATTGTGGCAAAAGGAGAAATTGCTTGTTTTGAGCAATTTCTTCTTTGTCACTATGTTTTCAAAAAGCCGTCTAATACAAAGCCGTCAGAAAGCGTCTATATGAGGGAAAGGTTTAACCAAACTAGGTAAACATTGTTGTTGGCATAATTTATAGGCCAAGTTCTATCTATAACAAAAATTGGCAAAAAATGATCCTTTTCCACTCTCTAAGTCTAACAGTTTTCATGTCAGCTTGTTGAACAAGTTTGTGGGCATAATGACTTTCCTTACCATATCAAATTATAATATCCCCTGCAAACAAAAAATTTGGGGGGGGTATATAGGAATCACCCTGTCCGTCCGTCCGTCTGTCTGTCCATATGTCTTGTAAGCGCAATTCCTCCTTAACGGCTGGACCGATTCTGATGAAACTTTACACAGTTGCTGTACACAACCTGAGGATGTGCATGAAGTAAGATTATCCCGGTCGGAAATATATCCGTCCGTCTGTGAACATATTATATTAATGGATAACCTATGACTAAAACTGGAAAACATTGTGGCAAAAGGAGAAATTGCTCGTTTTGAGCAATTTCTTCTTTTGTCACTATGTTTTCAAAAAGCCGTCAGAAAGCGTCTATATGAGGGAAAGGTTTAACCAAACTAGGTAAACATTGTTGTTGGCATAATTTATAGGCCAAGTTCTATCTATAACAAAAATTGGCAAAAAATGATCCTTTTCCACTCTCTAAGTCTTAACAGTTTTCATGTCAGCTTGTTGAACAAGTTTGTGGGCATAATGACTTTCCTTACCATATCAAATTATAATATCCCCCGCAAACAAACATTTTGGGGGGGGTATATAGGAATCAAACTGTCCGTCCGTCTGTCTGTCCATATGTCTTGTAAGCGCAATTCCTCCTTAACGGCTGGACCGATTCTGATGAAACTTTATACAGTTGCTGTACACAACCTGAGGATGTGCATGAAGTAAGATTATCCCGGTCGGAAATATATCCGTCCGTCTGTCTGTCCATACGTCTTGTAAGCGCAACGGGGGGTATCCTTTTGTGAGTTCACTCAGAGTTCTAATTTGATTTAACCCTTTCCCTCATGTAGATGCTTTCTGGCGCCAAGTTTGATACCCATCTAAATTGCGTAAGGCACTTTTGGATTAATGCCCTGGAATTATCAAAAATTGGCCAAATTAGTCATGCAGTTTTCATCCTACCTTCACCAAACTTGGTAAACATGGTTGAGGGCATAATAGCTGAGCCAAGTTTGACAACCAGCCAAATAGTGCATCACACTTTTAGATTTTGGTCCCTGAATTATCCAAAAATGGCCAGCTGTCGAAGTCAAAGAGTTTTCTCAGATCTTCACCAGACTTGGTGAAAATGATTGTGGGCATTATGTCGGGGCCAAGTTGGATAACCAGCCATATCACCCAAGACACTTTTGAATTATGGCGCTGGAATTATCCAAAATTCTGCCAAATAGGCCTTGTCTGCTCTTTAACTTGAAGAGTTCTAATCTAATCTTCATCAAACTTGATATAAATATTAATGGATGTAAAACCTTGGTTGCGATACAGAAATGGCCAAATCGCTTTAGTTGTTCCAGAGTTATGTCTCCCTGACAGGCATATTTTGTGACAGTTTGGCACTCTTGTTCAACAATTTAGATGCTGTTTTATAGACAAAAATATGGTAGGGGCACAGGGTTTTACAAACACTTTTCTAATTATTCCCTGCCACCAAAGGCAGATTTTGTGTCTTCTATAGCC
Source organism: Serripes groenlandicus (assembly GCA_031761405.1). Lineage (NCBI taxonomy): Eukaryota > Metazoa > Mollusca > Bivalvia > Cardiida > Cardiidae > Serripes > Serripes groenlandicus. Next base: position 49,770,908 of record JASEVX010000011.1, on the reverse strand, counting down.
ATATCTAAGGCTTGATTTGATTAAAATTTAATGAAAATGTAAACCACCATATGAAAAGATTCCCTTAGAATACAAGAGCTATCTCGCCTTATATTGTATATATTATACCGTATATCATAATTATATTCCATAATACAACTTTCATTTTTATAACTTTTGCTATTATGTTTTCAAAGACATTTGTTGCAGATTTAATATATGTGGGAAAGGGTCAAGCTTTATCAGATAGGCTCTCTAAATAAGTCCCATTACTCAAGACATAATTTAGCCGCATTGCGTCCCCTTCTGACTTATAAAATTTCAGTTTTGCAAGCAGCCCTATATCTCTGTAAGTTCTTGGTCTTAGTCTTACTTTCAATTTAACTATAGTTATTGTGCTCCTTTTAAGCCTTGGGAAATTGAAAAATGTAACATTTTGTGTGAACTCCCATGTCTATTTATCTACTTTGGCCAATTGCATTGAAGCTTTGCACAATTTTACTGTTTGTATGATGAGCTATGACCAGGTCCTATAACGCTTGACTTGCGATTTTGCATAATGATGTCCCTGCTTCAAGAATGTGTTGCAACTTCAGAATCTGCAAAGGCCACAGTAATTACCTGCTGGATTTGGAGGCCTAGGTTGGCGGTCATGGTAGAGTGCCGTTTCCTAGCGTTGTATTGGTTAGTCACCCAGGGATTATGAATATGTGTACTTTTTCAAGGCTATAAGAAAAGTTGTTCAAAAAGCCCCAATAGTTAGAAGAGAGATATTGTGGAGAAAATACTAGTTTACCCCTCCCTTTCTAGACCTCTGTCATACGGTCATATAATCCACATCTACAGTAGTCCACTTTGGAAACATTTCAGCAATAATATTGATAATCTCTAAAATGAAGAAATTATTATTGAAAAAGAGTTGAAAACATTGTGTCAAAAAGTGAAATTGACCATCATTGGCAATTTCTCCTTTTTTCATTGTTTTCAAAAGTTTTTTCCTGCCGATGGGATAGGGTGAAATAAATGTCCTCCTAGGAAGAGATCCATAACAGATGTTCTATTGTTACAGGTAACACAGACAAAGACTCTTCCACATCAAGCAAAGGGAACAACGGCAACACCTCGACAAATCCCTCATCAACTATGTCAAGTTCAGGTGCCTCGAGTACAAACTCTAGATTACCATCCTCAGGAAACGGATCAGGTGGTGCTAGTGGTCAACAGTTTGCGGAACCTGTGCTTCAAAGATTAATGTCAAATGGATTCTCTCGCGAACAAGTGATTTCAGAATTAACACTAGCGCATGGAGATGAGCAAAAAGCTTTGATGTCTCTCTTAGCAAAGTCCCTACAATTTTAACCATTTTCCATATTTGGCAAATCTGTAGCAGTCATCTTTGAAAACATCTAGTCAAAAATATGGACAATTTCTAGAAATGAACATACAATTATTGAGGAGAAATGAAAACAATGTGGCACTGTTTTCAAAAGTCAGCAGCTTCATACTTGGAAAGTGTTAACTCTTCACTGTATTGAAAGAAGGTTCAACCTTTCATAGGATAATTCTGCCACAAATGACTTTGAAATATATATAGGCTAAAATATGGAAAAAAAAGTTAAGAAGAAAGTACAATTCTCAAATTTCAAATCCTCCCTGCTGCAGATGTGTCTTTATGTGGGAATGTGTTAACTAACCATTTACCAGGTACATTTATAGTCTTCTGATTCTTAAAAATTCTATGAAGTTAACCCTTCTACCCGCCTGCAGACGCATTTTGACGCAATAACAGCAGACTACTTTTGATGAGCAATTTCCCCGTTGGCCACAATGTTTTCAACTTTTGTTAACAATTAAGCTATCTTTTATAGTCGTCTGTTGCAGATATGTCTTTATGTGGAAAGGGGTTAACATTTACCAGGTACATTTATAGTCTTCTGATTCTTAAAAATTCTGAGAAGTTAACCCTTTCTCACATATAGACGACTTATGAAAACATTGTGACAAAAGGAGAAATTGCTCAAACAAGCAATTGCTCCTTTTGTCAACAATGTTTTCTAATCTTTTCAAAATGTACTACAATTATGGACATTTTTCATTTTGTTGGCGAGATGTTTTCAAAGCCGTCTGCTGCAGATTTACTGTATGTGGGAAAGGGTTGTTAAGTTACCACTAGAAATGTTTTACCATTTTGAAATAGATCAATACAGAGTTGAAAACATTTGTTTCCGAGGCATCAAAAGGTATCTTTACCGGGGAAATAGCTCATAAATGACAGATGGCACCTTTTCAGCCGGTGACTTTAGTAAACATTTCGTACATAGAAGAAATTGCTCATGACAAACAATTTCTCCTTTGCCCACCATGTTTTCAAATCAATATAAATCATTATTTTTTCCATATTTTTTCCTCAGATGATTTTGAAGCACATTAACCCTTTCCCATATATAGAAGTTTTCTGATGTCTTCTGCAGCAGTGGAGTATTGAAAACAATGTAACATAAGGAGAAATTGTTCAAAACGAGTAATTTCTCCTTTTGCCAAAATGTTTTCTACTCGATTCAATAATTATACTTTATTTTATAGAAATGTTCCACATTTTTGCAAATATGTAAATAAAGTTGTCTGCTGTAAATTGTTGTATTTGGGAAAGAGTCAACTTTTAAAATGTTCACTTGTGTATGTTTTCAACTCTGTATCAATAAGTATACAGTTTGGCATCCCCTCCCTCCTCACTTCTATGTTGTCTGTACATCAGGTTTTTGCTTAATGCATATTAGCACAGGCAGGCAACATGTGTTCTTTCAAAACATTCTTATATTGTAACTGCCATCAAGTTCAAAACCTTTGAAGATTACTTTTCACATGATGTGGTGCGTTTAACCCTTTCCCTCATACGACAATTCTGCAGCAGACGACTTTGAGCATATTTTGTCAAAAAATAGAAAATCTCTATAACTGAATGGATAACCTATGAATAAAAGTGGAAAACATTGTGGCAAAAGGAGAAATTGCTTGTTTTGAGCAATTTTTTCTTTTGTCACTGTTTTCAAAAAGCTGTCTGCCGCAGAGGCATCAGAAAGTGTCTATATGAGGGAAAGGGTTAATTCTTACAAGATTTCTACACTTCCATTGAAATGTTATGTGTTGATTATACATACCATGCAATGGTATATTTTATTATTTCAAGATGTTGTGCATTAAACCTTTCCGAAGTTCAACAAATCTGCAGCAAACGACTTTGATATCACCTCGACAAAAATATGGAAATTCTCTTTTTATGAAAGTGTAAGATATAAGTTGAAAACATTGTGGCAAAAAGTGTCTAAATATAGGAAAGGGTTAATATTATGCCTATGTTACATATTTTTGGTTATGCTTTGAACGCGGAAAACTCTCAAAATATCTAATAATGTAAATGGTTGATGTTTTAGCTCAAGGCGAGTTTTTGTGATCGCCTTTTGTCTGCCGTGTGTTGCGAGTCCCTCAACATCTTCTCCTCAGAAACCAATGGGTCAATTTGGATGGAACTTCATAGAAAGCATCCTCACCAAATGATTTCACCAGAATTCCTTCGAATTTTTGGGATCCATGCAGAATTCTTGTTTCCATGGCAACGCAACGAAAAAAAAAACTTTAAAAATTCTTCTTCTCCCAAACTGGTTGGCAGATTTTCAAATAATTTTGTAAATTTTGTAAATTTTGTAGAGATGTTCCTCAGATTCTTTCAAGTCATGTTGATTGGTCGAAAAAAACATGACCACTAGGGGGCAGGGCTTATATGGCTAAAGTGAAAAAAATATATAATCAGGTGAGTGATCCAGGGCCATCATTGCCTTCTTGTTTTATCACATTATTTAAAGCACAGAGACTCGGACGAGCCAATGGTGGTATTGGCCCTCTTGTTTGAAATTTAGAGTATGTCCGACAGTTACGGAAACAGAAAAAGTAGTATTAGTAAATGTAATATCAGCATTTGCTTTCAAAACAATTGGCAGTTTGATGCCGAGCTTGCTTAAAAAACAGAATTTTCTTTTGAATATTTGTTTTGGAAAAGTGGGACTCTTATGATTGTGTTCACATTTTTTTTTTTCAAAATATACTTTTCAATGTGTTATTGATTAAATTCTGTCTGGATATTTAATGAAAATGTTATTTTGTTCAGTTTATTTATTATTTACAGTATGAATTCCTCGAAGAATAAAACCCTTTCCCACCTGCAAACACATCTCTGTACGCATTTGCAACCGACAACTTTTGTTGACGTAATGCTCATAAAGAGCAATTTTTCCTCTTGCCACACTGTTTTCAACTCGGTATGTTTCCAAAGTCTTCTGCTGCCGATTTGTGGTATATGAGAAATGTTTTGTCCTCTAACAGAATCCTCCACTTTTTCTCGGACAGATATTTCAATGTAGAAGACTCAAAACGTTTAAACAACAATTAACCAATAGTGGCACATTTTTATTCATTTATTAATATGTTACTGACCGTGAATTTCTCATTCAGAGATATAGAAGTTGAATATAAAAACAAATAAAAAAAGGTCTGTTAATTCAATAACAAGTTTGTGTTAAAATTGTATAGTTACGCTGTAATAAACAAAAGCACTTCAATGTCATTAACCCTTTCCCACATACAACCAATTAGCAGCAGACAACTATGAAAACATAGACAAAAATATGAAAAATCTCCATAAAAGAAAGAATTACTAGGGTACAAACTTTTTGACAAATTAAGAAATTGCTCATTATGAGAAATTTCTTCATTTGCCACAATATTTTTAAAAGTAGTCTGCTGCAGATGCATTAAACTGTGTCTGTGAGTTGGAAAGGGTTAAGATAATAAAATATAAACAAGAGGCCCAAGAGGGCCTATGCTCTACTGGCATTGATCTGGCTTGTTTCAAAAGGAACCAATATGTCATCAATATTCAAATACCATCTAAGTTTGGTGAAGATCAGATAGTAAATGGAAGCTCTATTGTGTTCACAAGCTGTATTATAGCAATTTTGACAATTTCAAGGGCCATAATCCAGCCATGCATGGGTAGATCCGGCCGTTTTTTAGAAATGAACCAAACTCATGGATATCTTAACTACTGTATAATTTTGATTGAGATACAATCAAAAATAAGGACTGTATCATGTTAACAAGCCCTATTATAGCAATTTTGACAATTTCAAGGGCCATAATTCAGTCATGCATGGGGCGGATCTGGCTTGTTTTCGAAAGGAATCAAGCTCTCATAGATATCTAACTACTGTATAAGTTTGGTTGAGATACAATCAAAAGTGAAGACTCGTGTTAACAAGAAATTGTTTACGGACAGACAGACGACGGACAAATTGCCACGACATAAGCCCTTCTGGCCTTTGGCCAGTAGAGCTAAAAACAAAATTGTACCTCCTGTTCATTCAGCTGTCACTTGTTGCCTTCTGGATTTTGCGACCATTGAAGATCCAGATCGGCCTACCCTTTTTAATTGATCAAGTTTGCCATCGCTTGCATTATCAAAACAAGCGTGACGTGTCGATTATCCATAAGACACTTTAAAGCGGAGCATAAGTATCACAATACCAGTCTACCATTTCAAATCTATGAACAGAAAATATGTGTTTTACACTGCACATCATGCTTTTGATAATGATACCATTAACCCTTTCCCTCATATAGACGCTTTCTGATGCCTCTGCAGCAGACTGCTTTTCGAAAACATAGTGACAAAAGTAGAAATTGCTCAAAACGAGCCACAATGTTTTCCACTTTTATTCATAGGTTATCCATTAAATTATAGAGATTTTCTTTTCTTTTTGACAAAATATGTTCAAAGGCGTCTGCTGCAGAATTGTTGTATGAGGGAAAAGGTTAAACACATTTGATTTAAACAAATATGAAATGTGTTTTTCTGTCACTCGTTTCATTACATTAGAAGGCCAGGTTTAATGTGACACGGCTCTGATTTAAAAACCCTTTCCCTCATATAGACCCTTTCTGACGCCTCTACAGCAGACAGCTTTTTGAAAAACATGGGTGACAAAAGAAGAAATTGCCCAAGATGAGCAGTTTCTTCTTTTTGTCATCATGTTTTCAACCCTATTCAATTATTGTACTTTAATTTAATGGGAGTTTCCAAAAAATGTTTTTTAAGGTCGACTGCTGCATATTTGCTGAATGTGGGAAAAGGTAAAAACAGACGGTTTGCCTTGAAATAACTGGATGGGGCTGCAGGAAAACCGACATTTTGGCCTTTGCGACCAGCCAAGATCCAGATTATCCTTCCCCTCTATCCAGTAAGATCAAGATCTTTCCTGTTCATCATCTGGTTATACAAATATCTACCTTGGAGATATTTCCACACAAAATATAAACAAGCTTAAACTTAATATCTTGAAAACGGTTTTGACCAGCACTTTACTACCGGTGTCTACACAGGTATGTTAATAATCAGTTATCTTAACCCACATACAGCAAGGTTTTCAACCCTATGAAATGTTTTACTTTCATATTAACCCTTTCCCTCGTACGGCAATTCTGCAGCAGACGACAGAAACGCATTTTGTCAAAACATAGAAAATTTCCATAATTGAATGGATAACCTATGACAAAAAGGGGAAAACATTGTGGCAAAAGGAGAAATTGCACGTTTTGTGCAATTTCTTCTTTTGTCACTTATGTTTTCAAAAAGCCATCTGCTGCAGAAAGCGTCTATATGAGGGAAAGGGTTAAGAGATTTTTCATATTTTTGCTAAGATGTGTTCAGTTATCTACTGCAGATTATGTGTTTGTGGGACAGCATTAATTTCAGAAATGTTCGAGTGGTGTGGCTTATAATGGTCTTGTAGAGCTCACTGCCCTAATGGGTGAAATGACAGTCACAGTTCAATGAATGTAAACAAGAGGGCCAAGATGGCCCTAAATCGATCACCTAATTGATAGTAAATTAGTAGCAAATATTTAACTGCAAATATCTTGGAAAATTTTATCAGGGAATGCAAATGAAACTGCAAAGGAGTGGACACTTCTCAAGAAACAGTTTATCAGTAAAGGCCATTTATATCTTGAAATCTAACAAGAACTTTAATAAGAATGGAATTATAAAGTTTTTGTCATTTTGCACCTTTCCTGATGCCGCCTTGCTGCCCTGTTTTTCAACGAAATCAATATGGCTTCAACAGTTTATTTAGAGGGTCACTTAAGGAACATTTCTACCAAATTATCTTGCAATCGCACAAGTAGATTATGGAGGAAAAGGATTTTAAAATTTGGGTATTTTTCTCACTTTCTGATGCCGCAGCAACCAAAGTTATCAATGGAATTTAAATCTTTGAACAATTTTGAAAGAGGACCACCAAAGGAACATTCTTGTGATGTTTTGTGGAAATTGCTCTATTGGAATGGTAGGAGTTGGTTGTCATTTGTAGCTAAAAGTTCAATTTACCCTTTTTGTGACGACGCCTGGTTGATATGATTGTGTAACCAATCAAAACGGCTTAAACAAATTAAATAGAGGATCATTACAGTAAGATTCGTATTATATTTTCTTAAAATCAGACAAACACTTTCATAAAAAATGGAATTTTCAAATTTTGTCATTTTGCCCCTTTTCTGATGCCGCCTGACTGCCATGTTTTTCGACCAATCAGTATGGCTTGAACACATTTTATAGAGGGTCACCCAAGGAACATTTCTACCAAATTATATTTGAATTTGACAGGCAGATTCGGAGGAGAAGATTTTTAAAGTTTGGACATTAAATCGATCACCTGATTGATAGTGTATGGTGAGTGTAAGGAACGACAACTCTGCGAAGGAGATTGCCCTTGCATAATACTCTGCCAAGTGTTACCTCCCTTAGACCATCAATCTAATAACCATATGTCATTTGAAGCAAAAAGTTAATTTTACTCCTTTTCTGATGCTGCTTGGTTGCTATGCCTTTCAACAAATCAATATGGCTTGACAAAGTATGTAGATGATCAATGAAAGAACATTTCTACAAAACTATCTTTAAATCAGACAAGCACTTTTATAAGGATACTTTATTAAAGTATTGTCATTTTGCCCCTTTTTTGATGCCGCCTGACTGCCATGTTTTTCGACCAATCAGTATGGCTTGAACAATTTTTATAGAGGGTCACCCAAGGAACATTTCTACCAAATTATATTTGAATCTGACAGGCAGATTCGGAGGAGAAGATTTTCAAAGTTTGGACATTTTGTCCCCTTTCTGATGCCGCAGCAACCAAAGTTCTCAATGGAATTTAAATCTTTGAACAACTTTGAAAGAGGCCAACCAGAGGAACAATCCTGTGATGTTTCACGAAAATTGTCCTTGGAGTTTGGGAGGAGTTGATGTTTAAAGCTAAAAGTTAACACCGGACGGACGACGGACAAAAAGTGATCAGAATAGCTCACCTTCAGCCTTCGGCTAAGGTGATCTAAAAAGGGTACATTAACCCTTTCCCACATACAACAAATCTGCAGCAGACGACTTTAAAAATGTCCACCAATTCTTAGGGTACCACCTATCGAATTTTAATTAGTTTTTGGGCAATAATTTTATTTTTAATTTAAAAATACCCCCCTTCCCAAATAAACTAGCTTGCAGTTCCTATCCCCCTAGACATTTTTTCCTGGAACAGCCAAATTAGCCAAAGCAGGTGACATACAAACACAATTAACAAAATCAGGAAATTGATTGATTGGGGCAGCTTTCAACAATTTTTCAGTCATATCAAGTATCGCCTATTGTGTTTCCAGACTTTCTTGCACCAGTACTCCACACATCATACTTTCCAAGCATCTGGCTGCTTTTCCACATAGACTATTAGCCCAATGGTGAATGAAGCTTTTCACAGTGACTTTTGCCAAACATCTGAAAGCATGTTAGCCAAGCTGGGATTCAAACTCGCAACTCCTGGATTGACAGCCCGCATCGGTAACAACTGAGCTACCAGGGCTCGGCAGAAAAACGTTATGACAACTTGTGATTGGCCTTGGCAGTCTGATAATTTTACATGCATTTTTTCTATTTAATCCCTTTACCACATACAACAAACCTGCACCAGACGACTTGACGAAACCATCATGATAAAAATATGAAAAATCTCTGTAAATGAAGTATAATTGAATAGAGTTGAAAACATTGTGGTATAAGGAGAAATTGGTCATTAGTAGCAATTTATTCTTTTTTCAGAAGTCGTCTGCCGCAGCGGTGGCAAAAAGCATCTGTGTGTTGGAAAGGGTTTATTCCTTTGTCGGATACGACATTTGTATGGTTGTCTGCTATTATTTTTGAAACAATCATGGGGCAAGAAAGGACTCATCCTAACCAATTTCTTCTTTCTCACAATGTTTTTATCTCTTAAGATTTTTTTTTTAATTGTTTCAGCAGCAGATTACATTTGAAAACATTGATGAAAAAAGGAGATATGGAATTCATACGACAATTCTGCAGCAGACGACTTTGAACATATTTTGTCAAAAATTGAAAATCTCTATAATTGAATGGATAACCTATGACTAAAAGTGGAAAACATTGTGGCAAAAGGAGAAATTGCTCGTTTTGAGCAATTTCTTCTTTTGTCACAAAGTTTTCAAAAAGCTGTCTGCTGCAGAGGTGTCAGAAAGCATCTATATGAGGGAAAGGGTTAATAGATTTTTTCCATACTTTTGCCAAGCTGTTTTCAAAGTTGTCAGCTGAAGAGATGTTGTGTGCAGGAACGGATAAAAATGACAGTAAATCCTATACAGCACTTTCGATTGATATCTTGGGACCTGCTCTATATTCATCCATCATAACAGAACTTGCCAATTCTAAATTCCAGTGTAGGACTTCCAGCAGCTTTCTACAGTGATCTTTAGGCGCAAGACCAAGCCGAAAAAGCTGTTCGATTTTTAAATGTTTTGTAGAACGTTCAACGTTCCAGTTACAATGACACAACGCAGCGTGACATTCTTCGTCTGTAAGCCCTATAACAGCATCCTGTAAGGCGGTTATTTTGTCCTGTTGTGTTTTCGTGTTCACGTCCTGACTTTGACCATGTGACACTGAACGAGCATACTGATGTTTTCTGTTGGGATATGATTGAGTTAAATCAACCTCCTGTCCTTCCGTGCTCCATAATTCTGTGGGGTCACTGTGTAAGTTTTCAGCCGAATGGGAACCTCTGGCTGTAGATCTATTTAAAGTGGCATCCGGTAATTTCACATTGAAGTTTTGATAGTTACTGTAGGATTGAGTGATGTGATCCACCTGTGATCCGTCTATGGTAAAAGGTCGTACCTGGGCTGTATTCTTCTCAACTTGCCCAGGGTGACATTTCTCATTCTTAGATGGAATTAAGAAATAATGAGTATGACTCAACTGATGCCCGTCTTGTAATATCGGTAATATGTGGGGACGCATTTTATCGCCCTCCGCATGATGTTGGCTTTCGCCAGCATGACTATAATCTCGGGGTGGAAGAGGTGGCGGGGAATTTTTATTTTTATTATTGGCCCGTTCAAATGTTTCCTCGTTGTCACTCCCTAAATCGGAATCAAAGTCGTCCCAATCAGAGTAAGTCGATGTTGTACTTTGTGGGGAATAAATGTCTTTCGCTATTGGAAGTTTAATGTCTTTAGGGTCCTCGTATTTGGGTACTTCATCGTATCGAGGAGCAGCAGCAGGTGTTCTACTGTAATATATATTGCTATCTTCGTTAGGCACTTCACAGTATTGAACAGGGTATCCAGTTCTGACCTGTGAACGACTGTATACCTTTGGACGAACAGAAGAATTGGATTTCCCCGTTTCACAAAACTCATCTGGAACTTGATCATATTTCGGAAAGTCAGACTTGGACAGAGCTGGATCTGAACCAGCCTTTTCCGTATTTGAAACCGAAAATGAACTCAAAGCGTCATTCAACCAATCAAATGCTTTATCGACAGTTCTTGGCTTTTCAGTTGAATCTTTATAAACATTAGTAGCTTGCGGAACGGACTGCCTAACACTATGATCTTTAATGTCTTTGTGTTTGGCAATGATGTCTTCAACAAATTCTCTGTTTGGTATATGTTTCAGAGACATATGCTTACTAGGTGAATTCTGAGCTGAAATTGACACTTTTCTCTCTCCAGTTATTTCAAAACCAATGGGATTCTCTCGCTTAAGATACTCCGGTGGTATTGATTTGATACCGGAAAATTTTGGTGGCGAAAAGCTTTGCGGACTTCCCCCACTATGCTGACTTTCTGTTGATGTATTTCTTCTATACACAGTCGGTTTTGGTCGAGCTGGAGGAATCCGTTTTGGTTTTGTTTCATTGTCAATTCTAACTGTTTTAGAGTACACTTCACTTATTTCAAAAGGATCAGACACATAATTGGGATCCTTCAACAGCGGTTGAGCCAGATCAATATTTCCATAGTGCGATGTGTTGGGAGAACATAGGGAATCAAACAGAGATGAGATTTCGCTAGATGCGACAGATCTTTTAGAATCTGACGTGCCGCTGTATGAGTTATCTATCTCGTCACTGAGATCGATCAACGGTTTTTCGTTACTTTCCCTTTTGTGCACCTTGGTATGGCCAGACACAGTTGGCCATGACCCAGTGTTTGTAGATTTGGGCGATCTTTTTTGCGGAATGTCTTCCTGATCATTCTTGAATTTTGAATAGTGAAACTGCTTTCCAGCAACATTCGTCAATGTTCCTGCAATGATAATAATAACTGTTTACCCGAGACAGTTAATGTTAGATGCCTCAGCAGTAGACAACTTTTGAAAACATTGTTGGAAAAAGTGATTTCTCTTTTGTCCAGCAACTAAATTAACCATTTCACACACACACCAGGTCTGCAACACACACATTTGAAACCATAAAGGTGACACTTTGGTTACTCTCTATAAAAGAAAGAACAATTATTGCATATATTTTGAAATCACGGTGGCAAAAGGAGAAATTGTTCATTCTCCTGGTGCCATTATATTTCAAACGTCGTCTGCTGAAGAAGTGTCAAAATGCGTCTACAAGTGGGAATGGTTTAAACTTTCACGTTTCAAAGATGTATGTTTTTAAACCTTTCCAACTTGCAGAAGCCTCTACAGCAGATGACTTTTAAAAAACATTGTGGCAAAAGGTGAAATTCTCCTGGTGAGCTGTTTTTAATAGGCCTTAATAGAGGAGTGCCAATTTCGCCCTTAGAGCTCCTTATTTACCTAGGGTTATGGATAAGTGTATTGTTGCAATGACATATATGAACAAGATCATTCAAAGAAACACATATCATATGTAATTCTTCGATTGATCAGTAAGAGAATGGATGATGGACAACAGAGATGTCATCCAAATGTCTAACATTGTCAAGGCAGAACTCTTCCAAATGTGTCACACTGTCAAGGCAGAACTCTTCCAAATGTGTCACACTACCAAGGCAGAACTCTTCCAAATGTGTCACACTGCCAAGGCAGAACTCTTCCAAATGCAAAGTTTCACAAGATCATTTTAAAAATTCAGCATTATTCGGGTGAGATATCCAAACTAAAAATAGATAAGATGTTACTTTTAATCCTTTCTGCTGAATTCTGAATATGTTCCAGGGAGGACAGTTGGACTGCTTGACCCTGATGTATGTCCGGGGGTTCCATTGGATTACGTAAGTATACCCTGAAAACAAAACAGGTGATTCCCATTAACCCTTTCCCTCATATAGACGCTTTCTGACGCCTCTGCAGCAGACGGCTTTTTGAAAACATAGTGACAAAAGAAGATTTTCCATTATTTGACAAAAATATGTTCAAAGTCGTCTGCTGCAGAATTGTCGTATGAGGGAAAGGGTTAACTGTATACCTGACATTGGCGATTCAATTTTACTATTTATCACATAAAGCCCTCGCTGGGAGTGTAAAATTCCATTAAATAAATATCATATGACACTACTAGTTTGGTTAACAGTCTTAGGCTCAAGTCTTTGTTACAATGCGGAAACCAAACTATGAAAATGAGGCACGTCAGCGGTTTCACGTTATATAACGTTAGTCACTTTGGCAGCAAATTTCATGTACATTTTTTCGAAATACGCCTCATAAATCACTTTATATGATAAATAGAATATCTCATTCGTGTTTAGTTATTATCACTTTTAAGAAATTCGTTAACTAAGCTGAATATGACGCTCGCAAAGGCTTGTGGCATATCATCTTAGTAAACTTGTTAATTAAAAGTGGTAATAAATAAACACTCATGAAACATCCTCTATATACCAGATACAGACGACATGCAATGTCTCTGTAGCAGACAGCTTTTGTAAACAATGTTGACCTTTTTTTGAGCAATGTTTTATTTTTACTGCTTTGAAATCATATTTTTTTCAGTTATCCAGATCTCAGATGTATTCAAACGAGACAACTCTTAACCCTTTCCTGCTTTCTGACGTCTCTGCAGCAGATGAATTTTAAAAACATTTTATGATGTTTTCAAAAGTGGTCTGCTGCATATGCACCAAAATGTATATATAGGTGGGAAAGGGTTAACCGCCAAATTCTAATGAATTTTGGACAGATATAGGCTTTAAAAGTACGTTGGTTGGTCTGACAAAATTGAACATCAAACAGAAGTAAAAGTATAACTGTTAAACAACAATGTTTTCTTTGTGACTAGATTTCAGCGCTAGTCTTAAATTTTTAATACTCATTTGTCTTTCCCTATGTTAACCCTTTCCCACATACAGTAAATCTGCAGCAGACGACTTTGAAAACATCTACACAGGATACTGAAAATCTCTAGAAATGAAGGTATAATTACTGAAAAAAAGTTGAAAAGATTGTGGCAAAAGGAGAAATTGCTCGTTTTGAGCAATTTCTTCTTTTGTCACAATGTTTTCAAAAGCCGTCTGCAGCAGAGGCGTCAGAAAGCGTCTATATGTGGGAAAGTCCTTGTGACCAGCGTAAATCATCATTCACTGATTGGCTAAAATGTCTGTGTTGGAGAGTAGCCAGTTATCATGGGGAAAACAAGTGTATTAGAAATCAAGATCATTCAAAAGATGTCAATAAATAGAATTGTCTGTACAACTAATCTTTCTATTCTAAACGTATTCTGTTTGTATTAAGAAGCTTCTGGCTCTCAAAAGCTTTTGTGACTTTATTGCAAGCAGCTCAGATGAAGATAAAGATAAAACTGGATATGCTTTGGTCTTGAGCTACAATGGTTTCTTGGAGCATAATGTCAAATATTTTTTGAGTTAATCGGTAACAGACAATACTTTTTTCTTGTAATGTGTCCGTCATACCAGAGGGGCACCACTCATATAGTAATAATCATTCCAATAAAGTTTCATAAGTTTGTGTCCAATACTTTTTGAGATATGCAGTTATGCACTATACAAAACTATATTACAAGCAGTTCAGATAAAGATAAAACTGGATATGCATTGGCTACAATGGTTTCTTTGAGCATCAATATTTTTGGAGTTACCGGGTAACAAAAAAAAAATCTTGTAATGTGCAAATCATACCAGAGGTGCACCATTCATATTGTAATAATCATTCAAATAAAGTTTCATGAGTTTGTGTCAAATACTTTTTGAGATATGCACCATACAAAAGTATAGAGCAGACAGGATAAGGCAAATGCCCCTGTGCCTTTCAAAAAGTCATGCTTTAAAAGATATCAGAGAGAAGGGTGGCATTTATAGAGACAACATTTTGCACCTTTGAAAACAGAGCAGGAATTTCTCCTTTGCTTTGCCTTTGATATTATTTAAGCAGCCAACTCTGAAGATAACATATTGGAGCAAAGGCTTGAATAAAATTACACCTACTCATCTATTGATTCCGGGTTTCCCCATGATTTTCCTCCAGGATCTCCGTGCCCTGTGTGAATAAAACTGTTCTTTAACGGTTTACTGATATCACCTGATCCCAACCTCCGCTGGGTGTCCACGATGTTCCGAGGAAATAAACCAACAAAGTGCGTCCTTTTGTTTTGTCCTTTCCACCAGTAGCACTCCGGACTTGAAATAAATAAGAAAATCATGTCAGAAAACTGAGCTTTACTTATGACTAGAAAAAAAGCTGTCACATGAAAACACTCTTACTTTTTTTATCTTTAATTACTGTATTCTTCTTTGAATTGACAGTGTCAAAAATTGGCATATTTGAAACAGTTTAAAATGTCTTGGGGTTTGGCAAATAGTTAATTCTGCATGGCGAGGGCAAATAAATACAAAAATGAATAAATTTGCGAAACTGATATAAATATTGAGTTGCATGCAAAAGTACAGCTAGTTCCAATAGATAGCTGACATTTACGCAAAGGTGACTAATAACTCTCTATATTCTTGATTAGTCTCGCTCAAATTCAATAAGTTGGTGTATCTGTTTTGGATCACCAGCGCACTTGTGATAAAAAGAGGAAGTTGTTCAACATGACCAATTTCATACTTTACCCAATAAAATGTGGTCAGTGTTTGGGAAAGGGTTGATGTAAAATTAACCCCTTTCCAACAGGTAGACAAATTTTGACAACTTTTGAAAACACTGTGTCATAATGAGCAGTTCCTCATTTTGCAACAGTCTCTTATCTCTATCAAATTGTTTACTTTCACTTTTAGATAATTTTGTTGTTTGCTGCAGATTTTATTTATGTGTGAAAGGGGGGATTAACCCTTTGCCACATGTAGCCGCATTCTAACGCCTCTGCAGCAGACGAATTTGAAAACATTGTGGCAAAGGTGAAATTGCTCATGATGAGCAATTTCAACATTTGCCACAATGTTTTCAACTCTATTTTAATAGTTAAACTCTCATTTATGGAGGTTTTTCATGCTTTTGTATAAAGGTTATCAAAGTCGTCTGCTGCATATTTGTTGTATGAGGGAAAGGGTTAATAACACTGTACATGTATATACTTTCTATCTAGCACTGTTATGTGGTCTCCAACTTCAACCAAAAGTTTGCCTTCCTCACAAAAATTCTGAATGGACTTCACTTCCACTGGTTGCAGCTGGGCGAAGGAAATAAAAAAAGACATTTATAAAAACTGTAAGCTTATTCAAACCAAAAGAAACTAGAACTATCACTGAAGATGATAAATACCCCCAACAGCACCTTGACCTACACCATAACTTAATAAGTAAAAGGGCTATAACTCTGTAAAGTAACATGCAATTGTAAGACCTTTTATGCACTTCTCCTCCATGGTATAGAAGCTTCATGTAAAATTTTATTGAATTCCACCCAGTGGTTTGTAAGAAATAGGCCGGACAAAATATGGCTTCCGACCGACAGACAGACAGACAGACAGACACAGTGACTCCTATATACCCCCTCTTCTTCGAAGAGAGTATAATAAAGCACTATTTGAGCCGAGTCACAAGAAAACCAACCAATGAAAATATCGCCAATTATGATTAAATTGCACACTTTTTGTCATCTTTATGTCATAACCCTTCTTCTCCTGAGTCTTGAAGGATTATTGTATGACTAAATGATTACATATAAGATCCTGATCAGACTACAGGGAGGGGCAGACTAATCTGAATATATGCTGGTCCTAAAGTCCTGAAGATCACTTTCATGCCACTTCATACAAGGCCATGCTAACATGCCTATGACCGAAGAAAAACATATTAATATTTAATCAATTAAAAAAATTATAACAAAATAAAGGTTGTGAAACTTAAGTTGTCTTATCCGAAATGTAACATATATAAAGAAGTGTTCTAAAAGAACACAAGTTTCTCCTTCCAACAGGTAAAATTTTAGAAGACAGACAGACATACAATGGAGAAATGACCCCTATGTTTCTCCCTGCAAAGGCAGGCAGCACATAAAACCCTCAAAAGGTTCATTTTCCTCCAACCTGGTCAATATCATCTGAAACCTTTTGGAAGAGTCTACAAACAACATATTCATGTACTATGTATGTTTTTACCCTTTCCCTCATATAGACGTTTTCTGACAATTATAAAGATTTTCTATATTTTGACAAAATATGTTCAAAGTCGTCTGCTGCAGAATTGTCGAATGAGGGAAAGGGTTAAATAAGATGGATTAAATATTTCCTTACCGCATAAAGAAAATCCTTAAGGCTGACAAATGACGGCCGGTCATCGGCTTTGTTTTAAATAAGATGGATTATATATTTCCTTACCTCATAAAGAAAATCCTTCAGGCTGACAAATGATGGCCGGTCAGCAGCTTTGTGGGCCCAGCACTGTAACATGAGTTGAAAAATTTCCGTGGGACACAGATCTGGTTTACTGAGTCGCTCTCCTTCGGAATCAATCTTGCGCAGAATCTGAAACAAGTGATCTGACATCAGGAATAGGTATTCAAGATTAACACTTTACATCATGCAAACAACATTTGACACCTCTTCATCCTAAGTTGTCTACTGCAAATTTGTTGTATTGGAAATGGTTAAGTAGAAAAATTGTAGTATAAAAAAATTTAGTATAAAAAAGTATATCATTTGTGGGTCCATAGCCACTTCTAGCAGTATTAACCCTTTCCCTCATACAACAATTCTGCAGCAGACGACTTTGAACATATTTTGTCAAAACATAGAAAATCTCTATAATTTAATGGATAACCTATAACTAAAAGTGGAAAACATAGTGCCAAAGGGAGAAATTGCTCGTTTTGAGCAATTTTTACTTTTGTCACTATGTTTTCAATAAGCAGTCTGCTACAGAGGCGTCAGAAAGCATCTATATGAGGGAAAGGGTTAAGGTAACAATTTTGAGTTAGGCAGCCAGCAGAATAGAGCCTGGTCAGACGTCACAGATGTATCGACTCGCCTGTCTGTATACTGGTCAGACGTCACAGATGTATCGACTCGCCTGGCTGTATACTGGTCAGACGTCACAGATGTATCGACTCGCCTGGCTGTATACTGGTCAGACGTCACAGATGTATCGACTCGCCTGGCTGTATACTGGTCAGACGTCACAGATGTATCGACTCGCCTGGCTGTATACTGGTCAGACGTCACAGATGTATCGACTCGCCTGGCTGTATACTGGTCAGACGTCACAGATGTATCGACTCGCCTGGCTGTATACTGGTCAGGCGTCACAGATGTATCGACTCGCCTGGCTGTATACTGGTCAGACGTCACAGATGTATAGACTCGCCTGGCTGTATACTGGTCAAGCGTCACAGATGTATCGACTCGCCTGGCTGTATACTGGTCAGACGTCACAGATGTATCGACTCGCCTGGCTGTATACTGGTCAGGCGTCACAGATGTATCGACTCGCCTGGCTGTATACTGGTCAGGCATCACAGATGTATCGACTCGCCTGGCTGTTTACTGGTGGCAGAGGGTTCACAATTTAAATCAAGTTTTATACCATTTTCAAGAGTATTTCAGTCATATCACAACAGCAGAACCCATATATCAATGATCCCTGGTGAATGATACTACTCGACTTGTAGATAAAATGTACTTAGCCCAAGGGCATTTTCTGTGACAGCCGGGAGCATGACCCAATCAAGGTCACTGGGGTCCATACTCACCAACCATTCTAAACCCTTTCCCTCATATAAATGCTTTCTGACGCCTCTGCAGCAGACAGCTTTTTGAAAACATAGTGACAAAAGAAGAGATTGCTCAAACGAGCAATTTCTCCTTTTGCCACAATGTTTTTCCACTTTTAGTCATAGGTTGGTTATCCATTCAATTATAGAGATTTTCTATTCTTTGACAAAATATGTTCAAAGTCGTCTGCAGCAGAATTGTCTAAATGGGAAATGGTTAATCAATTAAAAAATTTCATTTCTAAGAACTTCCTAAATTTCAAAGTAAAAAAATAATAAATATCATACCTGTGAACCGTTATAGCCTATCCATGGCTCCTGGCCCAGGGTGAACATTTCCCATAAGGTAACACCAAACATCCATGCATCACTGGCGTGGGAAAACTGGCGTGTCTTTAAACTTTCTGGAGCACACCTAACAATGACACAGTAATACATTCATCAAACAAGTCTCAAATATTGCTATAACCCTTTATCTGATATGGATGAATTATGATGCAGTAGACAACTCTGAATAACATTGTGGAAAAAGGTGACATTTCTCTGTTTCAAAACCATTATTGCAATCTTCCAAATTGTTCATTAGTTTCTTTTATTGCTGATAAAAGGTCACTTTTCTTGCCTCTGCAGCAGTCAACTTTGAAAACATTGTGTGAAGAGACAGATGATCTAAAAATTGCACAAAATATAGATGGTTACTGCCAGATAGACAACAGTTTGTAATTCTTGTTTATTGAATACATTCATGCATTTCTTCATCATCTTTGATGTTTATTTTCAGTATTTATAAAGGCACCAGTAATTATTTTATTTCAATATACAACAAATCTGCAGCAGATGATATTAAATAAAATCTAGACAAAATAAAAATTTATAATTTGAAGTATGATTAGTGAAACTAGAATGGAGTGCTCCACGGAGCACGTGTGTCACCTGCAACTGCTCATTGAAAGTGTGATGAAAAAGTGTGATGGACAGACAGACAGACAGACGCCGGACAAAAAAAAGTAATCCCTAAGTGCCTACCATGCTACGCAGGGTGACACAACTAATGAAAAACATTGTGGCAAAAAAATAAATTGCTCATTACAAACAAGTTCTCTATTTTCCACAATTTTTTCTAGATGGTTCTGCTGCAAAAAAAATAAATCTAATTTATGGATTTATCTTACAGTTACACCAATTTTCATTTTTACTGGCCTATCAAAATTGTTTTAACCCTTTCCCTCATACAGACGCTTTCTGATGCCTCTGCAGCAGACAGCTTTTTGAAAACATAGTGACAAAAGAAGACATTGCACAAAACATGCAATTTCTCCTTTTGCCACAATGTTTTCCTCTTTTCGTCATAGGTTATCCATTCAATTATGGAGATTTTCTATGTTTTGACAAAATACGTTCAAATTCATCTGCTGCAGAATTGTCGTATGAGGGAAAGGGTTAACAATCTTTGTACAGAGTCACTCAAGAAACATTTGGGTGACTTTGTATTAATCACTATCCACATACAACAAAACTCTAGTAAACAACCTTTAACCCTTTCCCACAAACAACAAAACTGCAGCAGACGACTTTGAAAACATAGTGACAAAAATCAGAAAAATCTCCATAAATAAAGAGATTCTTATTGAATCGAGTGGAAAACATTGTGTCAAAAAGAGAATTTGCTCGTTTTGAGCAATTTCTTCTTTTATTTTCAAATGTCGTCTGCTGCAGAGGCGTCAGAAAGCGTCTACATAAGGAAAAGGGTTAAAAGATCTAAGTAAATATATCGAAATCTCTATAAATGAAAGTATAAATGAATAGAGATCTAAATTGTGACAAAAAGGAGAAATTACTCATAATGAGCTATTTTTATTTACGCCACAATGTTTGGAAAAATCATTTAATGAAGATAATTATGATTGTGGAATAGGGTTAAAGTCAGGCTCATAATTCAATAACATTGTAAACTAGAATTGTTTTGACAAAAACATATGTCTCCCCCTCAAATATCTGTAAAAATCTCTCAAAACATTCCAACCTATAAAGCAGACAAACAAAAATTTGACCAAGTTGGACAGTACTCAATTTTTAATTACTAATGTTTTGTCTTGACCTGGTACAAAGTGGACATGATTTCAAATGGTTTACAGAAACACATATTTTTACTGCAGCTGTAACATTCAAGACTGAAGTATTCTTCAAAACAGTTAACAACTGTTGCTAAACATAAGCAAGCCGTCTTGGAGATATTGAGTGGACAGGAAATAAAGCCTAAAACCTTTGAGCTTCAAGCGTGACCTTGACCTTGAACCGGTATGGTCGAGACGCGGGTTCTGCACGTCGCCTTGATGAGGTGAACATGTGACCCACGTATCATGAAAATCCTTTAAGGAGATATGGAGTGGACACAAAATAAAGCCTCAAACCTTTTGACCTACAAGCGTGACCTTGACCCAGTATGGTCGAGACGCGGGTTCTGCACGTCGCCTTGATGAGGTGAACATCTGACCCAAGTTTCATGAAAATACTTCAAACCGTCTTGGAGATATGGAGTTGACACAAAATAAAGCCTCAAACCTTTGACCTTCAAACGTGACCTTGACCATGACCCGGTATGGTCGAGACGCGGGTTATGCACGTCGCCTTGATGAGGTGAACATGTGACCCAAGTTTCATGAAAATCTTTCAAGCCGTCTTGGAGATATGGAGCGGACACGAAATAAAGCCTCAAACCTTTGACCTTCAAGCGTGACCTTGACCTTGACCCTATATTGTCGAGACACGGGTTCTGCACGTCGCCTTGATGAGGTGAACATGTGACCAAAGTTTCATTAAAATCCTTCAAGCCGTCTGGGAGATATGGAGCGGACACAAAATAAAGCCTCAAACCTTTGACCTTCAAGCGTGACCTTGACATTGACCCTATATTGTCGAGACGCAAGTTCTGCACGTCACCTTGATGAGGTGAACATGTGACCCAAGTTTCATGAAAATCCTTCAAGCCGTCTGGGAGATATGGAGCGGACACGAAATAAAGCCTCAAACCTTTGACCTTCAAGCGTGACCTTGACCTTGACCCTATATTGTCGAGACGCAGGTTTTGCACGTCGCCTTGATGAGGTGAACATGTGACCTAAGTTTCATGAAAATCCTTCAAGCCGTCTCGGAGATATGGAGCGGACACGAAATAAAGCCTCAAACCTTTGACCTTCAAGCGTGACCTTGACCTTGACCCTATATTGTCGAGACGCGGGTTCTGCACGTCGCCTTGATGAGGTGAACATGTGACCCAAGTTTCATGAAAATCCTTCAAGCCGTCTCGGAGATATGGAGCGGACACGAAATAAAGCCTCAAACCTTTGACCTTCAAGCGTGACCTTGACCTTGACCCTATATTGTCGAGACGCGGGTTCTGCACGTCGCCTTGATGAGGTGAACATGTGACCCAAGTTTCATGAAAATCCTTCAAGCCGTCTGGGAGATATGGATCGGACAAGATTTTGGGGACGAACAGACAGACAGACAGACAGACAGACAGACAGACATCAAGGACAAAAACAATATATCTCCCCTGTATACAGGGGGAGACATAATTAATTGAGACATTTTAGGGACAAAAAAGTGAATAAAGGAGATAACTCCAAATATAAGCATACATGTACTAGATGTATGTTTCTAGTATTACTCGAGTCTCTGGATCACAAGGTATAATTGGTGTCTTTTTGAAGTGAATCTACTACACAGAAACAAAGTTACGACCAATTAATGCAAAGGGTGACGGACACATGGAGAGACGATCCCTAAGTTTCTCCCTGATAAGTTTCAGATAAGTGACACAAAAATGTATACTAATCAGATGTCAAGATAAGGAGGGGTTTACAGCTCTTTTCCCCACAATATCTCTCTTATTATCCAACCAAACACTATGTTGTAGGTGCTCAAAAGAATCGTCTCGATGAGACGATTCTTTTGAGTACTCACAACATATTGTTAGCGGATCAAATAAGGATTTGAATACAAGCAAAACACTCCTTATCTAGAGCTCTGAATACTTTACCATGCGAATGGCACTTTTGTGTGTTCTTGCATAACATAATGATCTTCTTGACTTGGTAACGCTCTCATCAACCCAAAATCTCCAATTTTTACCTATATAAAGTAAACGGTATATTGCATCATCAATATTGAAAATGCATGCCATTTCTTACTAAAAAATACTGTCAAAATGAGCATACTCTCCTTTTCCAATAGTTTACAACTCTATAAATATCATACTGAAAATATCAAGTATACTGTTACCTCAGTGCAAAAGCAATTCTTATGAACAAGACGTTTCCCAAACAACCCTTTGCTTTGTCATAATTATTAAAATCAAATAAATAAACATTCTTTTTTGTTTAAATAGATGTGAATCCCAAATGTCCCAGTCGTCTGCTGCTATTGCGTCAAATGCAGATTAAATTTGAAAACATTGGGACAATAGGAGGACTAGCTCATAATTGTCAATTTCTCCTATTGCTACAATTATTTCATCTAAATTCAATTATAGTTCTTTCATTAATATGGAGATATTTTTGACTGAATGAATATCTTCAAAGTGGTAAGCTGAAGATTAAATTTTGTTCAATGTGAGAAAGGGTTATATTCATCACTTTCAATGCCTGCTTTCTGGATACTCAACCAGTATAGGCGTCAAATGAATAGGAAGAACCAAAAATGTTGGGAGAAGTGACTTCTCCCTCCAGGCAATTAGGGAGAAGTGGATGGACTGAAAAAGGAGAAATGATATTTCTTATGTCATTGATATCTGCATCAGAAAAGGATAAGTTCTAAAAAATGTTTCACAATGGACATAAAATTAATGAGTTTTAACCCTTTCCAACCTGCAGACGCACTTTGACGCAATAGCAGCAGACGACTTTTGAAAACATTGTGGCCGAAGGTGAAATTGTTCAAATAAACTTTATCTAACAATTAAGCTATTGTTTATAGAGATTTTTCAGGTTTTTGTCACTACGTTTTCAAAGTCGTCTGCTGCAGAATTGTTGTATTCGGGAAAGGGTTCATTAAGTGGACCACGATGTTCCTGTGCTCAGTGATTCTTTATACCAAACCAAACCCTCTCGTAAAACAAAAACAAAACAAAATCCATTACCTTTTCATGAGACATGAGGAGGACGTTTCTACATGCCAGATCTCTATGTATAAACCGCTTGGTTTCTAAGTAACACATTCCGGCAGCAATTTGAACACAGAAATCACATAACCCAGCTATCAACAGTCTGTCTTGCTCCTTTCTCAAATAACTTAGCAGAGAACCCAAAGGAGCCAGCTCTGTAACCTAATAAATAATCAGGAGAGGAACTTAACCCTTTCCCTCATATAGACGCTTTCTGACGCCTCTGCAGCAGACAGCTTTTTGAAAACATAGTAACAAAAGAAGAAATTGCACAAAACGTGCAATTTCTCCTTTTGTCACAATGTTTTCCACTTTTTGTCATAGGTTATCCATTCAATTATAGAGATTTTCCTTTATTTGACAAAATATGTTAAAAGTCGTCTACTACAGAATTGTCGTATTAGGGAAAGGGTTAATATAAAGCTAGAAGTATCTGCCATTTCAATCATTTTGTATTTTCTCTTATTTAGTGCTAAAAGTATGTTGTAAATCATTGAAATAAAATATGTTTAAACTAAACTAATAAATTAACATGGAATGATCTATGTACCTTTTATTGTTTAAGTTTGGTTTAACATCATTTATAACATTATTTATTAATATCATGCATCATTATACTTATCTATGATTCCTGGGTGGCTGACCCGTTTGTTTAAATGGTGTTATAAGCCGTCTTTAAGTTTTTTCAGCTATATTGTGGTGTTTCCTGGGTAATTTACCTGTACTACCGATGCACCAGTCATAATGCTATTAAGGAGGAAAGCCATTACTTCCATTATTTAACCCTTTCCCTCATACAACAATTCTGCAGCAGACGACTTTGAACATATGTTGTCAAAAATTAGAAAATCTCTATAATTGAATGGATAACCTATGACTTAAAGTGGAAAACATGTTGGCAAAAGGAGAAATCGCTTGTTTTGAGCAATTTCTTCTTTTATGTTTCAAAAAGCTGTCTGCTGCGAGGCGTCAGAAAGCGTCTATATAAGGGAAAGGGTTAAGTATTTGGTTTACAGCTCCCAAGGCACTAACATCTACATCATGAAGAAAGCTAGCGATGTCAATATTGGCAAGGTGGTGACATTAGTTTTGTGAATCAGATTGTTTTTCATCTACACTGGTAAGAATTGCCCTATGTATGGTTTTCATACATCACATCTTATGTTATTTGGGGGGTGGGGGGGATTTGGAAAAATTAAAGAGCATTACCATCATCAGGGGTGAGGAGAGAACAATTCCGTAAAGCCGTATAAGGTTTGAATGGTCCAGCTGATGCATTACATTCACTTCTTTCACAAAATCTTCAAAGGCACCTGCTTGCGCCAGCATATCATTTCTGAGCACTTTTACTGCAACAAGTTTCTGCAATTAAAATTTAAGTAGTTATGACAGATATGTGAAGGACTCACAATGCTGTCCAGTCCCACAACAAGGTCTGGACTTAATCTCAACCACAACTAGGACCAAGTTGTCATTTCTGAACAGTGCGGGATCAGATCAGCCTATGCATCTGAATCAAAAGAAGTCAACAGTAAGCAATATGTGAACAATGTAGATCATGATCTACACTGTTCACACAATTCAACTTGTACATTTACACATGGATGGGCTTATAGTCTGATCATCTTTGTGGATGAAACATATATGTAGAGTTGTCACGCATACAGAGAAGACGGATCAAACTTTTAAAAACCCACTTTCTCACATACACTAATACTGTAGGAGAAATTCCTCACTATGAGCAATTGCTCCTTAAGTCATAATGTTTTTAAAAGTCATCTGCTGCAGAGGCGTCAGAAAGCGTCTGTATGAAGGAAAGGGTTGAAATTGAGGGGTAACACAAAATACTTCATGTTGCAGGTCCTCTAAAGAATCTCCTCTCTTAAATTATTAATTAAATACTCATAACATAGATTTTAGATTAAGTAACAGGTGGGATATTTTTGGAAAAGACCAGTTATATCTTTCTTAATTTTTCCCTGTATACACCAGAGACTACTTTCAATCATCTAGAAACAAATTCTCTCCTATCTCTGGTGAGGGAGTAAAAGAGTATTATCCACAGTTGCCTGGGACAAATGGAGCATGAAATACAGGTGAGAGAGAAAGCAAGGAAAAACACAGTGTTAATTGAAAGACCAATTTAGAATAACTTAAAATACCATTGAAAATGGCATTTGAGCCGTCTCGCGAGAAAACCAACATTGTGGACTCACATGCCGCGCAGTCTAACCCGGACAGACAATTTTCGCCACCTGTAGATTTTCTGTTTCAGGAATCATTACTCTATAAATCTATCTCCCTGGGACTGATATGTTGGCCCGGATCAGTCTGAGCAGGCTGATCTGCGTTGATACATTACATAGAGGCCATAATGTTGGTTTTCTCGTGGAACGACTCATTTAACTTCAATGAACTACTATACTTCCCTCCTTTGTGATCAGTGTTAAGGAAATAGCATTACCTATAATGCATCAGTATCAGAATGTACTGGTAAATCACTCAGGGAATGCCATGATATAACTCAATTTCAGAAAATATTGTTGAAAGCAGGGTAAAACATCTTTCAGACATATTAATTACCTTTGCTCCGGAAGGAGTTGTCCAATCTCCTTTTCTAACCACGCCAAAACTTCCATTGCCTATTTTCCCGTAAATAAAAATTGACGTCTCTGCTATGAGACATGTCAACGCCTGCTCATTATGGACCGTCAGTCGCGGAGAAGCGTCGCACATCTTCTTGCTCACTATTTTTTCTGGTGCTCTTGGTAAAATCTGGAAATAGTAGTCACATTAGGTAATTTTGTCCAAGTTTCTGTACTCAAAATACGATTTTATATTTTGCAATATGTAATGTCTATATATTGAGACTATAGGTAATTACGAGTCTAGTGGCGTCTATGATTTTGGTATTCTTAAACCCTTTCCCAGAAACAGAGGCATTTTAATGACTCTGAGGCATACAGTCCTTAAAACAATGTGGCAAATGGAGAAATTACTCCTTTCACCACAATGTGTTCAACTTTATTCAATAATTGTTTTTTCATTTATAGAGTTTCCATATTTTTACCTAGATGTTTACTATGTCATCTGCTGCATACTTTCTGTGTGAGAAAGGTTTAAAGCTTTTCCACAAACAACAAATCTGCAGCAGATGACTTTGAAATCATCTAGGTAAAAACACGAAAAATATCTATAAATTAAGGTAAAATTACTGAAAATAAAATAAAAACACTGTGGTAAGAGGAGAAATTGCTTGTTTTGAGCAACTTTTCCTTTTGTCATTATGTTATCAAAAGTCGTCTGCTAAAGAGGCGTCAGAAAGCATCTACATGCGGGGAAAGGGTTAACAGTGCATGGATGTGCTACCCTTTCAGATATTTGTATATGAAAACATCCAACAGCTCACTAGATTCTTCACTGTATGCGGATACAACAAGATCTCCCTAATGGCCAGGTGCAGCTGATATTGTGGTACATAAAATATCAACACTCGCCCACATACAACAAGTCTGCAGCAGACGACTTTGAAAACATACCAGAAAAAAATGAAATCATGGTGTTTTGAGCAATTTCTTCTTTTGTCAACATGTTTTCATGAGCAAAAGGGCGACATGCAATATATCTGACTTTGAAAAGACCTAGGATAAATTATGGATAATCTCTAAAAGAAAAAGTTTGGTTATTGAAAAGAGTTGAAAACATTGTGACAAAATGAGGATCATCTGCTGTAGAGGCGTCAAAATGATTCAACATGTGAGAAAGATACAAATATACATGAATAACATCCCCGAATCTTATACACTGCTCTAGGATCAACCTACGACAGTAGATCGGGGAGAGTTATTTATCAGTATGGCTTGAGTTATTACACCACAAAAGAAATCCTCAACCCTTTTCAACATACAGACACTTTCTAATGCATCTGCAGTAGACGACTTTTGAAAACATTGTGACAAAAGAAGAAATTGCCAAAAGGAGAATTCCTTTTGCCATAATGTTTAACTCTTTTCAATAATTTAACTTTCCCTTATAAAGATTTTCTATAATATTGCCTATATGCTTTCAAAAATGTCTGTTGCTGATTTGCTGGATGTGGGAAAGGGTTAAGCCTAATAGAATATGTATATGCTGATATATATGTTAAGATATTTATATTATATCATCAACAATGTCTTCAAAGATTTTCGTCTGCAGAGGCATCTGAATTTGTCTGTATTGAGAAAAGTAAGTGGTAAGAATTTCAATTCACAATCGATGGAAAGTCTAAATATAATAGAATTTATCTCCGGGTTTTCCTTGTTACAAATTTCCAAACTTTCAAAAGTTCCTGTTCCACTTTTGCTTGTCTTTTTCCCGCTTAACAGCAATGCATGACTCTTAACCCTTTCCCACATATAGACGGTTCTGAGACCTCTGCAGCAGACAACCTTTGAAAACATTGTGGCAAAAGGAGAAATTGCTCATTATGAGCAATTTCTCCATTAGCCACAATGTTTTCAACGCTCTCAATATTTATACTTTCAATGATAGATGATTTTCATAATACTGCCTATATGTTTTTAAGGTTGTCTGCTGCAGATATGTCATATCAATTATTGCTATGGTTTTACAAATATCTTGCCTTATCAAGGATTCCTTTCTTCCTTATGCTCATCTTTTTCCGCTTTACAGCATCCAGCAGGCGTCTCACGGCCGGCTTACCCATTCCTATCTTCTCCAGGTCTTCAACTTTCACATATTCAAAATGGGAAATCCTGAAAGGTATAAGCAAAGATAAAAGGAAAACGGGAAAACATAAATTTGTTTTCACAATTTTGAGACTTTCCATAATAAATTGTTTGTTTGTAGTCAAAATATAAAATCGCATTTAAGAACAGGTATCTGAACTAATTACTAATCAATAATCCAGTTTCATATGATCTGAGTTAAATTTAATGGTTGTACATTTACACCAAACTGTCAAACAAAGCAGTGCATGGTCAGATTCCAGATTCCTTGTAATATATATGAGCCATTACAAGAGAAAACCAACATGTATCGACCCGGATCAGCCTAAGCATGCTGCGCAGACTAGCCCAGAAAGACGCTTTTCGCCTCCTATGGATTTTCTGTTTCAGGAACCATTACTATAAACCTCTATCCACCGGAGTCTTAATGATCCAGAATGATGTATCAGGCAAAGTCCATAATATTGGTTTTCTCGCGGAACGGCTTGTATAAGTTTGATTGACTACATGTACTATGATGTACATAGTACTTTTGAATAAGCAATTTCTCCTTTTTCACAATGTTATAATTAAATTTAATATTTTATAGATTTTCTATAATTTTCAATTTCATAAGATATTTTCAAAGTTATCTGGTGAAGATTTGTTGTATGTGGAAAACCCAATTATGTGGGTTCATAAAATGTTAAAGAATCTTCTCACTGACTGGTTTTTTTAAGGGTGATATTAGTGATATTCAGACTTTAGACAATGAAATTTGCATCTTATCAAAAGCTATTTGAAATACTGTGAATAAGGTTTACCTTGTGACCTGCAGGTCATCCCGTAGTTTACAGAAGAACTGCTCCAACTGGACCTCCGTTAACAGTTCATATAACCATTCTTGCCCTTCTGTGTCCTCCATGGTTTGTATCTGTAAAAACAGGGAGACCTTAACCCTTTCTCTCATATGACAATTCTGCAGCAGACAACTTTGAACATATTTGTCAAAAAATAGAACAACTCTATAATTAAATGGATAACCTATGACTAAAAGTGGAAAACATTGTGGCAAAAGGAGAAATTGCTAATTTTGAGCAATTTCTTCTTTTGTCACTATGTTTTCAAAAAGCTGTCTGCTGCAGAGGCGTCAGAAAGCGTTTATATGAGGGAAAGGGTTATAAGGTGGAGGGAGAGTTACATATGTCAAACACAGAAAATTAACAACTGCCGTTACATACAAATTCAGAGGCTTTGATAAGAAGCAGTTAACCTTTTCCTATCTGCAGACAAATTTTGAGGCATATACAGCAGACAACTTTTGAAAACATTGTGACAGAAGGAGAAATTGCTCAAAATGAGCAATTTCATCTTTTGGCATGACTGTTTTCAAAGTCGTCTGCTGTAGATTTGCTGTAAGAGGAATAGGGTTAACAGATATATGTGAATATGTCCTTCATAGTTTGAATGTGTAAATAAAGAGATACCTAGATAAGGTGGAGGGAGAGCAAATACAAATGTATGTCAAACACAGACAACTAGCAACTACATTCAAGTTCAGTGGCTTTGAAAGAAACAAATATTTACAGGTCTATGAATCAGGTTATCTCTCTGATTGACCCTTTCACATTAGCAGATGCATAATCAGCAGACAACTTTTGAAATAATTGTGGCAAAAGTAGAAATTTATCAAAATAAGCCATATGTTTCATCTTGAAGCATTTCAAAGTTGTCACCTGAAAATGTTATTGTATTCGGAAAAGGGTAACCATTAAGCAATTAAACCCTATACTGTTCATACTAAAAATAATTGTCTCATTGTCATGGTTCTTTTGAGTATCCACAATATATGTTTTGAAGGTCTGATGATGATTTTGGAACAATTATAAGAAATATGTCTCTTATCTTGAAGTCTGCAAATTACAAGACAGAATACACATATTAACCCTTTCCCTCAAATAGAAGCTTTCTGATGCCTCTGCAGCAGACAGCTTTGTTAAAATATGACAACAAAAGAAGATATCGGTCAAAACACGCAATTTCTCCATTTCCCACAATGTTTTCATCTCTTTTCAGTAATTATACCTACATTTAACCCTTTCCCTCATATAGACGCTTTCTGACGCCTCTGCAGCAGACGGCTATTTGAAAACATAGTGACAAAAGAAGAAATTGCACAAAACGTGCAATTTCTCCTTTTGACACAATGTCTTCCACTTTTAGTCATAGGTTATCCATTCGATTATAGAGATTTTCTATTTTTTGACAAAATATGTTTAAAGTCGTCTGCTGCAGAATTGTCGTATGAGGGAAAGGGTTAAAGAGCTTTTCCATGCTTTTCCCAAGATACTTTCAAAGTTGTATGTGGGAAAGGGTTAAATGGGATCAGTTGCAATAGTTTTACTACACAAACAATATTTAACCCTTTCATATATATATATATGCAACAAATCTTCAGCAGATGACCTTACATTGTCTTGACAAAATAAGACAATTATCTCAACAAATATGAGTTTAATTATCATGTTTTCAAACATTGTCTGCAGCAGATATATCCAAAATGGAATGCGACAATGGTGCCATCATTATTACTATGAGTACTCTGACTGCATAATGAAAACAACATAATTGAGGATCGGTACATCTAGTACTGTAGTGGGAAAATTGACTGTCAAACCCATCTGTGCCAAAACATCTTGGAAACTTTGGTTAAAATTGTGCTTTAGGGATGGAAATAAATTAATCAGCAAGTCAGATTGTTGCCCTGTTGATTCATGCTAATTAAACATTTCCCACATGCATAAGCATTTGACACATTTGCAGCAGACTACTTTTGAAATCATTGTTGCAAAAGAAGAAATTGAGTTTTTCCATATTTTGACTTATAATATGTTTATAAAGTCCCCTGCTGCAAAAAATTTTTAATGTGGGAAATGTTAATCAGTAATATATGAGCCGTTCCGCGAGAAAACCAACATTATGGCCGCGCACTGATCTGGGTCGACACATTCCACCTTTGGGGGATACAGGTATAGAGTAATGATTGCTGAAACAGAAAATACACAGGAGGCGAAAAGTGTCTGTCCGGGTAAGCCTGCGCGCCATGCTTAGGTTGATCCGGGTCGATACTTTAGTCCACAATGTTGGTTTTCACGTGTGACGGCTTATATATATGCATGTTCATTAAATCTAGCAACCATGTTGGTGTGTGTAAAATGCATTTTCCCTTAATTACAATAGCTCTCTTATTACATTACCATTAATATGCTGTAGGTACTCAAAAGAATAATCTGAGTCAGTGATTAAGTCACTCAATAAGTGCCAACAACAAGGAATTCATGTCATATTAAAGTGTCATGATTATTCTTAGTTCCTCGCATCTTTTTACCCTTTCCCACATACAACAATTCTTCAGCAGACGACTTTGAAAACATATTGACAAACATTTGAAATACCTCCATAAATGAGAGTTTAATCTTTAGATATAGTTGAAAACATTGTGACAAAAGGGGGAATTGTTCATCATGAGAAATTTCTCATTTTGCCACAATGTTTTCAAAAGTCGTATGCTGCAGAGGCGTCAGAAAGCGTCTATAAGTGGGTAAGGGTTAATACGGGTAAACGATGTTTCCCGTCAATAGGTAATGTGTATGAACTTTGCAAAACTTTGCTATACCGTCTTTCCAAAAATTGTGTCCAGAGTGGATTTTTCGATGCAATCACGATTCTGCTACGTTTTGATTGGATGAAAAGAAAATAACGATACAAAAATAACTTCTAGAGGAAATAATTAAATATGATAATACGTACTTGATACAGGAACGAGCACAATCAATTTTATGTGTGATAATTTCCGTTTAATAACACTCGTCGTCTATTTCTAAAACGAGTTCAAATAATAACTCATAAGGGTTTTTTGACTTTCCGGAAGTTACAAATCCAAATTCCTGTAATATGACGTCATTCTATTAATAAGCGTAACACAAATGATGAATAAATGACCAAAAGGAAAACGACAGAAAGTATAGGAAACGCTAGTTTGACTTGTCACAAATGAAGTTCCGTAAATTATGGAATCGTTTTATTTGAAGTACTTTATGAAGGGCAAGTTGATTATTTGTTGTACCCGTCATCAAAATATCATGGATTTAAAATCTTGGCTATATTTTAAAGTTAAATATAAGCTTAACCTGATGATGATTTTTATTTTCTTTGCTTAGGTTGGTAGGACTCGTAATTGACGTAAATAGCTGATCGTGCTGCAAGCATGGGGCTAATTGCAGTTCGCAGGGAATTATTTACCGATCACGAAAGTTAATAAATGTTTACCCGAAATAGGTAGCACCTATACTCATATTATTCTGACCGTTTTATTGTGTGACTTTGTAGAAGCAGTCAACTGTGAAGATACAAACTATTTTGTGATGTCTAAAGATAAATTTAGTCCACAGATGGAAAGTATTGTTATGTTTAGGCCATGAACATCGGATACATGTGTATAATATGATAGCCTAAACGCCCCTTATCTGAAGCTCTGAATTACATATATATATGTATAATATGAACTAGTAAGTTCTCTTGCTAGCCAATCATTGGTACTGACTGGACTGGGTCGATTTTTGAGTACCCACGATCTGTCACAATTGTAACCGGCCACGGCAGGTTCGATTTAGGATACAACACGACAACAGAGAAAGAATGCTAGTTTATACTTTTAGTAAGTGTTGGCTTTTACGCATAGCCAAAACAGGACAAATGTACACAATAACGACACATACAACTAAATAATAATATAGAACATAATAGAGGGGAAATCAGAAATAGAGAGAGAGAGAGAGAATGCTCAGAGTGGTAAGCTAGTTAGGTAAACGTTACCTTTGGAGCTAGTCACAACTGGGAAGAGAACAGAAAGAGACAGGCCTTATATAGTACAGAATACCTTGTGGATACACAAGAATCACAAGAATCACAATAATCACATGAACCATGCATACCACAAGTAAATAAGGCAAGCATACGTGTAGTAACTAGAAGAGTCATAAGAAAAGGTAGAGGCATGTATATGTACGGTGGCTTCAAGAATCCGCTCCCGTTACATTCCCCCTTTCTTAAGATCCAATGTTTAAATAAACATTGGTCAAAAGAAACTGAGATGTAGAAGATTATAAAGAATTAATACGACTACAAGTATTGAATCACAATTCCGGTAGAGGGTAATATATATGAATTTTGAAAAACACATAAGAAACACTGAATAGTATCACTATGGAAAGTTAATTTCTTTTACTTCTTAAAAGTTCTGTGGCTGCTATTTGGTAATATTTCATGGGATTCCGAAACCGGACAGGTCATAGGAGAATAAATCCAGCGAGGCCTTGCATCTCTGGTGAAAGACTCGTAAATATAGTTGTTTTTAGATGAAATAGGTCAGATAAAACATTTGAAGATTTCTCAGCCCGGACATTACAATTCCTGAGATGAATCCCATCATAGGAACACATTCCTAAGCTGCCAAAGAAGGTCAGGCCATACATGAGATGAAGGAGTGATCATTTCCTTTTAATACTCGTGTTCTGCCTTCGATGCGGTAATGACCTTATCTTATCTAGTATTTATTGTAACCCATTCAACCAAAACAACTACTTTCCAGGTTGATTAAATTATGAAGTCTATATGAACTAACATCAGCATGATCATTCAAAATGAAGAACTGCTGCTGTACTGTGTTGTATCCTGGTCACGGCACCAAAATGTAACCGGCCACGGCAGGTTCGATTTAGGATACAACACGACAACAGAGAAAGAATGCTAGTTTATACTTTTAGTAAGTGTTGGCTTTTACGCATAGCCAAAACAGGACAAATGTACACAATAACGACACATACAACTAAATAATAATATAGAACATAATAGAGGGGAAATCAGAAATAGAGAGAGAGAGAGAGAATGCTCAGAGTGGTAAGCTAGTTAGGTAAACGTTACCTTTGGAGCTAGTCACAACTGGGAAGAGAACAGAAAGAGACAGGCCTTATATAGTACAGAATACCTTGTGGATACACAAGAATCACAATAATCACATGAACCATGCATACCACAAGTAAATAAGGCAAGCATACGTGTAGTAACTAGAAGAGTCATAAGAAAAGGTAGAGGCATGTATATGTACGGTGGCTTCAAGAATCCGCTCCCGTTACATTATATAGACTTTTTGAGTAGAACGAAAGATATTGGGGGCGTAAAGCCGTTTACATCTCGTTATCTAGACCTCTGTCAGTTATTTAAATCTGACATAAACACGGAAGATAGGATTAAAACCCTAACAAAATTACTTGGAGTTACCGGTATTATTAACTTTTAGACTTGCATCGTCCGCTAAATATTCATCATTCGGGAATCTGAACGGACTACTTACCAATCCTTCGATTTAGAGAAACATGACGGGTGGAACAAAAAAAATGACATTTTACACTCCTATCGGAAGTTTACAACTGACAAAACGGTGAACAGTCTAATTGTATCCTGGATAATTAGTCCTACATATCGTGGTTTAAATCATATATCCCTCTTTCAGCGGGAGTCTCCCGGATTTTCAATTGATGAATTTTACTTACCTCGGATTTTCCCTTTCTTCTTAGGAACTTTTTATTTGTAATTATTAGACATGAAAACGCATCATCCGTATTTCAGCGGCTTCTAGCGATTTGGCTATCTTTAATACCAGCTAAAGTTCTATTGGCATAATGCTAGAGGGGCTAAACTTCCAATGTATTGTCAGAAGATGCATTTAGGTTTATATAACATCAGAGACCAATTTAACCCTTTCCCTCATATAGACGCTTCCTGTCGCCTCTGCAGCAGACGGCTTTTTGAAAACATAGTGACAAAAGAAGAAATTGCTCAAAACGCGCAATTTCTCCTTTTGCCTTAATGTTTTCCACTTTTAGTCATAGGTTTTCCCATTAAATTATAGAGATTTTCTATTTTTTGACAAAATATGTTCAAAGTCGTCTGCTGCAGAATTGTCGTATGAGGGAATGGGTTAAATGTCTCTGACAACAAACATGCTGACCTCGAAGGCTCCGGTGAGACTGTGTGGATGGTGCGAAGGCTCACCTGAATCTTCACTATATGCCGATACATTTTAAAATAAGACCGCAAAACGATAATTTATAAATGTATCATATATCCATAGAATCACCAAAATAGGGTTTTATGCCGAGAAGTCAGGCTCGATTAGGCTTTTTTAGGGAAGCCACCTTTATGCTTTCAAGGTCGCACATTAGCTTCACATGACTGATCCATAGGCCTACACCACTCTCGTTATTCTACATTTCCCCATCATTTAGTATAACATTTCCCCCAGACGTTCAGTTGGCTGAATAAATTACTGAATATTCTTTTATTTGATTGTTTGTATGGTGTTTTACGCCGCTTTCAACTATTTATCACGGCGTTTCCTGGGTAACGGTTACCAAATACTACTGGTCCATTTGTCCGGACACCGGTGAGTCAGTCGTAATGTAGACCCCACAACCCAGGAGGTAAATATATTACTAGAACAGTTTTTGAAAGAGAATAGCTGTTTCCATCAGATTCATGTGTATTTTCTTAATGCGTCGTTAGATATTGGTTCGACATGGTTAATGAAGTGTTACCATGGCAAGGTATTTTTAATTTCCTGGCAGGGCTTTATAACACATATATATATGAAGAAAACACTAACTATTCAAAAGGAAGAAAGTACCTCTAATGTCATTACCAAGGTATATGCCTGTAGCCTTTGTTGAAGTTGCATGTATATTCTTCCTAGATGCGCATGCATCAAAACAGGACTTCCGTCCGTCCATTGTCAGCCGGGGGCCGTCTGAAATCGTTGGGTAGATTTGTCCTTTCTGAACGAGTGTGGGAATTGAGTCAAATTAGGAGAGTGAAAATGGCTGCTAGATATACTTTTTTCAAATACAGTCCAACCTGTGTTTAAAGACCATCCATGGGAAGAGAACAGCGGCTGGTCTTTGTTCACAGGTGGTCTCTAATTACAGGGTTATTTATTCAGAAAATGAGTAATTGGGAAATTAAAAGAGTAGTTGCTTTAGACAGGGAATTGCAAAACAAAGGTGGTCTTTGCACAGGTTCGACTGTATACATATATATATAAACATCCACACAATACCTATACAAGTATATATTTGTCAACATTTGCTTGTTTAAATGTACAATTCTACGTTTAAGAGACCTCGCAATAACCTTTGGATCCTTCTGTATTTAGAAACAGAAGGCTCGCTCGCCTTGCGAAAATGGTGTTTCAACGGAATATTCATCACACACTTACTCACTGTCGGAGTTCGCGGTTTCACTCTGAGTCATACCAAAGTAATTTAAAAAAAGGTAGCAAATATCTTTCTTTCTTCGCTCGAGCTAAATATTGTTCGGATGAATCTAATGTTAGTGTCAATATATTACCGGCTGATTTGTAAATGGTTAAAAGTCTTGTTACACTAAAAACACAGTTGAAAGCCACTTTAAAAACCAAGCAAACAACAAAACGGTGTTATTTAAGTTTTTAATGGAGTCCTATTTAAACGCGTGGAAAGGGTCATTAATCAATGGTCAATGTCAGTTTCCCACATTAAAATTTGATCAGTCAGCCGTTGAAAAAATTACCCCTGGGGTCAATCAAGTTTTCAACGAGGTTAAAATTTACACAGGCTTTCCGTATAACTTAAAGCTTTCAAAAATATCTGTCTGATGATGTTCCCGTATAGTCTGTAAGTAATGTAATTAATGGAAGTGGCAGGTAGCTCCAGACTAGTTCGCATACAGTTTATATTCCCTCTTTTACCGCAATGTACAGTAAAATCTTGTTTAGACATATGTTATTGCCATATAAATAATACACAAGATGACATACAACATTTAGTATGCATATGACAAAAGGGTTAGACTACAAGTTCTAACAAATTAGATTTAGTCTGTCCCCCTTTGATAGGCATATACAATTACTGGTTAGGACCAATATAATTGAAATCAGACCGAAATGCTTCACTGTACAAAAGCATACGTTTATGCCTGGCTTCAATGAAATTGGATTAGAACGTACGTGTAATCACTGTGGACTTTTTTGAAAGAATTGTGCGATATATAGGAGCCGTGTCTGGCGACTGTGGTTTTGACATCATTTAAATTACATAAACGTAAAACAAGTGGTGCTACGCTTCTATTTGTTTTTGTTAGAAGACGCATTAAAGTCTGTTTATCAAAAAGGCAGACAGTGAAGTCTCTGTTGAAGGTAAATTGCCGAGCACATATTTGTATGATAAATTATATTCTGTAAATGAATAGCAACCTCGTCCGGAAATCACCGAGCACATTTGTGGTGTTCTCCCTTTTTTAACCCTTTCCCTCATATAGACGATTTCTAACGCCTCTGCAGCAGACGGCTTTTTGAAAACATAGTGACAAAAGAAGAAATTGCTCAATACGAGCAATTTCTTTTTTTGCCACAATGTTTTCCACTTTTAGCCATAGGTTATCCCTTTCCCTCATATAGACGCTTTCTAACGCCTCTGCAGCAGACGGCTTTTTGAAAACATAGTGACAAAAGAAGAAATTGCTCAATACGAGCAATTTCTTTTTTTGCCACAATGTTTTCCACTTTTAGCCAATCAATTATAGAGATTTTCTATCTTTTGAGAAGATATGTTCAAAGTCGTCTGCTGCAGAATTGTCGTATGAGGGAAAGGTTTAATCTGAACAAAAATAAATACAGTCAACTCTGTGTTAAAGGTAAAATGTGTTACAAATTATCCTGCTGAATTCCTGCAACTTGTACCACAAGTTCATGCACATTAATGGAGCAGTCTTTGCTACAAAGTGACAACTCAGTAACGGACAATTTAGATCAATTTTAGACTTCACGAATGTGCAGGGTGATCTTAATCTATGTCATTTGCAATTGTTGTTTAAAGAAACGTATAGCTGTATGTACAAAAACCACTTGAATGCGGCAAACACTCTGTCTGGTTCACAGTTTCTAACTTTTAATATTAAATGACCTGTATTTAACGACCGCTTTGTATATAAATATCATGTTGTAATTTCCCTCGTGGTTAACAGTTCTTTGATGTAATTAGCGATACCATGGAGCAGACCCGCGGAACATAACAACCATTGAAGACCAATGCAATTGGAACTGTCCCTTTATCGGGGAGGGGGGAGGGAATCCCTTCTTAACGACCACCTATTTATAAAGGCCATGTTGGCGACTGCTTAATACAGAATTGACTATTCTTTGATTTGAGTCCTGTTCACGCTTACAGACACCAGCCTCGCGGGAAAAAACCCAACAGCCAGCGAAGAAGCGGGATATTTGCAATGACCACTGAACTATTGATTGAAAGCATTTTAACAGATCTGATACATATTTCATTAGATTAGACAGATTAGAAACCCCCGCGTACACTCATTTAATGGTCTGCTGATCAATTAACGTGCGAGAATAAATTGATTACATCAACTCTTTCCACGTCCTCTGCAGCAGATGTTTTTTTATAAAACAATGTAACAAAAGGAAGAATTGCACATTCTAAGCAGTATCCTCTTTTGCCTCACCGTTTTGAAACTTCAATATTTATACTTTAATAGGTTTGTTTAAAGTCGTCTGCTGTAGATTTATTGGGCGTGGTAAAGGGTTAAGATATAACTCACAGATAAATGAAAAAAAAAAGTTCTCTTCATCCTCTAGCAAAATTAATGTTGATTTGTTTATTCATTTCCCTTATATTTTGCATCAGAGCTCTCCCAAACTAATTAACTAATACAAAATAAAATGTATTGTAAATGTTTAACTGACTTAGCTCTACTAAATAACTACGAATTAATTGAACTTGGCCAATATCTATGACGAATTACAGTTTGTTCAATATTTCAGATATGTGTACGAATTAATTTCAAAGGGATGTGCAGCGATACAATGCATGTGTCAGACCTACGTACGAATATCAGTAGAGTAGAAATAAAACAAAATGAGAAAACCCCCGTAGGGATAATTGACGTGACGTCATCCTTCACAATGTGTACACATACATGTACACCTGCACACATTACGTAAGGAAATCACCATGCCTACAGCAAATGACACGTGATTTGATCAAATATAACACCAGTGACGATACATTACTGTAATTTTCATCGAAGACCATACATGTTATACACAAGAGAAAGTTGATGCAAGGCATCAATGTCGCCGGAAAAGACTGCATTGATTTATTTATGTATTCTTGACTTTCCTTAGTCTATTCAAAAATTAGGAACGTAGAAATGAAAACATTTACTTATAAATTTTATATTCACCTATACATTAGGGTATCTATAAAAAATTAACGAAATGTGTACACATTTATCTTGGCTTAAATTTAATTTTGCTGTTGTTACTTATTTAAATAATAGTATTCATTCATATAATTTCAATGTTTGTCAATCTTATTCGAATCACAAGGTAAATATCCTGGTATTGCTTTAAAGGGAGGTAATTTGAAGAAAACAAAAGTCTTCAAAAGGAGAAATATATCAGCATTACCGTCTACAGTTTAAATTGTTCTATTGTTTGTGGATTTAAAAATGTTCTTTTTTTCTTATTTCTACATGTACAACGAAATATTGCGGCTTCTCTTTGACGCTTTGCGTCAAACATTCGTCTTGTACTTGTCTAAAATAAAATAATATCACTCGCTTTTTCATATCGAAATGCGCATGCGCGAAAATCGATGTTAAAGGTCACGAACCTACACAACAGAATAGGGTCTATATTTAGCTTAGAAACAGTTCCTACTTTAGATATTCATGGATTAACATTATTAAATGAATTCTACACAAATCAAGACATCTCTGTCTTGATTTGTGTAGAACTACATTTAATAATGTTAATCATTGAATATCTAAAGTAGGAACCTGTTTCTAAGCTAAATATAGACCCTATTCTGCTTGGTGTTGGTTCACGTCTTGAAGGGACCACTTTTGTCTTCGTAAATAAGACAAAAAACTTAAATGCGAGTGAAATAAAAAAAAACAGCAAACATTAAAAAATCGGAATATTTATTTCATTTTAGATGTGTCATTTATTAGTGTTCGTAAACAACCACAATTGTAATATGTTCAAATCATCTAGATTTGTTTCTTTCTAATAATAAGCCGCCCTCCCATGTGATTTCCGAAAAGCTATTAAAAATAGAAGTCGCGGGCTTCTGCCCGGCGACTAATAATTCATTCACCATTGAAACTTTCAAGACGACCCCTCCTCTGCTATGTGGATCATTTTCACGTGTGAAATAATTCCAGTATACCCACTTTTAGACGCATACTATTATTGACGCATCTGCAGCAGACGACCTTTGAAAACATTGTGGCAAAAGCAGAAATTGCTCATAAAGATCAATTTCTTCTTTTGCCAAAATGTTTTGAACTGTGTTAAAAATTATACGAGATTTTCTATAACTACTAGATCGTTGAATGCTGCGGATTTGTCGAATGTGGTAAAGGGTTACAGTAGGACAAGGGTGAACAAGAAGCCTCCGGTCATTGTTAAAAATAGTGTAACAATATATCGAGGGCTTGGCGTGAAACGGTTGTAACCTAAAAATCTAAAGACCTATTTTGAAAACCCTGGTTTAGGGGCAATTTTGACTCCTTTGTAAACAATGCAAATTTAGGTGCCATTGCTCAGAACGAGCAATGGCACCTAAATGTACATTGTTTACCAAGAAAAATGATTTAACGCTTACAAAGACATCACGGAGAGGTTATTATTATTAACTTTGATAAAAAAACATACCAACTTTAGTTACAACCGTTTCACACCAAGCCCTCGATATTCTCTGTATGTACAGTATCTCATTTTAATTTTTGTATTATTTAAAAGCACATTTTATGAGGAAAGAAAAAATACCAAACATAATATGAGCGATGCTCCAGGAAACCTAGTCTGGTTCCCGACTTCCTATGATACGCAGTAATAAGGAGAAGGAATTCCAGACTACAGGAAACCTAGTCTGGTTCCCGACTTCCTATGATACGCAGTAATAAGGAGAAGGAATTCCAGACTACAGGAAACCCAACTAAACTGTAATTATTACACGTAAATCTGAGTGGTCCATTTATCCTGACATTAGCCCCGCAACACTGAGCGCCAAGGAGGGCGGCCATTACTACCAGTTTTAAAGTATTTGGTATGACCTGACGGGGAATCGAACCCGCGACCTCCCGCACCTGAGGCGGTTCACTCTACGAGGGGCATTCAATAAAGTATTAACTTATACCCCTCGTTGATGCGGAATCTGTAACCAAAGCACCATCGAATATTTGCAATTATGTTGATACGGGCCCAACAGTAGTGTCGTCTACTCTTCTGCAACAACACAACATGCTAACGAATGCCTTTCTAAAGTTCTTGTTCCAAATACCGTAATATATCCAGTTAGTGCAGGATTGTATAACACCTAACAAAAACAGAAACTCTCTTGCACATATTGTAATGGTATTGACATTGTCTTCGTTTTCTATGAATATTAAGTCACCGATCAGCAATGGTAACCAGCATACAACAAACGTCACATGAACAATTATCATAAGTTTGGTTCTAGCAACGGCGCTACCAGGACAGTTCTTGTTCACGGTACTCTTACAAATTGCTCTTAACACAAACACGTATAGTATCAGATCTAAGAATAAAATTATAACAATAACAGCATCAGCAACCGCATAAAAGCTTCTTGACATGATGGCGGTATTCCAGCACGGCATGTCTTTGTCATACGCCCCGTATCCATCTAAATTATTATCTAAGAACTGAGAAGAACTTATCAATAACGATAGTACCCAAATTACAATGATGACAGTCCATGAACGTCGTCTACTTTGTGATTTAACTCTATGAGTTAACGGAAACACAATCGCCAGAAAACGATCAATTGATATAAGGGTAAGAAATAAAACAGACGATCCCATGGATAATAGAACTAACACGAAACGAGAAATACAGAAATATTTGTATCGTTTAATTTCCGGGAAAATATCACTTAGTGGATACAAAAGCATGGCGAATCCTATTAACAGGTCGGATACTGCCATATTTACAATAAACTTGTACATAGCTTTACCATGGAAGTATCTAAATCTGATATAACTGATGATGACCAAGGCATTGCCGAAGAAGGCAGGTAATACACAAATGGACATCACGCATATGACAGTCGTTTTAACAGTAAGGTTTTCCAAACACTCTCTTGTTATGTTAATAGTCGGTGATCCTCTGTCTAAGTTTGACGGCATGGTGTCATCCGAATGTGTCCAATTCATCCTGCAAAAGAAAAAGCAACACGTGAGCTGTCCCGCGAGAAAACCAACATTATGGCCTCTGCGTAATGTATCGACCCAGATCAGCCTGCGCAGTTTGAGCAGACTGATCCGGGTCGACATATTCCGTCTCATTGGGATAGAGGTAAAGTGTAATGATTCTTGAAACAGAAAATCCACATAAGGCGAAAAGTGTCTATCCGGGTGAACCTGCGCGGCATGCTTATGCTGATCCGGATCGATACTTTACGCGGAGTCCACAATGTTGGTATTCTCGCGGGATGGCTCATGTTTTTAACGTTTTTTTAGTTAGACTTCGGGAGTATTGACTTTAATTTACACTGAACATTGATAAGTGATTGCGTTACCGGGCGACAACACGTTTGCTATTCGTTGATAACTTTCACGATGTTTAGAATAGGATTAATAAAGGGTTAAAACAGTGACTTTATAACCCTGTAAACATGTATTGTGATTTTAGAAGGCTTTAATCAATTGCCTTATAAACATCAACATTTTGGTTTCCTTATCGCCACCAATTGTAGAGCAAACCCAATTTTTCTTGTTTATTTCAGTCAGCGTACTGGAATATACAAATAGATTCCAAAACTACATAAGCACTTAATAAAACATTTCTTAATCGCATATGTGGTAATAATCCTATATAAATAAAACGCACAATCGGTTTTCCAGCAGATATGTCTCTTATCGTTGTTGTACTGCTCTTAAAATTGACACGTTTTTGTGCTAAGAGTCATTTGTAAGAGTAGTGCGATCGAGAACTGTCCTAGTAGCGCTGTTGCTATAGAACCAAACTTATGACCATTGGTTAATGTTAGGTTTATGGTGTGCTGGTTACCGTGGTTGATTACAGATTCATGCCAATAGGAAACAATAACGATACAAATACTATCACTAGTATACAAGGAAATATCCAATCAAATTGAGTCCGTTTGGTTATTTGAGACTCCCCACAATGCGACTGCACATGCAAATTGGCGTAAAACGAATGCGGATGCAGGTTTAGTTGAAGATGCATATATACATCTTGAATTAAAAGACATGGAGACGGACAGTAGATACTGTGTTGAGACTGTACGCAGATGCAATAATGCCCCAACTCGCCAAACTCGATTTCATTTATTAGGTGTTATTCAATTCTGTTTTAACTGGCTTTATTACGGATTTTGGAACAGGAACATCAGAAATGCATTCCAAACCATGGTATGTTGTTACAGTAGAGTGAATTTTAATGTTATTGAAAACATATCATCCTAATTTTAGTGGTGCTTATTGTTACATGTAGTTGTATAGAAACATTTCTGAAATAAAAAAATGTTCATGCACTTGTTTTCTCGTTCGTGACGGCTATGCTGGTGTTCAAACGTTACGGTATGTTAAACATGAATTTACTGAATCGCATAAATATGATCATAGATAAACGTTTTATCAACAGTAGATCGCAACCATGCGTGCGGAATATCTCTTACGGATACAATATACAAATGTATTCATACTTTATATAGTACTTTTAATACCCCACAATGAGAACAAAATTATTAACATAACAGAACAGAACATTGTTTATTTCTGTTGACTTGTTAATAGTACATATTCATACAATCACATACAAAATACAAAATTTACAATGCATCACATGAAAACATGAAACGAACGGAAAAGAAACAAAAAACAAGGTGTTTTCTACAGGTTTTTAAGAACAAACAAATCACATGACGTTATTATAGAGAACATATGAACACAAAGCAAATACTGTTCTAAGGTAAGGTGGAAATAAAATTAAGGCAATGTTACATCTATCTTTTAAAGCATCCTTTTTAAAAGATGAAAATACATAGCGATTTTTTAACCATTGAATGTGTTTTGCGGATTTCGATCATATGGGATCAGATGAATAGTACAGTTTAATCTGCAGGAGCTGCATCTCCATGAGATGCCACTCCCTTAGGCGTACAGTGAAGACTGCGATACGAATGTGAATATGCACAGCGTTATACGTGTTTTCACTTTTGCAGACGCAACAATAATTCTTTTCGCCTGCCTGGCACACGTGCGGATGGAGTTACGGCTACACTGGCGCACATGCGGATGGAGTTACGGCTGACATGGCACACATGCGGATGGAGAGTTACGGCTGACCTGGCGCACATGCGGATGGAGTTACGGCTGACCTGGCACACATGCGGATG
This sequence comes from Serripes groenlandicus, assembly GCA_031761405.1. Taxonomy (NCBI): domain Eukaryota; kingdom Metazoa; phylum Mollusca; class Bivalvia; order Cardiida; family Cardiidae; genus Serripes; species Serripes groenlandicus. The sequence goes on along the minus strand of JASEVX010000011.1, from coordinate 49,725,965 downwards.
GAGTTATGCATGACCTGGCACACATGCGGATAGAGTTATGCCTGACATGGCACACATGCGGATGGAGTTATGCCTGACCTGCGGATGAAGTTAAGGCTGACCTGGCATATTGGAGTTACGCCTGACCTGGCACACATGCGAAAGGAGTTACGCCTGACTTGGCACACATGCGGATGATGGAGTTACGCCTTAATGACTCCATAGCGGATAAATATGATTCTACATACCGCGTATATGTACATACATGTATAACCATACTTTAAACAGTAATAAGGAGTGTTTAAATTGTATTTTATGTGTATTTAGGTTGGGTGTTTTAAGTTATTCATTATGAAATGCCTTGTGTTTACTTACAGTAATATGGGTATGATTACCATGTGACCGATAACTAAGTCGTACTGGTATCGTCTTTTCCTTCAGTGTAGTGATTAGATAAATTCCTTGGAGTCCAACAACGTTTTCAACAATTGTTACAGTCATATCACGGCGGCAAGTTCACAAACCCATGTGTTTCCTGGCTTTCTAATACAAATACTCCACACAACATACTTGCTTATTTTCCACATCGTAGACTGTTACCGCATTGGTTGAAGACGAATGACGCTTGTGACAGTGATTTTTGTCAAACAAATTGTTGGCCGAGCTTGGGTTCCAACTCACAATCCCTTTATTGACAGCCCGCGTAGCTACCGACTGAGCAACTGGGGCTTAGCTGTAGTGATTATAGCATCTGTTTCGGGAACCATAGGTTTGATCCCCGGTCGGGTCATACTAAAATCCTAAACATTGTGGTAATGGCCGCCCTCATCGGTCCTTAGGGTTGCAGGTATAGCATTACGATTGATGCATCGGTGTCAGGATACATTATATCGGTACTTACTGGTAATTAACGGAACTCCAAAATATTGTTAAAAGCGGCGTAAAACACTATAAAACCAATCAAACACACTGTAGGAGTAAGTTGTTTTATTTGCCCATTTCAACAGTATTTGAGCCGTCCCGCGAGAAAACCAACATAAGTACCGCGCAGGCTAACCCAGACAGACACTTTTCGTCTCCTGTGGATTTTCTGTTTCAGGAGTCATTACTCTATGCCTCTGAGATGGAATGTGTCGGCCCGGATTAGCCTGCGCGGACGCAGAGGACCATAATGTTGGTTTATTTCGTGGTACGGCTCATTTAACACGGACATGGTACACTTGTCCATTAGCCCCAATGGTCAAATAGCTTCAATTGTGGCAGCGACGAGAGGAATCGCCTGTTAACCATTCTGTCATGACAGATGCCTGCTATCACCACATACCTGAGTGCCAAGGAAGGGATCTACTGGTACAGCTTTAGAGCTAATGGTGTGACCCCGATTGGAGAATGAAACCCTGAACTAATAATCACCATCTTTATACATTAAGATATATATGAGCCGTTCCACGAGAAAACCAGTATTATGGACTCTGCGTAATGTATCGACCCAGATCAGCCTGCGCAATCCGCGCAGGCTAATCCGGGCCGACACATTCCGTCTCAGATGGGATAAAGGTATAGATTATTTATTCATGAAACAGAAAATCCACAGCAGGCGAAAAGTTTCTGACCGAATTAGCCTGCGCGGTATGCTTCGGCTGATCCTGGTCGATACTTTACGCAGAGTCAATACTGTTGGTTTTCTCGTGGAACGGCTCATATGTGTGTGTACAATTAACAGTTAATTAAGATTATACACTGTTAACGTTTATATTGCGTGGCAGTTTTAGATATGTTATAAAATAAACTACACCTGAACGCTTCAAGTTATTAATTTGATACAAAGTTGAGAACATCCTGGTAAAAAGGAATGGTGTTCACTTTTTAAGATTAAACATTTTCTAAAATATTTTCGTAAGTCGTCTGTTACATTTACCCTTTAAATTCGTCTGCATCCGGCAAATTGTTTATTTAAAATGGTTTGATTTGAAAATATGCGAGTAAAACCATATCAAATCAGGAAAATAAATAGACTTCTTGTGGTTTATAGTTAACCCTTTCCCTCATACGACAATTCTGCAGCAGACGACTTTGAACACATTTTGTCAAAAATTAGAAAATCTCTATAATTGAATGGATAACCTATGACTAAAAGTGGAAAACATTGTGGCAAAAGGAGAAATTGCACGTTTTGTGCAATTTCTTCTTTTGTCACTATGTTTTCAAATAGCCGTCTGCTGCAGAGGCGTCAGAAAGCGTCCATATGAGGGAAAGGGTTAAACATCATTTACCCCCTCATTCCCACATGCAAAAGAATATGCAACAGACGAATTTTAAAATATCTAGGCAAAAGAATTTTGAACATCTCTATAAATTAAAATATAATAATTGAATAGTTTAAAACATTCTGGCTAATGGAGAAATCGATCACTATGAGCGTTATCTCATTTAGCCACAATGATTTCAAACGTTGTCTGCTGCAGATGGTTCAAATTGCGTAAGTGGTTAGACTTTGTCTGTATAAAGCACACTGCAAGGATAAGAGTAAGAGAATAAAAAGAATTACACTTACTTGTATGCGGAAGGTGATCAATGTGTTTACCCTCGTCGTGCAGAATTAACTATTTGTCGAGCAAAACTTGTATGCGTTAATATCCTTTTAAACTCCTACAATTAACAAATCGACCAATGAGTGTTCAGTCAATAGTGTGATGATGAACAACAAGTTCAGCTCCAATAAGCATCAAGTATCACGGTGTGTTGTTTTATGCGATCCTCTATCGGACTATATATGAGCCGTTCCACGAGAAAACCAACATTATGACCTCTGCGTAATTTATCGACCCAGGTCAGCCTTCGTAGTCCGCGCAGACTGATCCGGGCCGACACATTCCGTCTCAGGGGATATAGGTATAGAGTAATGATTCCTGAAACCGAAAACCACAGGAGGTGAAAAGTGTATGTCCTAGTTAGCCTGCGCGGCATGCTTAGGCTGATCCGGGTCGATACTTTACGCAGAGTCCACAATGTTTGTTTTCTCGCGGGATGGCTCATATAACCCTTATAGTTATCACTTGTCAATAATGGTTATATAGCCGAGCGCTAGGGTAAACAACCACAGAGAACCAATCAACTACTTGTCGCTATTAAACCCCTTTCCAAGATACAGCCGATGTGAAACGCATCTCCAGCAGGCGACATTTGGAAACTTTATGCATAAAGGAAAAGTTATAAAATAATATATATGT